>WBNH01003614.1:0-240126 GCA_013401255.1 Urocolius indicus | reverse complement strand
TCCAGTATTTAACAACCCTTTCAGTGAAAAAGTTCTTCCTAATACCCAATCCAAACTTCTCCTAGTGTCACTTGAGGTCATTTCCTCTTATCCTACCACTAATTATCTGGGAGAAGAGATTGATCCCCACCTTGCTACAATCTCCTTTCATGCAGTTGTAGAGAGTGATTACATTTCCCCTCAGCCTCCTCTTCTCCAGACTAAAGAATCCCAGTTCCTTCAGCTGCTCCTCATCAGACTTGTTCTCCAGATCCATCATTAGCTTCATCGCCCATCTCTGGATATGCTCCAAAACCTTGATGTCTTTCTTATAGCGAGGAGCCCAAAAATGAACACAGTATTCACCAGCATTGAGCACAGGGGCATAGCATAATCACTTCCCTGGCCCTGCTGGTGATACTATTGCTGATAAAAAACAGGATTCCATTGGCCTTCTTGGCTACCTAAGCACACTGCTGGCTTGTGTTCAGCTGGCTGTTGATTAACACCTCCAGGTCCTTTTTCTCTTGACAGCTTTCAAGCTACTCTGTCCCAAGCCTATAGTGGTGCCTGAGGTTGTTGTGGCCCAAGTGCAGTACCCAGCATTTGACCTTGTTGAACCTCACACAATTGGCCTCAGCCCACCAATCCAGCCTCCCCAGACCCCTCTGGAGAGCTTTCCAGTCCTCAAGATCTACACTCCCACCCAGCTTCATGTCATCTGCAGACTTAGTGAGGGTGCACTTGATTCCCTCATCCAGATCATTGATAAAGATGTTAAACAGAACAGACTCCAACATTTAGCTGTGGGGAACACCTGGTGCCATCTGCCAACTGGATTTAGCTTGCATTTACTACCACTCTCTGGGCCTGACCATCTAGCCAGTTTTCCACCTATCTCAGAGTATGTCCATCCAAGCCATGAGCAGCCAGTTTCTCCAGCCTTACTCAAGTCCAGTAAGATCGCATCCACAGCCTTTCCCTCATCAACGAAGCAGGTCACCTTCTTGCAGGAGGAGATCAGGTTAGTCAAGCAGAATCCACCCTTCATAAAGCCATGCTGGCTTGGCCTGAACCCTTGATTGTCCTGTATGTGTCTCACAGTGCCACTCAGGATGAGCTGTTCTATAACCTTTCCCAGCACTGACGTCAGACTGACAGTCCTGTAGTTCCCAGAACCCTCCTTTTGGCCCTTCTTGTAGATGGGAGTCACATTTGCCATCTTCCAGCCAAGTGAGACTTCCTCAGTGAGCCAGGACTGCTGGTAGCTGATGGAAAGTGGATCAGAGAGCACTTCTGCCAGCTCCCTCACCACCTTCAAGATGCCCACCTGGTCCCATGGGCTTGTGTGCATCAAGGTGAAGCAGCAGGTCATACAACACTTTCCCTTGGACTAAGGGGGCTTCACTCTGTCCCCTGCCCCTGTCTTCTGGCTCATGGGGCTGGATGCTCAGAGAACAACTAGTTTTACTATTGGAGACTGAGGCAAAGAGATTGGAGACTGAGACTGTAGCATATTTAAGATTTGGGATGATGGCTTTTGGGAGCAGTTTCTCTTTCTCCATGGACTATCAAGGCAGATAAGTGACCTACTTTGTACTACCTGTCTAACTTTTGGGCAGTTAAATTTAATGAACTATGAATTTCAGATGTGAGGTGGAGTTACATGAGCTAACTGTAATTTAAAAAAAAAAGTTAAGAACATCAATAATCAGATGCAAATTCATGTTGGGGACATTTAAACTCAAGCTCATTCTTAAGGAAATACACTTTAAAACGCAAACCCACCTATTCTGCCACCCATATAGCTGCTTGTGTTTAAAACTCAAAGAATGTTGTTAATTTGGTTTGTGCCTTTGATTTCTGTATGGAAATAACCACCTTTATGTATGCTTATCTACTAGTCAATTTCATGTTCTGACAGCAAACAGCTTCTGAGCATATTTGGGTAGAAATTTATAGTTACATTACAGAAAGCACACAGGGACAATAACATTTCCAAAATATGCAGTAACACTTTCATGAAAAACACTTCAAAGAAATGTACATGAAAAAAAAAGAAAGAAAATTACCCTGAAGAAGTCAGCTGAGGGCTTTCCAACTGTGAGACTGTGCAAATTAATTCTTTCTTTTTACAGTCTGCTTTTAAATGGCTCTGAGGACCCAGTAATCTTTCTTGCCGTCAGAAATCCAAAGTTGGGGCATGCTCAAAAAAAAAGACCTCCAAATGGCTCCCCTCTTGTGTGAAGCTGCAAGTCTCAGCCTGTCCTGGGAATAGTTGCTCTTTAAGTTATGGTTTGTATTTTTAATGTAATGTGTAACAGCCATAGGACCATCAGTCTGAGGATTATCTCAAACATGATTTTATAAGAATTGCACCAGCAACTCCTTATTAACCGGGCTACTGAGGATGAAATAAGAACTTGGATAACCCAGTGTCTGAGTTATTGAATATATGGTACTAATGTCCAGCCAAATTCAATTGGCTTGGGTTCATCAGGATATACAAGCACTAGCCAAAGCACTAGCACAATGCAAGAGAGTTGTTGGAATACCTCTCTGGTGCCTCTGTTTTCCAGCATTCTGAGGATCAGGAGAGGTCCTTAAATCAGCTATAGAATAACATGAGTGTACAAAGGTAAATCAGGTCAGGCAAAGCTAATAACATCTGCTAGGTCTGAGCTGGTTGTGTAGTATGCATTGCATTTTGTACTTGTTTGGATGCCAAGGATATGAAGCAGGGGCAGTTGAGCTAGTTCTACCCCAAATTTGAAAGTTTTGTTTAGCAAGTTTTGTTAGTTTGAACTATAGGACATACTGAAGTGACTACAATGCCCTGAAAATGAGATGTCCCTAAGAAGCAGCTTATTTATCTTCAGGGATTGCTGACACTGAGATATTAGAGCACACTCAACCTTGAATTAGCTTATATAATACTGTAGTCCTGACCCACATAATCCTCAATCTGGCTACAACATGTGCAGACAACAGAGTTGCCTGAAATGTATTACTCTTGTATCCTTCGGAGCTTCTCTGCTGTCATTACTGAATATGACGGTTTGTTGCTGCTCTGATTTTTTCCTAACACTCCAGGAAGAAAGGGGATGATATTTGCAGAAGCAGCAGCAGCACAGTGATGGCATCACTTGTGGTGAACTCTGATACTTCTGCTCAGAGTGCTTGTGCAAACAGTTTTGGTAAGAATGACTCTCTGTACATCTACAAGCAACATATGTGCTGCAGAGTCGGAGCCACATTCCGTCCCTTGGATGCGTGGCTTTGTCATATAAGATATTGGATGAAGAACAAAGTCTGCTTGGAAAGGAACAATAACTCCTAAAAATTCAAGAACAAACTTCTAGCAGCTTCAGCTGAGTAACTGAATCTCTAAACTAGAAATAGGCTCTGACATAACTGCTTTTATGTCTCCCAGACTCTGGGATGCCTGATTTTGCAGTGGCCTGACTTCAGTGCAGAAATGGAAAGCCAGATATTAGGCACAGCAAGAATATGTCATTGTCTGCAAGCCTTGGGAACTTATTTGACAAGCTTAGCTCCTCTTTTATGCTTAAAATTGAAATATTTTCCTTGCAAAGAGGAGGAAGAAGTCTTACAAAGAGGAGGATATTTATACAAAACAGCAAGAGTGACCCTTACTAAAGACATTAACTGTAGTTTTAATCAAAATTACATAATCACAGAATCACAGCATCTTAAGGGTTGGAAGGGTCCTCGAAAGATCATCTAGTCCAAAACCCCTGACAGAGCAGGGCCATCTAGAGTAGGTCACACAGGAACACATCCAGGTGGGATTTGAATGTGTCCAGAGAAGGAGACTCAACAACCTATCTGGGGAGCCGATTCCAGTGTTCCGTCTTCCAGGGAATCCCAACAGCATTCAAGTGCCTGTTTACCTACACGTAGAAGTAATTCACCAGGAACAGATGCTCCTGACCACATGTGGGTGGCTAAACCTAAATGCCTGAGGACCTTTCAGGTAAATTAGGGAGGAATCTTAAGCACATCCAGTATTAGGCAGTTTTGGAAAGCAGGCAAGCTGAACTTTCACCTTGGATCAAACTAGAATTTGGGCAGTAACAATCTAAACTGAACAGAGTTTAGGATGCTTTTATACTACCCCTATCTGAAACTAGATTCTGACTGTTGGGCTGCAGATTATAGACAACAACCAGTTCTCAACAGGGGGTTTGGATTTGTTATGAGCAACAGCCGACCACACACAGCTCATTGGAGGGAGCAAAGAGGAGCTCCTTCACAGGCACAGGGTGGGAAAGGAAAATGTTCCCCTGGTTGACTGTGCATGGACTTCCTCATGCCCCTCACTGCACTGTATGACTTGCTGGCAGATGATTGTAGGTCTCAGAGATGAGAATAAACATGAAGTGTAATTAGCCAAAGAAACCAATGCAGGAAATGAAGCATGCCTTGCTCAGGATGATCAGCAGGGCAGTGGCAAAATCCATGTGTCCTGACATCAAGTTCATCTGCCAAACTATATCTTATGATTGCTTTGGTGCAGGCATACTATTGCATTTGAAAGTTATGGCAAAGGAGACATTTTAAGACAAATTAGTAGAAGCTCTCTTTTGGCTACAGGGGGTCTAGAGGGTTTCTCTTTAGGTGGATGCAGAAAGAATGGCTGTACTGTGCTCTAAGCTGCTGAGAAACCTCTGAGAAACCTCTAAACCTCTGAGTTCACATATTATAGGAGCCATGTTAGCACAACACTGGGTCATAATTAGTTTAGTCATGTTAGATGATACCCAGAGCCATGCTGAGGCCTGCAGAGCTTCTGGAGTGGCTCACAGTCATATCTAGCCATGAGCTGAATTATGGTTTTTAACTACCCTTCAAGTAGAAATGTTCCAAGATGTCAGTTTTCTGCTGTCTTTTTCACTGCTCTCTCTTCAGGGTACAGGACATTTCTGGATAACAGACAAAAACTTAGTTACTGGTATAAGCAAGAGAGAATAAATATAGCGGTTCCAGCTAACCCAAAAGGCAAAAAAAAAAAATCTGTGATTCATCCTAATAATTATAATGTCTTTGAAAATATTTTGAAAAGGAATATTCAGCACTTGGAAATAAATATATTGCATGCATTTTCATTTTGGAGCTGCCATGGAATGTTAATGGAGACAAAATATTTGTGTTATATAGCCAGTATGTGAATATAAATATTTCCTTTGTGAATTTTCTAGTTTTATCCTGTTTGGGAACTTGTAAGTGAAATTAAATATATGTTTAGGTCTGGTCTTCAGAAATCATAATAAAAACTGTTTTCTGCAATGGAAAAAAAAAATCAAAGCAGACTACTCCTAAGAGACATTAAATTATTGCTGAAGAAACATGTTTTTTACGCTGCTCATGCTAAAGGACAGAAGCATTGATAAATGCATCTCATGTCACTTTATAAACAAAGGAGCCCACACTTCACTCAGTCGTAACTTCATTCACATGACTGATTCCATTTAGTTAACAGGGAAAAGCATGTAGATAAAATTGATTTCACACATAGTTATCATCAGGACTTGGTCCTAAGCAGAAATGATATATGCCCAAGAATCTGCAGAGCAGAATGTGATTTGAGACTGGAGCCTTAACCTACTGGATACACTAACCACTGTGGCCAGTCAGTCCTCAGGAACCTGTTCCTCCTGCTCAGCCTGAATATCCCATGCAGATGTGACCAAGGTCTGAAGCATTCTGGTCTCTATTTCCCTGCAAAATCACCCCTGATTTAGACCTACCAACAAAACACAGAAAGGGCTAATACATCAAAGCAACATTACTTACCCAAATGGACCAAGAACCAAAAACTTCTACTTTGTCTACATAAAACTGCAAGTGATAATTTATTTCAGTAAAACATAATTAGTGGGATTGGAATTTAGCCAGGAGCCTCAGGTAAACATACCTTTTAAAAATAGGAATTGGATGTTATTCTAATGAGTTCTTAAAAGGAATCTCAAATGTATGTACTCTCTCTAGACGCCTAGAATAATTCACACACAGTTAAGAGTAGCACAGATGCTGTTCACGCCAATAATATTTGGTGCAAAAGAAAGCTTATGGTGATCTCAAGGCTCCAAAAGGTGAAATTTCTGTGCTGTTAGTTAACACTTATAATTACCGGGACGTGCCCAAAGAAAAAGTGCAAAACTGGCACCTCTGCAAGCACAAATATAGTTACCAAGAGTGGTAGAACTCAACTACTTTTTCTCATGGGGTGTGAAACAACAGTGAAGAATCATCAGTGACTTTTATTTTAGACTTCTTTTGTTTTGAGTTCATGCTTTGCATGGCTCAGAAGTTTTCTAGTGGTCAGCTCTCCCAAAGGTCATTCTTTAAAATCAAAGCATTGAATTTGCAACCCAATATGGGTAACAAATGTAGAGATTCATGTTACTTTTAAAACAAAAAATCAGCACCCTTTTTGCAGGTGTTCTTGAAAGATTTGCAAGTCTTAAGTAATTTCACATGTCACTAACATCCCTGCGTGATAATATAGCAACCATGGAAAATATCTACTTCCTGGTATTTTGTGGGGTTGCAATCCCATCTGTTACATTTCACAGTTCATCACTAAGAATATGAGTTATATGATAAGTTGTGGAAAGCAATCACAAAAATACATAGCAAAGTCCTCTGACAGAAGCAAATGTAGTAAGGATGAGGGTCAGGTAGGGGATATGACAGCTTCAGTAAGAGTCTGTCAGAAAGGTCTTCTAGAAAAAGCCTTGTCCATCTGCCAAATAGACGAGATAATTAACATCTTGGATGTTCCCGCCAGCTGTCTCAACAGTTCAGGATCGAACAGGGGCAATTCACAGTCATCGAGAAGCAGAAATGCATGTTGTAATGCGGGAACTGGAAAACATGACAGGTGACGTTTGCTGATGACTGGTAATGATATATAAGAGATGTTAAGTATTGTAGCTATAACCCATGCATTTTGGAAGACTGAAGTTGAAAAACAAATTAATCTTAACGCTTTCTAAAAATGCCCTGAGATAATCTACCATCACTTCAGATTATCCTTTGTACATCCTCACTAAACATCTAATGCTAACATGTTGTCCTTTGGACACCTTGTATAACCACTGAGAATATAGAATAAAAATAGAGAAGTTAATTTTTAAGATCTCTGGCTTTATAGTAGATGTGGAACAACTATAGTTTATAGAAGTATCTGAACATCTTACTTTTTAATGTATTCATAATGCACAAAAAATCCAGAATAAATCATTAAGTCATTGCCTTCCCTTATATCATGATACCACCCTCTGAGGATGAAATGCTTTCTACCGTACCAGCAATTAAGAAACCTAACAAATGGCATTTCTTAATTTACAGATGTAGATCTCTTGAATAACAGAGGAGTAAAACATAAAGTTGTGGAGCAATCTGAAACATCTGCCACATTTTAACAGCAACAGAATTAATAACACTCTCCCCCCTTTATCCCCAGCATTCTGCCAACACTTCAAAAGGGTAATTGGAGTGACTTGAATAATTATAGATGTGTCATCCTGGCGTTGATACCAGGCAAAATAGCCCAGCAGGTGGACATGACTCAATTAATAAATAATTAAAGAAAGATGGTGCCATTGAAGTGAATTGATATAGCTTACAAAAATAAAAAAACAAGCTACCATTACAGAAATATATTCCACACTTGATTTTAGTGAAAACCAGGGGAAATCTGTACTAAGCATCTTGATCTTCACTTTGTGCCAATGCTCTTCTGGATTTAAGATCTGTCTCCCCTCGGTAATAACAGCTAAAGTGTATCAGGTTTGGTCAACACAATGGATGACCAAGAGGAGAGAATTCAGACTACAGTATGAATTCAGAAAGCAGATCTCTTGGGGCTTCCAAACTACTCAAGTTCATTCCAATAATAATTCAGAGTCCCAAGTGCATCAGATCAGATGAGATGAGCTCACGTTCAGTCACAGATTGTGGTCACTGTAAGATGACGTACTAAGCCTTCCTTTATCATGATTGCTCGTGTGTAACCATTACACAGATCATTACCTCACAAAACATTGGTAAGCCAAAAATCACTCATAATGACAATATATGTTTACTAAAGTGACATTCAGAGGACTCCAGTGCTAGTATATTGAAGGTTTTGCCTTCTACATTACATCAATTAATTCACTTATTTCCACCACCTCTATTCTTTATTCAGCTTTGCCTGGGTAAAGCAGCATAGCAAAACAGGCTTGTATTCAAGTCAGAGGGCAGCTATGTACTGTAGTTCATCATAATTTCTTGACGATGAAATATTCTTAATTGGATGCTGCTTGCAGACAACATGGCAGTTGAGTACAGCATGATGGTAATAATTTGTTGGTGATTTTGTTCAAGATGTTTTTATTAAAGACACTAGTCCCAAATGAGGGAACTAAACAGTATTTGAAATGCGCTAGGATTGAATCCAGTAGGACTATAAATGCCACAGATTTAGAACAGTAAAGCCACAATGATGCTTGCACTGACTCTAATCTGGTCATCGATTGGTTCCTGAGCATGCAAGTAGGAGACACTGAACTTGCAACTGCTCCCCCTGAGAACATGGATGTACAGCCCTTTCTCCAGCTGGGACAAACTTGCAATGATTGAGAACAAGGAAAAAGTACATAAACACATAAATACCTCTGGATGAAGCACGAAGAGTGGAAAATCCTCTCCAACCACCTACTGCAGATGTAACATTTAAGATACACTACAAGTCTTAATTTCAGTTGGATGAGACATACAACAACTATCTAGTCCAATTTTCTGACTGCTTCAGGACTGACCAAAAGTTTCAGAATGTTATTAAGGACATTGTCCAAATGTCTCTTAAACATTGACAGGCTTGGGACATTGACCACCTCTCCAGGAAGCCAGAAGAACTCCGTACCTCCCTCTCTACTTCCCTTCCTCAGGAAGCTGCAGAGAGAAATGAAGTCACCCTTCAGTCCCCTTTTCTGCAAACTAGACAAGTCCAAGGTCTTTAGCTGCTCCTCATAGGACATGCTTTCCAGTTCCTTCACGTTTGAGTACCTTAACGTCCTTTTAAAACTATGGGCTCCAGAACTGCCTGAGTTGTGTTCCTTTCTTTCAACCTGATAAACTTTGTATTGCCTCAGAACCTTACCTGAAAACCCTTTGTATGGTCACTGATATTGTGAATGAAGATACTGAACAGTGACATCTTGAGAGTCAGTGTTGGAAACAGATCTACTCTTGCTCTGTAGCAACTGTTTGAGATCTCTCCAAGAGCCACTTTATAACATATTTTTATATGTTGTGCTCCATTAATTTTATATAGTTCATGTTTCTTAGCAAAATGCAATTGATAGAAAGTCAAATGCCTTGGAGAAATCCAAGTATATGGTATCAGTATAGCTACCATTGTCTGCCAGCTTCAGAACAAAAGAAAACAAACAAAACTCATCTTCCAACCAAAATACTTACGGCTTCTGACTCTTTGTTCTGCAGTCCAAAACCCATGGCCGTATATTTTCTAACCAACAGTGAGGATAATTATCTGATAGCTACCTGTGTCCTTCCTTTCATCATTTTCAAACACTAGGTCAGTACTGAGAGTTTTCAAATCCTCAGAAATTCTTTCAGGTGTCCAAGCTTTGCTTAAAGTTTACTATGGGCCTTCAAAGATTTTAGTTGATTTCCTTATGACTTTCAGAGGCAAGTTCTCCAGCAGATGTTGCCTGTATCCTTCTGCAGTTACAGATGGTAAGTTCTCTATTCTATCCACAACATGGTATGTAATGAAGACAACTTACAGTCTCTTTTCAAATACAGAAAAACATCTCTTGAACACGTCCAACCTCTTTCATCCATGAGTCACTGCTTCGTTATCTGCATGTAGCTACCACAGCTGACACAGGGATTCTTTTCTTCACAAACATTAATCTTCTTGTCTTTGAACCTATTGTCTCAGTTTGGACATACTTTACCCTCAGAATGGTATATTTTCTATAGGTTTTCTAAGTTGTGTTACAAAACTCTCTGCAGCAGGCATATAAGGCCTAAGCTCCATGAAATCCTGTTTAACAGTTAAGCAGTGAAATAGAGTAATTATTGCTCAGTTAATTTGTGTTTCTTATGATTATCCACAAGGAGAAAGCAGAATCACGGCACAGTTTCTGTTTCCTTCTATTTCACATGATAAAACAAAAGAAAGGAGTTATTTAAATTTGCACTTTGTGTTTAAAAGCATGGCAAATATCTACCCACAATGAAAAGCACAAAATGATGGTACTAGAGCTGTCCAAAGCAAGTTGCACTGCTGCTAGATTTTGGATGCTTGCTATGGGTCATCCCCTATCTACTATAGTTCATCCTAGCTCTCACCTAATTGTCATTGCAGATACTTAAGACTAGCTGTTTTTGGGCTATTATTCTTTCATCCTTCAGCCCAGTATAACAAGACTCAGTCACTAAGCTGTGTCTGACCTGTTTCAAGAGGCTATAACAACACTTCTGCATGTATCATACTTGATCCCATGAGGACGAAAAAGTATAGTAAGCAAAACATCAAACTTCTTGACAGAATTTCATTATTTATTTAATTAGTTATTATGTGTTTAATTATTCTTCTAGAGTGTCTAAATTGCAAGAATTTTTTTTAAAAGCTGAAATGCAGATTCTGTCTGATTGAGACCTCTATTTTGAAAACAAACAAAGAAAAAGAGCTTCTTGAGTAGCAGACATTCTGCATTTTGAGAAGATGTCAAGTTTTGAACCCAAATATGACTTCTATTTTACGTGCTACTAACACAAAGACATTCAGGTCTTCACAGATTGCTGGGAGTAGATATAGTTTTGAGCAATTTCTCACCAAGTTTAAAATAGGAATTGCTGAAAATTTCATGGAGGAATAGCAAAATATACCACAGAAAAGAGGAAAAAAATCCAACACAAAAGTGATTATTATAATTAACAATACTGCTATTAACAAAAGGCACTTCTTTGCCAAAACTTAAGGCACTCTTCAAGTTGTTAAAGAAATCACAATAATTATCAAAGAAAATATATAGCCGAGTAGAACTCTGGGATGGAAAATAGTTATTACTTCACCCAGTTCACTCTCCCTTTGCCAATGGAGGACTGTAGTATTAAGTGCAAATTCATCTTCAGTATTTGGACGCAGGTTTCTAACTTTTTTTAGCATAGCAACAATTCTTTCAGCATAAGAATAATGAAATCTTGGCACTCTGGCCCTCAGCTTGAAGGTCCCTCTGAAAACCAAAGCTTGTCCAGACTTTTCTATGTGTTTGCCCAGAAAAACGTAGTTAAATGGAATTGTTTACATTGCTGTTTTTCCTGTTGTACTTGTTCTCCAACCAGAAGTCATCTTCATACAGTACAGCTAACTTATTTTAATAGAGCAGAAAGTAAGTCTTGACTTTTTTTTTTCATTTGCTTGCAACTTTCAATAAATTGCCAGTAGGTTCTAGCTGCTTAAAATTTGTTTTCTATATGCCTATTCCTATTGTAAATAAAATAGATTTTAGTGACACAATGGGACAAATCCAGCTGAGGTCTTAGATGATGCTTCCAAGTGCAGCTCTCGAATGATTCAGTTGTAGGCATCAAGGTGTAGAACTTACTCCACCCAACCTGCAACTGCTCATCTAGGCGGTGTGAAAATGAGTGCCTCCTGTCTGCAACACACCTCTAAGATTTGTGTGTGGCAGTGCTCTTTGAAACCTCTGCATCAGGCCATTCTGCTCTGCCAGACTCCGAATCTCAGCACGTTGGAGGCTGGAGCTAAGCCCCAAAACTACTCAAACCAGTGTTTTGGGGCATGCTTGGGCGTGTGGACAACAAGGCAACATTCAGGTCAAACAGCAAATCAGTTCAGCAAGTCTAATGAGCTCAGTAGGATTAAGCTAAGCAAGTGTGAGGTTTTTGTTTGTTTGGCTTTTAGATCAGATGTACCTAAAGTTCATCTCTTTCCTGTCTTAGACTTCTCTGTCATTTTGTTTTTAATTTGAGGAGCTTAATCAAAGTCACTTACATGAATGCGATTCTAAGCGAGTCACTGGGAGGAGAACCTGGTCTTCCAGTTAAATGCCTTCAGTACTTAGGAGAATGAGATATATAGCAGAACTTTCTGGTCTATTGCATGTCATCACCAGATTCTAAAGTACAATTATCTAAAGGGGACAAAGAGGAGGCCTATGATAAAATATTTTTTTTAGGCGGTGCTCTTTTTCCTCTTTTTACATTCTTGACATTGGCATATCAAGCCTATTTTAGGCATGCAGGCCTGGATTGTCAAGTCCAGATCCCTGATGATTAGATAGGCAATTCTTATTATTCCTTGATTGTGACTACGAGTCACTTCCAGTTTGCTCAGTCTAGGAAGGGCCCCCTTGGCAGGTGGAAACAAGTCACAGATTCATTTATTCAAGACTGATTTTTTTGTTACCCTGTCAAAAATATATACACTGCAAATCTTCTCTTTATTTCAGAAACACTGAGGGAGAGGTGCATACGTGTCTCTTCCAACAGGCATTCAGCTTTCACCTGCCAAACACTTAAGATCTTTTCTCCATTCCAGTACCTGCAGTCACGCAATGTTGTCCTGAAAAAAGAAAGAAGAAAAAAAGAAAAATAATGGGATTCAAATAAAACAGAGAAGTTGATATTGATCTAAGATGACTACAGAAGAAAGTAAAGTCTGATTATTGCTCCTGTGACGCAATTTTGAGAATCAGTACAATACATTCCCCACTTTGTTTATCCTGCAATGCCCCAATAAATAAAATCTAGCTTAAAATTCTTTAACTCTCTGTTTTATGTAGCAATATCCTCTGGGATTGCTTCATGTACATGAATAGGGCCTATTTGTTTTTATAGCTTCTTCTCTTATAAGGTAGCAGAGTGAACTGAAAACCAATGTCACAGTGCCGAACTAATTACCAGTCACTTTCTATTTCAATAGTTTACAGGGATAAAAAAAAAAAAAAGACCCAAACACGGAATATTTGAAGATCTTCTGTATTTTCTATATAACACAACACAGTTACTTTAACTTGGTTTAGAGAGAGCTGGCCTGACGCTGATCTTGTGGATGTCAGTGGTGAAACTCCAGCTGGCTCAATGAAAGCACTGTAAGCTCTGGTGAGGACTTCTGGAAATGCCACCTTTAATTGCCAGAGTGTTAGCTGTTTTGAGAGGAAAGGTTCCCCTTCTGAGGCACTCACTTCCTCCACAGCAGCTAGTAGAAGCCTGTCACAGAGACCACAATAATTTCCCCATGATATTTCAGTGGCTTTGTGTGCTCAAGAACTCTGCTCCAGGAAATCCATGCCTTAAGCACCACTGCAGTTCCTTGTTACCAACCCACCACTATGCTGAAGAGTCTCTGTGCTTGAAGTTAAACATGGACTTTCTGAGAGTCCCTTAAATTAATTTTAGATACTAATATAGGGAAAACAGTAAGAAGCCTCAGCCCAGGCTTTTAGACTCTGAAGAAAGTTTCACTATATGCCTGATCTACCTTCCTACACTTCCTCTGAAAGAGATGACCCTGAAGTTTGTTTAGCCTGGCCATTTTTGAGTTCTTCACCGAGTCATTTTTAAATCTGTTTGATTTTCAGCCTCTTTGCAAAACAGCTTCTTTGTGATTGTTCTTCCCTGTAAAGGCCTTCCAAAAGTAAAATTGCACCATTAGCAAATAACATTAAGGAGCTTCTAAAGCCAGTGCTAAATCATATTGGCTGCTTTCCATAGAACTTTACTGCCTCCACTGAACAAGAGCACATTACTGCTTGGGTTATGCTTGTGACAACACAATTTATTCACTGCAATTTGTCTGCCCTAAGCTGTGCATCCAAAGTACATCTCTCCTAGTCAGATGTTTGCAGTCAGCTGCAACATGGTTGCCTCAAGGAGGCAGTTAATTCTTCCATACACCCACTATCAACCACCTAGATGTTAAAGTCTTCATCCTCGGTGGCTTCCTCAGTTAAGATGTCAGACTTTCCAGCAGCTCAAAAAAAAGACTGCAAGATTTAGGTCAGTACTTTAAGCACAGGCAACTAGATGACCCATGTGAAATTGGCAGCTCTGAAGCCTGGCCTGTGGGTGACCCTTGTCTGGCAGCTGAGGCCAGGTATGACACTCTAGAACATTCCTGATTACGCTTGATACATGCATTTAGATAAACAAATTGAGATGCAAACATCACTTCTCCTTGCCCACAACCACTTGCGGACAAGTTGTACCTCACCCAGTCTGTGGACAGCTTCGAACAGCTCTCTGCCCACCACAAGCAGCTATTGAGTTAAATTCTGAATTGCAGAGGAAAGGAAAAGAAAGCCTCTCGGCTCTGTGGTTGCCCTTCATAGCTGTGTAAGACTGCTCATGTATGTCTTAATACATCCTAAATCAGTGACTCCAAGCCCTTAGCAGGCCCCTAGTGTTCAATAAAGTGGGATAAGATAGAAACTGAACCAGCTTCTTAAAAGACATGTGGGTGAACCTGGTGCTGAAGGCCTGGGCCACCAAGCTGCAAGAACAGAGGAGTTGCTGTACTACCTAATGGCACATCAGTGCATTATGAAAACCACATGTCGTGGTTTGGGCCCATCCAGGGACAAAAGATCATGATTAGACTTAAGTACCACAGATTTAAGAACTCCCGAAGGACAGGGAGGGCTTAATTGCTGCTTATGGTCCAGGACAAAACAGACCAGGCGACTCAGCTTGGAGAAGAAAACAGCAAATAATTTAATCCACCAACAACTAAAACATAACCATAAAAAACCAAAACATGATAAAAACCCCCCACAACATAGAGTAGTACAACAATTAAGAGCACAACCAGCCCTTTAAGACCACCTTCTTTCTCCACCCCTCCGTGTCCCCCCCCATCCCCATCCCCCCCATCCCCTGTCCCTTCCCAGACTCAGAACCCTGGTCCCATTGTGTTTATCTCCTCCCCCCATGAATGGCTCAAGGGGGCAGGGAACGGGGGTTTCAGGCAGTCTGTTCCTGATAGTTTGTGCCATTTGTCTCTCCTCAGGGCAGGCAGGCTCCTCGCTGGTCCTCCCTGCTCCTCCGCCGGGTGCCTCACACACACGGCAGCCCTGCACAGGCTGCTCCGACATGTTCATCCCAAAGGCTGCAGCTCCTCTCCGCCTCTCGTGTGGGGCTGCTCTGCGGCACACAGGCTCTCCAGCACAGCCTGCGCCATGGCCGCCTCCTCACACAGTCTCTCGCCCGTCCGGGAGCACTCACACAAGAGTTGCTGGTTGCTCTCAGTCCTGCTGTTGCCCTCCATGGGTTGCAGGGGTACAGCCTGTGTTCTCACCACGGCTTGCAGAGGGATCTCTGGTCTGGTGCTCCTCCTTCCTTCCTGATCTGACTGTGAGGTCCACGTGGTCACCTCCATCTTGTACCACTCTTACATCTCCTCTCAAGCACTTAAAATTCCCATCCTTAAATAGTGATCGCAGAGGCTCTAGATTGGCCCAGCCAATGGAGGTGGGTCTGAACCTCAGAGCTGGAGGAAAGTCTGGGAACTCTTTACTCACATTGCTACTCAGGATGGGTCTAGATGTGCTTCAAATGGGTCTGGTGTCAGAGACAAGAAAGATAGGCATTGATTTCTATTGAGAATAGATAGTGCTGAGGTGTTGTTTAACACACATCATAGTAGGTGAGATCATGACAAGCATCGAGATAGACATCCAAAGAGCAGTAGGATCCCAGTGTTACGCATTTACCAAAAAAAAACCCTTGTCCTTCATCTCATTCATTCCAACTATGACTTTGAGACCTGTGTTAGATCAAACACTGACCTAAAACTAAAACCAAAACCACTCTCATCTCCCACTAGTTCCTCCTGGCTAGTCTGTGCTCATTCAGACTCAAAGACTCACAAAAAGGACCCTGCTCTCAGTACGTCTTCTGTCTCTGTGTGGTCTTGATGTTTTACATAGTGTCTTGCTGGTTTGCTTTCAGGCTACTCATTTGACCTTATTTGCCCATCAATAATATAATATAATAGTTAGTAATAGGTTTTACCATGGCTTAGGGGCATACGTTGTCATGGATGCATGTGCTGCAAATGCTGTCACAGATGTATGAGATTTTCAAGCACCTGAATTCTGTCATTTACTGGGCATAAACTCCAGAGAGTGGAGATAGCATGGGGATGAGATAACCCAATAACAAACAGTGGGTGCCTGAAGCAGCCCAGTTACCTGAGATAGAGCAGGTGAATCCCACCTTCACAGAGCACGGCCTCATATAAGTAAGCTGTATTGCATAGCACTGGGACAGTTTGGTTGTATGTAGATAGGGCACTAGCAGAAGAATTACTGAAGCAATGTTTTTCTTTGGAAAAAGAAATAGGTCATCACTGGCATCATCTCACACTGCTGTTGTTTATCTCTGTCTTTATAGTGGCATAGAGGTAATCACCCCTTCTCCTTTATTGCGGTTAACTTTCATCCTTCCTCCTCTCTACCTAAAGTCAACCTCTTCATATTAATAAACCCATGACTAAAATTAGCCTTTTGAAAATCAGATACAACAATGAGCAGTGGTAGCATCTTTTTTAATAGTATTTCTTATAATGACTTCCTCTTGAGTGCACATTCCAGTTTTCCATGACAGTACTGTTTGAGATTGTAAAAAAAAAAAAATCAAGATGTAAAAAAAAAACCCAAAATTTTTTTGTTGACTGTCAGCTGCTTTTGACATTTTATCTTGGGAAATCTTTTTGAAAACTGCTTGTGAAGAACTTGCTTTCTGGATTTCTTCCCAGAAAATTTTTAATTTATCGTTCACTGCATTCTTAAGAGCATCCTTGCTCTCACACATAGTCACTCGTAGACAACAATGTCTCTAATTTTGCAGTCCCTGTGTAGATGAACTCTATAGCTTTAACAGATGCTTCCATTTGGGGGAAAAAAAAAGAAAGCAAAAGGAGACAGTTGCAAGCAACTCTTTCTAAATGATTTTACACTTACCTTCTACTAAAATCTGCATAATTTTCTAAAGGTTAATCAGCATAAACTCATTTCATGTTTAATTAGAGGCAGCTCTTGTTAAAAACTTGTTTAATGTTTCTAAATGTAAGAATTTTTAGGATGGTGGACTTTAAAGCACTTAAGCCTAGATTAAGGGAGTGTCAATTCTGTCTATTTCCCTATACTTTGTGTCTCCTTTTGGTTGTTCCCGCGTCTTCAGACATACAGGGCACACTAATCGCAGGGACTACAGATCAAGGTTTCACTGTCTGACCCTGTACTTTGGTGTCCAGATGCAGCTGTGACCAATGCCTCTCAAGTTATTTAGCTGCTTGTCAACAAACGACTTGCAAATTTGCTTACTGGTGCCTAATGAGTTACTTCAAGTTGGATTTTTTTTTTTTTACTGCTGCATATATGAGAATTCAGAAGTTACGTGAAGTGACATGTAACATAGCCCTATAAGTGCTTATTTTTGCATATCTAAATGATATTGTGGGTAATGGTGGCAGAACTCTGACTTCTCTGATAAGATTTCAAGTCTTGCTCTTGACTTCGCCTCTCTCTCCTGCTGAAAGCTGCTTCCACTCTGTGTAACTTAAATGCATATGTGGTTATGTGAGCTGAGATCTGACCTAGATCTGATGCTAAACACATTGTTCCCTTTTGTGCTGCTGGCTACAGAAGCATTGTATCTTAACCAATCTTGCTGCAGCAGCCAACTACTTTATCTTTTTCTTTGAACAGATTCTTAGATCTCGGATAACGATGTGTTACGGTCAGTCAGATAACGCTGGCTTTTGTGGAGCTGTTGCAAGCAGCTCCAGTCTTTGCACTCTGCTTAGTGTTCAGGCAAATGTTGGGTAACAGATTTCCAAAGGAAGAAATTTTATTTATGCTGTTCTTGACTGAATATTTTGCAAGACTGCTCTATAGCTTTGGAGGAAAAAAAAAAAAAAAACACAAAATTACCCTGGAAAAGGAAACAGTGGATTCTCTATCACTGACTTCACATAAAAAGGAAGATCATCTCCGTGGTCAATTTCATACTGCTGAGCAGGGAAGACATGCAATCTAACAGGAGAAAAATCTGGCCCAGAAGGTAAACTGACAGATAAGAATGCATTTAATGCTTTAGCATTAAAAAAGACTTTAATATAGACTACTGGAGCAAGATTTACAGTTAAAACTTTGAAACCATGACTATTTAGGCCTGAAAGTTCTTATGAAAGTCCCTGCATTAACTTTATCACACACGCATCTACTATTTCATAACTTTACATTAAGTCATGTACAAAGACCCATCAAATAGGAGTAAAGAGTCTTCTGGCAAAAAAAAAAAAATCCTTAAAATGTTTACCTAGTCATAACTAATAGCTTTTGATTGTTCCTTAGTAAGCTTGGAAGCCATTACAGAAAGCACAATTAAGAGTCTTGACATTTACTGTGCGTTCCAGTTCAAATTTACTAATGGATACAATTCAGTTCCTTTTTGCACCAGACAATGCCACAAATTCAGTTCAGAGTAATGCAGACTTCCAAGGGTGAGCTGGGAATAATTACACAGAAGGTCAAAAGCCTCTTGCCCTGCAATAAGTACCATTTCTGTCAGACTTGCTAGTTTGTTTAAATAGAACATCATATCAAGCAGATATTGGAAAAGATCTCAAGGAGATTGCTTTCATACAATACAGAGTCCCTCTCATAAAGAAACATATACCTCATTTTCAATTATGTGGAAGGTCACCTAGAAAGAAAGGCCTTTTAACACTGAGGTGCAACTGCAGTTCTGGTTATTGTGAAATGCAACTCCTTATCCAAAGTAGGAATTTACTGACAAACTTGAAACTAACAGTGTGCTGAACATCCGGTCCAGTGCAAACAAGCTGCATAAGTATCTTAAAACCAGTCTCTCTTCGTGAAAGAAGTGATGCTTTCATGAATGAAACTGGATATTGGAGAATTAGAAATGCAGATACTCCTCTGGTCACTCTGCAGAGAAACGATGAGGGGGGAGAAGGAGTAGAAGAAATGCTGATTACAACATGCTGTCTACATAAACCAAACATGTGTGGAGGTGTGGGAACAAGCATATAAACCTTTCTCCAGAGTTTGTTATTTTACCAAATTGAAGAAAACTCAAAAATATGTTCCTTCCTCTCTTCTCCACTCCCTCTGCACAGCAATTCTTGCTGAGCAAAGTATCTATCCTGGATAGACACAGATGTCACCATTTTGACTGATAATCAGGCTCTCGTAAGACAATAACACAGCTAATATATCTATATTTAAGGACAAAGACCCATATGAGATTGATACAGAGGCTCTTCAAACTCTCTGGGAAGCCCTCAGAGTGGCACAGACTTGTTGCAGAATCAGAGTACAGCTATGCTGAGAGTGGTACAGCAACAGGCAGACAGGCACCACTGTGGTGAAAACAGCCTAGGACGTCAATGGCGTTCCTCAACACAAAGAGGAGCATTATTCTGACTTCTTCTATTAGGGATTTTTTTTTTTTTCGCTTATGCCGAGTATCTGAGGTACTTACAAATCTCCAATTAAAAAAGAAGTGCCATTCCCCGATTCGCGAAGCAAACGTCTTGTGAACTCCTGAAGCACTTCAACTTTGACAGAAAAACAAGTAGAAGCTTTTGCCAGCTTGCTAGGAAACAGGCAAGAACCACATATTTACTATTAGTTATTTTTATCAGAGAGGGAAGTTGGCTAAAAGCCTGAACAAAGAGGTGGGTCTTCGGTACCTAGATGAACATGGGGAAGCTCAGGTTTAGATGGGTTTCTAACAGAAGGAAAATGTGCTAAGGTAGCAATTCTCAGTCCTCTGCAACACCACACCCAGACTTCCTTCTACTGCTGTCACTGCAGCTCACTGAAAGAGCATTGGTGGCACAAAAAACACAGTCCTCATCACCTGGTCTCTGGCTCGCGCAGTGATCATCACATCATGCCTCATCTAGAGGTGAAGTGTGGTATTCCCTCATCATCCTATTTCACTCACAAGCCTTGCAGTCCTCTTGACTCATAGCCCCACACAGAGTGTGCAGTCTCTCTTGTCCATGTAGGACTAGGATGATAGCAATGAGATCTACATGTAGTCAGAAATCATGAGATCATAGCTCTTTTGCTGCAATAGTCTCCCACTTGCAGCATGTGTCACAGATATGAACCGTTCGTCCTGTAAATCAACAGGTTTGATCTTGCCTCTGGATGATTCCTGAATAGGTTGCTGAAAGGCTCTCAAAAGCACCTCCACCTTCCCAAAGGACTCCACCCTCTTTACTCACAGTGGGTCTATGAGGAAGTTGCTGCCTTTATTTGTTGCTTAAGCTGACCTGTTCGAGACCATAAAAGTGCTTTATGCCATATACAAATTGTGGGGCTTCTTGCAAGTCTCACAACAAAGGAGTACTTTAGGTATGAATGTGTTGCCTTTGAGACATAGGAGAGAGTGAAGGCTGTGTTGTTTCCGGGTGCAAAATGTGCACACAGATAAGGCAGCTCAGTCGGATGTAGCAATGTTGTTAATGTATGGACTTTTAGAAATGTTATTTCCAACCATAGAAACAATTCACTCGTACTTCTGACAGCATCCGAATCAAATCTAAGAGCCAGGATCCTGACGGTTTTGTATCTTATACCATCTTAAAGACAGACTGATTGACACAAGCCACATTTTTGGGGAGGATTACTCACATAAGCGTGTACATTTTGACACTGCAGGTCAAGTGAGTAATGTGTCAGACCTCAGCACTGCAAAGCACTGGCCTGCGATGGAGCTGATTCCTTAGCTCAGCATTTTCTTCAGGTGCTGGAGTTAGTGTCTTCTTTCTGTAGGTTCTTGCACATGGAGCAAGATGCTATTTAGTTCCAAATCCACAGGTCATTTTTATTTAAATAAAAGTGCCATATATTTTTCTTCCTCCCCTAAGTTATCCATATATATGTGTGCTCAGCATTCCTTGGCCAAGGCATGCTCCAGTTGCAGCTGCATCAGGAGCTGTGAATACACAATCCCACCTCCTGTCCACCTGCAGTCCTCGTATGTAACCTGCAAAATTTCTATCCACGTCTGCCTGGCCTGACCTCCTCATGTCCACACTGACCTCATGTCACGATGACAGCTTAGAAATGTGCTGGACATGCCTGAACACACAAAGCACTAAAATGCTTCCAAGGAAAGTCTCGTGTTGCACCGACCTTGTGGCCTCCCAGATGGACAGGAGCAGATTTGGCTTTTGGATGGCCTCAGGTAACCCTTGAGATGCAATGCACCTGCATCAACACACCTACATGTTCTTAACCAAGCAGAATTCTCCCTTGGCTTACACAATGGAAATTAGAAGTAGATGTGCCAACATGTATCAGTAGGGAAATGCACCCATAATCCACAAATGTTTGCTTTATGAAGACTGAATTACTGTAAAAGCCATTCCTTTATGCAATTCAGCCTACAGATTATAAGACTCAAGAGACAGGCATGGATTAAGTACATTACCACACAATGGATGTATGTCAGTTTGGTTTTTTATCACTGTCAAACAAGCACTGGGAAAGAGTCATAAGAAAAATATTTATAGCAATAAATCTCATCTTAACATGATAACATTCAGACTGAACACTCAAAGAACTAGAGGTATGCAGAATGCAAAATGACTCAGGTATTCCAGGTAATCCATGACATATTGTAGAGTAATTACACTAATATTTCTCACTGGCTAATAGAAATTGCAGGAGAAACTGCACAAATCTTGGGTAAGGAACTAGAAGAGTCTGGGCTGGCTGAGCGTTAATCTTACTGCAGTAAGTATAGACAACTTTTCTTACCATTAATGACATGATCTATGCCAGTAAATGTCTTCCAAAATGTACAGAGCGCAAATTATAACTGCTTTCATAAGCAGTGTAACAAGGTATGCACTGTTCTCCAGCCTCAGATAATCATGGAAACATCATCGCTCCAGCAGTTTGCTTCCCTCTGGATTTTTCCCCTTTACACGCTTATGCTGATGGTTTGGTTTGCTTCGCTTTACTCACTAATGTGGTTACAATTTGAAACCCTCTTGATGACTGCTATGGTTACAGAGCACATCTCTTTCAACAGGTTCCTTTTTCCCTGGCAGTAACACAATGTCTGTGATTCATAGGCTGCAGGTTCGTGGTGGTGAAATCACGGAGCTTACTGTCCCCTGGCCCCGGGTACTAAAACTGAGAGCTGGTGTAAACTGGGGATTACCGTGGAGTGGAGAATACCATCCCTGACTTTGGCTTTGGAGGTTCAGTTTCTTTGTCAGTGTTTTCCTCTTTTGTTGCCTCTCAGAAACTGAGAGGAATGTGATTGTTTCCATATCGCACTGTATAATTTAACAGAAGACCAATATTTTGTCTGGCAGCCTTTGTAGCTTATATAGATGATTTCTTACACCAAGCATTCCCTTCTTTCTACCTCTCTGCCCTGTCCCTCTGAGTTTAAGTGTGATGTTTTGAAAAACAAAGTTATTTGACTAGAGTCCTTTCTAGCATGTAATAAATTAGGTATGGGGTAATATGGCAAATGCCTTTGGTATAAGCACCTCTTTTACAACTTGCTTTACCAAAGTCTGTTTTCCCAAAATCATGTTCATTTGAATAGACTGAAAGTGTTCCACTGAGGCTGACTTTTAATGAAGAGGTTTTTTTAAGAGAATTTTCAGGGTGAAAAGGAGAGAAAGGGGAGAAAAGGCACTTTTTTGGTGCTAAAAAGTAGAAGTATTTTGATTAGATAATAGATACTTTCTGAATTAGAAAGCTTCAGTGTGTATCCCACATAAAACTGTTTGTGTCCTAATCCTTCTCTGTGAGCCAAGTGTGTTGCTGGAACTACAGTTCCCACCATTTGCAATAACCAGGAGGCTCACGAGGAAGTTCAGCAAGAAAGATCCGACATTGCATGACTGACGTTCTCCACAGTGCTCAGACTCTGCTTTCAGTCCGCACAGGGTACCTTGACAACTTTTCTATGTAGAAGATGATGCTTTCCGGTCAAGATTTTGTACTTTTGAAATAAAACTCTGCTTTTCGATGGTCCTTGTAACAGCAATTGTGATGATAATAATAGTGGTGATGATAATATGTTCTTGGGGAAAAGGAATACCATTTTCTGGTGAGCTCTACTATTCCCATCTTTGTGAATCTTTTCTCATTGAGAAAAAGTTCAAAGAAAAGGAGATCCTGACACGAGCAGTGAGGAATCCAGAAATCTACACTGGGAGCCTGTTTTTAGAAATTCATTTCATCAGTGAGCTCAGCTTCCTTCCCAGATGAAATTAGACTTCTGGAATAGTCACTTAATATCCTTCCTCACGCATAGTCAATCAATTTTGCATTAAGAACACGGAATGACTGCAACTTGCTGCCCGTACAAGTTTTTCCTGCCATACAGTACTGACATCCTTTTGGTTATAAAATGAAAGTAAATAATGCTGCCATGTTCCTCTTGACTGAACGAAGTGTAAACATTGACCAAAGTTTCCATCAGCTTAAAATATCAGAAACTGAAAACTGTGCTGCCAAAAAAGATGCGTATTTAATATACCACTCAGTACTTCCCTGTTTTTCTCCTTTCTGTCAGTGCATCAATTTTTTCCCTGTTGCACCAGTGTATTTTTATTATTTAAGCAAATTATCATGGCTGAGGTAAGTAACACAATTATTCTTTGTTAGCTGGCACATCGCCATTCCTTTCATGTGTTCAAGAGTCAGCTATGAATTATAAGGAGGTAATGTCCCTGATGGATTTAGTGGTGACATCATAAATCCTCACTCTGATCAAAACACTAATATGTGCTGCTGCCGGTAATTTGCTGACACTGCTGATAGTTAAGGGCACAAATAAAGACGTCTTTCTTGGCATGGTACCATGGAAGCCAAAGCTACTGTGAAAGAAAACTCCAGCCAGGTGAATTTCAGTTTGTTTTGAAATACATTTCTTAAATGGGAAGCCATACACTTACATACTGAATGACGTTTTTCTGTGCTCACAGCATGCTTTGAAAACCATGGTCAGTTGAATATAAAAAGAAGGAAAAAATGTGTTTGAGAGATCTGGCAGTAGTTTGTTAATTATTTCAGCTTAGCTAAAGCAGTTCTGGAGTAGCTTGGGAGGTCATCATGGCATAAGCATGTGGCTGGATTGGATTCGTCACAAAACAGGACCTGTTGAACCAGTTGCCTATATGAGTTTCCTTCTTACCCTTTATCCTGGCCTCCTCTAGTCCCAGATCCTGATTTAGTACTGCTGCTACACTCCATAGCTGCGACCCAGTTAGATCAACATGTCCTCATGGGCTGTGGGGGCGAACTTTGGGGGCAATCCCAGATGAAAGGGTGATTTATTCCTCCTAAACCGAGAGAAGCCATCACAGCGATACTGAAGCCTAGCCTGTAAGTGAGATCCATTGGCACAGATTAATTTCTAGGTATGTATTTGTGTAATACACCAAAATACCAGGCTGGCACAATCTGCAGGCCACAGAGGGAATTTGGCCATGTGTTGTCAACATGATGTGTGGCAGTATTGATCCAGTCCTTCACTCTATCCATCACTCCTTTATCCCCACTAACCCTTCCAAAAACAAACGGAAGTCACAGCACGTGCTCATAAAACACTGGTTGGCCTCTCGACTGATTCCTATACACACGTCCTAAAAAGTAGAATCTCCTGTGTTGCCTCCCTGAACCAGCACCGTTCAGGAGACTTTTGTTTCAGGACTTTTCAGCATCTTTTAATCTCTTTTTAGGTAGATTTAACAGGTCTCACGTTTCTCCCCACCCATCTCAGACACTCAAATCTTCCTTTCCTCTAATAAGATCTCCCCCAGGTGCCTTATGGTGGCACATGCTGAATGCCACATCTCCACGAGGAAGCTGAAGATCCTGGGTTTAGTCCAAGGTGTCTCTGGTAGTGTTATCAATATAATTACAAAAACCTTTGTGTTAGGGTTTGGACTTTGGAATTTGGCTTAAAAACAATAACACCGTAGAAATTTGTTCCTTCTATTTGTCTTCTCTGCTCTTGAACAGTTTCAATCTTAAATTTTGCTCCACAGGCTCAGGAACAACTATTCCCTGCCCCCAGCTAAAATGGGAGCTGTGTCTCATGATGCCACGTGACTCCAGAAGCTGTGGCTTTGAAAGAAAGCCAAAATATCTGCCTTCTGCTGTGCAAAATGCAAATGCTATTTAAACGCTACATAGAAAATACACTTTACATTATCCTGACAACGAACATGTTTGTGCATTGTATCAAACAGTCCTTGTCTTCCTTATGCCATATGGTGTAGTTTTATTAATAGTACTGATTTTCATCTAGTTTACTTGAAAGCTTTCAAACCTCCTGCTTGTGTAAAACACCTGAGACACCGATCTAAAGCTGAATCCAGATTGTACCTGCTTTAATCACTCCACCTGAACTTCTATCCAATTTCTAACTATTTCAAGCTTGCTGGGACCTGTCAGTGTTTCTACTTTGTTCTTTGCTAGCAAAGCATTGATATGACATTTGTAAATGTTACCAGATGAATTGGTGGCCTGGGTTTGGTACATAATTCAGAACGTCAGTTTTTCAAGCCCTCTGAAGGAGCAGTCTGCATTGGAGCCAAGGTTTAATATCATTAGTGTATCAATTTATGTCAGTGGTTGAGTCCATCTTTTTTATTTAACCGCATTTCACAGAAGATCTCCTACCATCAGCAATTGATCAAACATGACAAGCTCCCTCTTGGCTGTTGCCTGTAATATGGGCTACTTAACTCCAGTATTCCTTCCCAGAATGGAAACTGTGGCTTTTGGTGAAATAAAGGAGCTTCTGTTTCTCTGCCACTGTCACAAATGGAAATTCAACACAACCTTTTCATCAGCTTGAAATGCCAGTTCAGATTAAAAGTCCTGGATGCCAAGAGGAGGTCATCTGATGCATTGCTTTGAACTGAGGGTTTATAATGTTCTTTGGTCGATGACTTTTTAGGAGCACCTCAACCTCCCTGCTACTCCTCATGTTAGAGCAGCACTAACGTGTCAAATCATTAACAGAGGCTGAGGTCTTCTGGAAGTAGCCCCGCTAGGGAGAATTCAAGCCTGCTATAGGGCTGCCAGGCTAGGAGGGTTGCCTCAAGGAAAGCACACCGGTGAAGATGCAAACTGAAACTCATGGGGCACATGCAGACCACCCAGTGGTCACATGAATTGGACATTGTGAACTGGCTGTTGGGAAAAGGGAGTGGCAAAGGCTGTCCAAGCAGCCAGTCCAAGCAGCCAGGATCTAGTGGTCTCAGAAAGCAGTGTCTTTGAGGAGACCCTTTGATCACTCTCGAGTCTCTCGTTCTCACTCACTGATCTCTTGATCTTAGACATCTTAAAAGTTGTGATAACTAAGCTAAAGGTAACAGAGCCCATCACGACCAGCACCCTGAGGAGTCAGCTGCCACCCTGCTCAGATACAGTCTCACTGCAAAATCTTCCCTGCATTTCACACACACACCGAGCGCCTGCTATGCAGTGTGTTGTTGTCATAATGAAATCATAGGGAATCAGATGGAAAAATGTGTGCTTGAACACTTAAAGCTAGATTTGTAGACCACAAAACAGACTTCACAAGTAGAGGTCAAGGTGGCACCAATTAAGACAAGATTATATTTAATGGAGAGTCACCTGGATTGAATTAAGTGTATTTTCTTGGACCTAGCAGGCTGGAATCAGGATAAACAAACTGCTCCAGAATTCCTAGGTGACCTTCTAATAATTATGACCAAACTTGAATTTCAAGCCTTCAGAGCCCCCAAATTATCTTTTATATAAGAAAACACATTGCTACTCGGGAGGTCTGTTTGTTGTGATGAACAGAGCATGAAATAAATCCTTCACACACAAAACTGCAGGTGGAGGCTGCAAAGCAGTTTCTCTGACCAATGGAGTTAATGGGCCTCCAGTGTAAAACACATTTTTGCAACTCCCTTTCTTCAGACCTTCTTTTGTTGTGAGAAACTCAACGCCAAAATAACTTAATGGCTTTGTTTTCCAGTCCATAAACTGCTGACATGTCACTGATGTGGTGGTTAAGTGTATGTGGTCAGTCCACCAGAGTTCAAGCTCATGCTACAGTTAAGCACTGAGGCTTGTCTTTCTGTTGCAAGCTTTATTGTTGTTGCACGTTTCCAATATTATCATGTACCTTCACATGGAAACAGAATGAAAACATGATACATACACTCCTCTGTCTTGCGGATTCAACCTGTGGCATCTTTGCCCCTTATGCAGATAGAATACCCAGGAGAGGAAGAGGAAGTCGTACAATTAGGCCCAGTCTCAATCCTGTTTATCCACCAGTCTTGGGCTGTATAATCTGCTCATTTTCATTAAGAGGAGTTTCAGTCAATAGCTTTTCACCACAAATGAAGTTTCTTTTGAGAATGTGTTGGTTCACTGAGTTCCACTCTTCTAGCCAAAACATGTCAATACCTAATTAACGAGCCTATGTAGGTATTTTGATCCCTAAGGGGTATCATTTCTTTGGACCTTATGAATCTCTGGCACTTTCTTAGTGTGTAAATACTCTTGACATTTTTCACTATTTTATGTTAGCAGTGAAAACAGAAAAAGCTCAATAACCCCAGGCAGATGCAGAGGAAGCTTCCTTAAAGTTCAGTAAAAGTCTAAAATTCATGGTTTGAGTTAAAACTGGACTAGAACATAATTGCAAAGAAGAAAACATTCACTGTGGACCTAAAGTCATTTCAATACAGGCTTTTCCAAAGTTAACCCAATTTCCAATCTCTTAATAAACTTCAAGCACCTGTCATTAAAAAAAAAAAAGGAGAAAATGTCATTCTCACAGTATTTGCCTCAGTCAATGTCAGCTTGAACCTTTAAGCCTGTGGTTCATGGTCATGCCTGCTAGGATTAGAAACACCCAGTTTATGCTGCAAAAGAATGGGAAGATCCAGGTTTTCACGTGGATTGCAAAAGGTATGATCTTTCTCTAACAAAGCTGGAGATAAATCTGATAAAATTAACACTTTAAATAAGATTGTACAAGTATTTTAAATGTGTTTAGTTTCATTCCTGGGGACGGGGAACCATATTTCAAAAGAGGAGAAATACAACAGCATCAGTAATTCTTACAAAACTTGCAATGACATTTCTAAAAACCTTTACGCAGCACATAAAGGTGTAGTGAAGGTCTAAATGGTTATGTTTGGCACCATCTGATTCAGGATTTCACAGCCTAATTATGTCCAAACCCTATCAGAGCTGCCACCAACCTCTTTCTTCCTAGCCCTGACCCCTAGGATCACTGCATAATCGTGCTTCACCCTCATCTCAAATCCAGGGTTATTGATGCTACCCTGTGTTCCTTCATCGCTTCTCCTGACCTCTGATCTCACTTCTGTATTAGTCCTTGGTCCGTGCTACAGGTGCCTTAACATCTCTTTTTACTGCTGGTACTTCTTTCCTCATTCCCCCAGGTCCATCACCCTCTGTTAGACAGGAGTTCACACAGACTGAGCTGAATCTCTGTAACACTGGGTCCCCACAAAGCCCGGAAAACCTGTCAGCTTGGGCTAACAAGTACGATGTGAAACGTGCCTCCCCAGGTGGGAAACCAGTGACTTGTATCATCTGGTAGTGCTTTTCATGGTGGTGAGTAACACACCGCTCGCAAAGGGATGCTGAGAAACCCAGTGTTCTGCATCCTGTACTCCTCCCACATGTAAAAACACCAGATTAGACTCTAGCTACTGTATTGCTATCATCATAGCGAGAGTTATTAAATACTTCCCATTGAGTCCTTTGTCAGTTCTAATTAAGCTTACAGTGTCCCGTGCAGCTGTCACTCCAGTCAGCATAGTATGTGTACACCTAAGATAAGAGGTGTGTTAGACATTATACCTGGGGAATAAGATGTGTTTAATCACCTTCGGCTTTGGCATGAAGTGAGACAAATGGCTCCACATCTGCTTTGTTATATAAATTGACTCTGGCAGAAAAACATATCAGAATCTGAGGCAGATCTGGGACAATGACTTCCATCATAAGTGACAAGGATGTCTCTGGAGAGGTCAGGAATTGGTGATTTGCATTTTGTAGGAAATCCACCTAGAGAGCACACCGCAATGTTACAGTTTCTGTCTGTGCTGTCTCCTGCCACTCATGCTGATTATTTCTCTGTTCCAGACTGTCTGAACAAGGGAAAATAATCTGTGGCATAGGGGCATGCCCACAGAGGGCCAAGAAGAGCTCTGTGTGCAATGCAGCATGAACATGCCCAGCCTTTCACAGGGGTTGGCACCAAGTGGCATGGACGTGGGCTGGCCTTCACCATGTGCCTTTGGACCGAGAGGCTGGACCCCAGCCTTGGTGCCCTGAGCTGCAGAGACGTGGTCTTGTCAGTCTACTAGCAGAAACTTGAGTCAGAAATAGAAAAGGAATAAAAAAAGGGGAAAAAACCCACCTGGTTTAATCTATTTATTAAGCTCTTCCTGCCTCCTACAGCAATATGTCACCTACTAGGCATCACTACCACTCCTGCAAGTTATGGCCAGTGAACTAATGTGTGGTCAACTACTGCTCTGAGCTGAATTCAAGATCAAAACTGCTGGCAATGCCATCTCCACTTCCTGCCAATAACCTTCCTGCTAGGATAGTCAAGGAAAATATTTTGAGCCCTGAAAACTCCTTAAAGTTTATGGGTACGTGGCCATCAACGTGAACCAAACTTAAGCTGACAGTCCCAAAGGGCCACACTAGTTTTCCCATAGAAAAACATAAATGTAGCACTTCTGTCCCACACTTGGCAGGTTATTCATCTATTTTAATTTGCAGTAACCGTGACTGAATTACATTCATCTTCCCAGATGTTGTTAGTGATGAAAGCTCAAGGAATAAGCCTTTTCTGCTGTTGATGTACTGTGTGCCAAACCTCATCTTGAGCCCCTGGCTCCTGCTGTACTTTTCTTGTGTCTGTACTGCTGCTTTATGATAAATGAAACTTGCAGAATCACACGTACCGTGGTAGAGGAACAAGCATCTCGTTTGGGGAGTGGTCAGTGCCGGAGGCTAGAAACTTGGGTTGTGTGTACATCTGCGGAGGCTCATGTAATAACTACAGCAAAGTTATTATAACTGAAGCAAAGGTGCTGAGGCTTTGATTACAAATGTCAAACAAAACAGGAAACAAAGCAAGGCTGAGGCAGGAAAAGGGCCTCATCCCCACATTCTCCTCCCCCTGCCTCATCACAACGAACCTCTTTTCTGCCTTTTATTTTATTTGTTCTGAAAGCCTTTGCAGTCTTCCCTTCTTGGCACATTCATAGAGTCCCGGGAAGCTCAGAATTTGCTCTCAGTTACATTGAAAAGCCCCAGATGGTATAAATGATCATTTGTAAATAAATGAATAATCAGAACCAACAAGCTCTGCAGAAACCCTCTACCAGCCTTTTCCAATTTTTTTGTAAAACGCATCAGAAGCAGCTTGTGCCCTTCATCATCTGACTGAAACAGCCATATTGCCAGTTTGCACGTACAGAGATCAGTTTCATTGCAGCTAATCCCACCCAGGTCTTCCATTTCCATGACGCTCCTTTCCCCGCAATGTGACTCCCCTGGAAGCAGAGACATACCTGGCCTCTGCTCACTGGAGGTTAGAGGAGTTATCTATGGAGCAGCCCCCGGGTTCCCATTCACATCACCTTCCTTGCAAACCCCTCCGCCACCTAGAATGTGGGATGAGGCCCCCAGCATGGCTGATGCTAATGCCTCTGCTTCATCCCCCTCTTTGGGGAGGCCATGCTGTTCTCTACTAGATTCACTTTGTGGTCCAGGTTCATACTGAACCCATGCTGCCTGTGAGGCAGAGCAGGTCAGGTCTAGGGGACACCCAGGGCCTTGGAGCAACCCTTGAAGCACCAGCTGAGGTGTGGAGGACAGGCATAGAGTGAGTCTGAGCATTGATTTCCTCCCAGTGGCTTTTTGGTTCTAACATATTTTTTAAAAGGGCTTCAAAACTGCAATGCAGCTTTTGCATAGGTCCATGAACACATGGCTCCTAGGATGTTCCCAGCAATATTCTTGGTGCCCAGGGGCACATATTCATAAAGGTATCCCAGTTACCTTGAGAATGAGTTAGAACATACGTGCATACAGTGCTTGCACATATATGTGTCTGTGTGTGTGTATAAGGCTAAGCAGGTATATATAAAATCACAAAATCATTATGGTTGGAAAAGATCTTTCAGATCATCGAGCCAAACCACTAACCTCACACTGCCAAGCCTGTCACTAAACTAAACTATATCCCTCAGCACCCCATCTATGCGTTTTGTCAATATCTATATGGATGGTGATTCCACCAACTCCCTGGGCAACAGTTCCAATGCTTAGTAACCCTCTCAGTGAAAAAGTTCTTCCTAATCTATAATCTGAACCTTGGTGCAATTTCAGGTCATTTCCTTGTGTCTTATCATTCATTACTGGAGAGAAGAGATTGACCCCTCACCTTGCCACAATTCCCCTTCGGGTAGTTATAGAGAGTGATCGTATCTCCTCTCAGACTCCTCTTTTCCAGGCTGAACATCCCCAGCTCCCTTAACTGCTCCTCAAACGACATGTTCTCCAGACCCTTCATCAGCTTCGTTGCCCATCTCTGGACGTGCTCCTGCACCTCAGTGTCCTTGTAGTGAGGGGCCCAGAATTGGACACAGTATCTGAGGTGTGACCTCATCAGCACCGATACGCATGTACCTGCATGCCTATATGTTATTTGCAGTATCTTTTTTTTTTTTCCCCACATATATGTGGTGTATTTAATGAATGTATTTAACTATACTTCTTTTGCAGCCAGAGACTGCTGGACAGAGACAGAAAGCTTGTTTCCAGAGCTGCAGGCTTCCTTGTGTTCATTCAGTGCCCAGTGACAGTGTTTGGTCCTCAGCAGTGGCGCGTACGCCGCACTACACACGTCACATTTACGATCCTGTTGATCACAGGAGAGGGAAATCTAATAACTCCTTACAGACTGCATACCAGAGCCTCTTCACGGCATCGCATTAGTAAGAAACACAGAGGAGAGCCCATAATAAATGTTACAAGGGGAAATACCTTTGCCTGATAAGGAGCTGAGCGGATGACAAATCACAAAAGCTTCCAGTGAACCCCTCAGGGGCAGATAACCTTGAGACGTACCTGTATATAAAGATTAAACAGCAACCCAAGCTCAGCAGAGATTTATAGAGCTTTGCAAGCGTCTTGGTTTCACTGTTTGCTTTTGCAGTCATTTCTGGACTTTTATTGTTAGTTTCTGTCTGCAATGTTCTGAACAGGCCCAAAGATACAGGCCTAGAGAAGTCACCTCAGAAAAAAAAAAACAACAAAAAACCAACAAATCCCATTTGAAATATTTTACAAGGAGACATTATAGATCAATATCTCCAGCAAATGAGAAAGATAACTGGGAAAGGGCACAGTACACCTGTGAGTGGGGCTGTGCAAAGATCTAAACAAAAAACACGAAGGATAAAATATATTGACATGTCTGAGCTTACTGGCTAAATCTGGTTATTCATTCCCTTGTAAGTGGCAGTCCGAGTTATTATGGGCTATATATTTCTGGCAAGAGAAATATGTGAGGCAGTAAATGCCTTCGTTAGTATGCTACAACAGGAAGGGCAGTGGCTACTGCTGCTATTTGGGGCGTCTCAAGGAAAATACCCGTGGTTAAAAAAAAACGTGGCCTGTTACGCACTGGGTTGAAACCTTTAGCAGGGAGACCCTGCTACCTGATGGCTGAAGCGAAAGAGCAGTGACCTGGAATGGTTAGGTACTATTCTGAACACAGGAAACAATTTTACTATAAGGGTGAGAAAGCCCTGGCACGGCTTGCCCAGAGAGGTTGTAGAGACTCCATCTTTGGAGATACTAAAAAAAGATGTCTGTACATAGTCCTGACAAGTGGTCCTCGTGGTCCTGCTGGAGCAGAGGGGTTGGACCAGATGACCTCCAAAGCTCCCTTCCAGCCTCAACCGTTCTGTGATTCTGTCATTTCTTGCTTAACTACGGTCTCACTCCAGCTTCAGTTTATTGCCTTTAGCTCTTTGTCTATTAAAAGTGCCTAAATTTGCAAGGATGAGAGGGTTGGCAAGGGACACATTTCCACAGTGTGCAGCACAGAAATTGCTGAAGAGATTGACTATGTCCAGCAGCAGTCTGTCCCATAGGGCCGTCTCCTCTTTGGAAAGCACAAATACCAGAATTTGGTTGCCTAGCATCACCCTTTCAACTCACACCCAAAACCTTGTGCCACTGGGTCACAGTGCAACAGGCCGGAGTTACAGCAACCAGGCCTTTCAGCCAAATCTCTCGCACACGTGAGCTTCCCTATTGCAGACTGGCAAAGAAGAACAGCATCATAAACCCACGGGTGAAAGTCTGCACTGCCTGAACTGCGTCTGGGAGGCAGGCAGTCTCCCCAGGTTCAAGGACGATGCGATTGTTTTCTGCACGTAGAGAAGGGGACTGTGCTTATCTGATCCAACAACTCAACGTGCAAAGTTGAAGGTGGTTACCAGCAGCCACTCCTCGTCATGCTCACAGGGAGCCAGACATGCCCTGCATGGTGTATGAAACACCACGCGCCAACTTTCCACTCCAAACCGACTGTTCAATAACGAAGGGAAAAGAAAGGAGGAGGGGAGATTAGATGACAATTGAGCCGTTGTTTGTGCAAGTGGAAGAAATAACTTTTCAGGAACAGAGCAGGTCAATGGACAGTGTGGGCGTTTGCTGGAGAAGTCAGACTAAACAGGCAGTGATGAGTGTTATACATACAGCACTGTTGGGAGAAAAAAACTAATTAAACACACGCAAGATACTGAGGAAGAACAAACAACTTATTGTGTGGAAAGCAAAAGTGCCTTGGAAGAGACAGTAGGACTATCTGATTTTTAAATTCATCAGTGGTTTGAGAGATGTGAGATCTGTTCTAGCTCAGCTTTGGTTTACACACATCTCTTGATAGGGCTCAGAGGTCTGCAAACCAAATCCCTTTGTGTACTTGTCTCTCTGCCTGTAACCACGTAACACTATGGTTTTTATTGGATAAATGATGGTATTGGTTAAAAGCAAGCAGATGGAAATTCAAGGGAAAGGGAAAAACTCAAGATTCTTGGAGCAATTTCACCTTTCACCAAGCCTCTGACTTGATATCCACAGTTGTCCTAGACTGTCTCAAACATAAAAGAAGCTTCTTTGAGGAACAGCCAGACACAACAGGTCTCGAAATGCTCCTAGGAGCAATCCCAAATACCAGCCCTCCTTCAGCAGCTCCTTCGTGGGCACACTGTGAAGGAATTCCCTCTTGGCTGCACGGTTACCTTAGGCATGCCACATATTAACTGTGCCAGTTTCCCTAACACAGGGAAAGGGCAGCGGAAGATGCAGAGACAGACACACATCTCCATTTTAAAGTACTTAGGGAACTCATATCATAATGGGAAATATTTTTATATCATCCCAGGACATTTTTGTTCATACTGTTGAACAGTTTTATTTGTTCCAGCTTTGCCACAGATGCACAAATGCTGTGAAAAAAAGGAGAAAGAATGTCTGCTCTATGTGATGGCTTCTAAAAAAATCAAGAAAAGCAAGTAAAATCCATTTCTTAAGCAAATACTCCATTAAAAAAAAATCACTATATGTTTATAGAAAAGATTTTTTTTTTTAACAAAGGTTTAATTTATAAAATTTAATAACTGGGTATTCCAGAAGGTTTGAGTCATCCACAGTAGTAATTAGAGGTTTTGTTCCATACAAAATGCTTTATTTAACCTTCATGCCTCCATTCAGATAATTATACAAATGCATACATTTAAAGGTTTAAACTCTATTTCAATTCACAGCTCAATTCATAGGAAAGTTGAATACAGAAAAGCAATGCACCAACAAAATATGTCTGAGACACCATTAAAAACGATAACACTTGTTCATTTAAATCTTTGAGAACAGAGTGGAATAATCATCCTGTGACAGAATTTCATTAGGGGACTCCCTTTACATTATCATAGGGCAAAAAAATCACCATTTTACAGTAAGAGGAAAAAAAGCTCTGAGTATATTTACAATACATACACTATACATAAATACAAGAACAACACTTACATAATATTAATAAACTTATAACATAGGTGTTGCCTAAACACTACGTAGTATATAAATGCAGAGGAAACTATTGGGAAATTAGATCTTCAGATGCTTACTTTTGTTTTTGAAGAAAAGGAATTTTGCATTTAAAAGTGTTTGAAAAGAAGGCAAAACAAAGACTTAAACTAAGATGTTTGCTTGCTAGCACTGGTGTTCTTTTAAGTATAGGTCTCCTATTGACACTATTATCTCTGTGGGGTTACCGATAGTGACCCTCCCTTTTGCATCTTATCTAGGAAAAAGACTGAGGTACCGTACGTACTAATTCCATTGCTGTGAAGCTTGAGTCTCAAATTAATCACTCGGTAAACCAAGGGATGTTTTTGTATTTTTACACAGAGGGACCAAGTGAACGCTCATTGGTACGCATGACGAAAACCATCTGAATACAAGGAACAATTTGGGGCCAAATGCAAACCCATCCTTAGGATTTCATTCAACTAATGCCATAGGGGAATTTGTTTCTTCCATAAGTGACTTAGCCAAGAATGATATTTTTTTCATTATTATTGTTTCTTCCTAAACACAGCTGAAGGAACTTCCCAATTTAATGGTATTTTTGACCCCACATGTTGACAGCAGTGTCCAAATCTCTTTTTCACTTGCAGTGTATGAATGTGTGTGCCTCTGTGTGGGTTGAAGGTCTTAATGCTGAATTAAGAAAATTCATTAAAATCTCTGTGCATATTCTGTTGCAAGTACAAATGGGAGATATAACTTTTTAGGGACAGACAGCAGGTCAAGAGAGCATGCTGTGTAGGTGTTCAGCAGAGAACTGAGGGTACCAAGGACGCAATGTATAGGATGATAAGGAAAGTAATAAACACTGGGAGTTTTTAATGGAAAAAAGATGCAAATGTATCTCTGAAAAAAACAGCTTCAATCCAGAAATGGCATCACAGACCCCAAATTATGAAAAAGGTTAATTCAGCTGTAAAGATTATGGCGCAAACTATCTTTCCAAAGAAGCTCTTTACATCTAAAAAGGCAGAGACGGGGGAAAAAGCAGTTTCTGAAGCTACTTCTGTATTTGATGGTTCATGCTTATGACAATCCATCAATGCCATCACCTGTGGTCCCCTACCAGACGCTGAACTATTGTTTTTTAAAAGCAAAGGTCACAGCATAGAGCAAGGTATAGCAAGTCAACGCGTGAAACACCATTCATCTCATCTTTAATAACTGACAGCATCTTGGCTCCCTGAAACTTCTGAGACAAGTGGGGAAGGTCACACATATGGACAGTAAGACTTTTTACTTTTATAAATACTTCTTCCTCTCCCCCCCCGCCCTCTTTTTGTTTTCATAGTAGCTAAAATTCACATGCCCAGTTTTGCTTGTCTGGATGTCTGTGCTGAATAATCTAAAATTTACTAGAAGGGCAACTCAATTTATTTCACAATTTAAATTGGGTAAAGCCAAGCTGCTCTAGAAGTATGCTGGCAGATCAATAAAGCTGTGAGAAAAAACCCCAACTCTTGTGTATATTTTTCAAGAATGAAGAAACAAAGGACTGTCTCATTTTTGGATGGTGAACACAAAGTATCCTTTCCTATGCAAGAACTGACACACTTGGGGTTGGAGTCAGCCAAACCTCTCAATGCTGCAAGTTTCTAAGGGTGCCTCCTTGCACTGTTGCTGCTCCAGAAGAAAGAACCAAATCTTCCCCTCCAACAATGGCTCAGCTACAAGGAAAGAGACTAATGTTTCCTTTTCCCTTCTGATGACGTGGTGCCCTCCTAAAATCCCAGGATGAACTATGTTCTTTTATGTGCTTAACATCTGGGGATTAAGCTCAGTATGATAGAATAAGCATATGCAATGTCTTGATGGAACAAGTTCTTACTAAGCTAGTGGTCTTGTCACACGATTAACCAACATATCGCATAAATGTTTCACATGGGAGTCCAGGTGCTTTTTTTTTTTGCACCTTCTTCTGTACATGAGCATCTTCAAGCTAATCCTGCACACCTAATCCTGACCCAATGACCCAAACCATCTTCTCACTCCCAGCAGCAACTCACTAATCGCAGCAGAAGTCTAAGCAAAAAGAAGAATGTTTCAAATACCAAATTCTGCCTGGATATATGATAGGCACAAATTTAGAGGACGGAAAGTAGTCTTTCAACGGCAAAGGTATGAAGGCAACCTGTTACATTTTCATCTCCAACAATGATTTTTAGAAACAGAGGCAGCAGGAGGGATGGTATTACACTGCTATTTTAAGTATACATTAGGATCAGTTAATACTTTTTGTTTATTACAGAAATCTATCAGATTAAAAACCAAAAAGAGCATTGAGAGTCACAGCTGGCCAACTTCTTAAGATCAATTAGTCTACTGATGCAAATGTTTAGGCTACTCAGTGTTAAAATCTCCATACTCCATTTTATCAACTTCTTTAAAATTTGAACAGTCTCTAGGCTCTCAGTCCTCAAGTTTTTACTCATTTGTCCCCAAAAGAAAGAAAAGTGATACACTTTGTCTGCTCCTAAAGTCAACCAGTTCTGAGATGATACGACATGCTATGAGCATCACACGACAAACAGGAAGGGGACGTTAAGTTGAACTCTGCGTTTCCAGAGTTTGATGCAGAGGAATTTCCCCCATTCTACCATATACCTTAAAAAAGCTCTATTGGGCTTATTGCTGCTTTTTGGATTGTGTCACTAGAGAACACCCTGGATACACGGGCACATCAGACATAAATTAGAAAGGAATCCCCTAAAACGCTGCTTGACAATGACTTCCATTCACACCTACTGAGAATCAATATGGATATGAGTCATTTGTAAGCTAAAAATACTTCTTAAAAGTATATGACTGATGGTATCTGAGAAAATAACTAAAGCCTCTAACACAATATCTCAATGTGAAAATACAAATGGCACTTTGTGTTTGTTTCTGTGCTGCATTACTGTTCTCCGAGTAAAATTTCATTTTCACCTTATTGTTAGCAGAATTCTGTAAGTTATTGCTGTGTAATAGTATAGGATCATCCCATCAGTTCTAATTACAGGCACTTTAAGTTTCTGTTTCATCTTTTAATATAGATTTTAGGCTACTTTGCAAAGTGTATGTGCATTTCAAATGCCACAACTGTCCTGCTACAATTGATTTTGTTTACATGCTGCTGCGCCTAGAAGACTAAAATGAGCAAAGAGCAGCTGCCTATTTCAGCTCTGCAACCTTTATTCAAGATGCACTGTAGTCAGGGAAATACAAGAAGAAATAAAATCAAACAAAAGTTTGCCATTACTGTAACTGCAGTTCACTGTAAAATGTCAGAAGGGAAAAAAAACAACAAACAAACAACCCACAAAAAAAAAAACAAACCTTAAACCTTTTCATATGGTTTTCATTTTGATTAAGTGTTTCCTTCCTTTATTCAAAGACTTTCTGAGTATTGGCTTGTTTGACACCTGAAGGACCGGGTATGACCTCACTATACTGCACGCCATCTGCGCAACGGCAGAGAAGTGGCCGCATCATTTTGGGGAGAAAACGTGCTCTGACAAAACACAACATTTTACCTCTTGTGTGTTTTGAGCTTTGTGAGGCAATCTTACCAGTTCTTTTGATAGCAATTATTTTTCAAAAATGTACTTCACTAAACCTATTTATACCTCACGTAAAACTGTCAGTTTGAAAATACTTTTCCACTGCCACATATATTACAGAGTATTTCAACTGGTATCAGTACAGTAGAATACTTTCAAGGTATTTTGACTTCTAAAGATGCAGTATCCTTATAGTTAACACTGATGTACTAAAACTCGATTTACTGTGGAAACTCATCAGGATTTAAGCCTTTTCAAAGTACCAATGGGAATAACTAGACAAGCATACACTACACAGTAACTGTCAAGCTACAGCAGAACTTTGAAAATAGAACAACCTTTAAACCTCCTTGTGTACCTCTCCAGTTATAAAACACAGGCAAAGGCATAATGCAATAACATCGGCTGGTTTCTTAAGAAGACAGCATTTTCTTTTATGGTGTTTATTTCCAGTATTTCTTTTATCATGTTTTTTGTTTTTGTTTTGTTTTGTTTTGTTTTTTAATAAATAAACTTATTATCTGCTCATGAGCGGAGGCGTGTGGAAATGCTGAGGTTTATAGGCATGATTGTGGACAAGCACGTGGGAGTGGGGACGACTTACTGACCAAGCTTAAGACTTTCCTGATGTGGAAGATGCAGTTTCACACACTGACCTTTCCAAACCAATGTTCAAACTAAAAAATAAGCGGGATATTAATAGTGAAGCTTACTCCGATTTTAAGGTACCCACCTTCAATAAAGAAGAAAGAGATTTTTTCCATTAAACAGCATTTATTATCAGAAGATAAATTTATAAATGGCAACTAGGATACATTTTCAATGTGACTAATGGAAAACGAGACTTATGATCACTGCTATTCCCATTATTAAAGGGGAGAAAGGTTGTCCAGCTATTTGTCCATGCTCTGCACTGTGAGTTTACCCCAAACATCAACATCACTGATGTAATCTGCAACACTGTTAATTTTGTTATGCATTACTCCAGCAAATAATCATATCTACATGTCAGTCTAAATCTATTTAATTAATTCTGTAAGTATGATAGAGAATAAGGAATACTGCATCTTCATCCCCAAGTATAAACTGCTGTTGCAATGGGCCGATTTTACAGTCCTGAATAGAACAGGTGCTCCAAAAATAATGACAATTCCAATTGAAAAAAGTTCTGTATCAAAGCTACTTGCTCATTACGTTTTCCTGTAATGCTGGTTACTGAGATTTCTTGACAAATCTATTGAATTCTTTTAAAAACATATGAAACCTGAAACTCTGTGGCACAGTTCCCCTTAACGGGCACAGTGGATATTACCACCATTGACTCACACTTGAAAGAGTAAATCTTGGTCTTTCTGAAAGAACGGGACACTGTATACTTGTTTCTCCCAACTGTTCGATTAAGGTGGACCTACTGTGTTGCTGTGTCAAGATGAGACCTGGTTTCTGCATGCTACAGATGATGTAAGCCTTCATGATGGTTACAAAATGTCACGGACCTGCAATGGGATACCAGGATTTTTGAGGAAACTACCCTGGAGGAGTTGCCCTTGGTCTTTGCCACAAGTACAGAATTTCAGTGGGTCTGAACAGCAGTCACTGAGGGAAGGATACCCTGAGAATCTGGGGGACTCCTTCCCCCTGCCTCCTGGAGCAACTTCTCTTAAAATACTTCTGAAAACAAACCAGAAAACAACCTCACAGAATATTTGTGGTCAAGGTCTGTGGGTGCTGGTACAAATAAGAAACTCACCAAGTACTATACTTGGTACTTGAAACCCAGTGGTGGACTACTGCTGGTTGTGTACATTGTCTAGAGGTAACAGCAGCACCAAAAGCCCTTATATATGCACAGGAAAGGTTGAAGTATACTTCCTGCCTATGAAATAAGAAAATTTAGCGTCCACTAAGCTCTGTGGCTGTCTCCCTTGGTGTGGGTGCTGCTTTAACCCTGGATCACCTTCCTTGAATAAAAAACAGACCCTCTTCTTGTTGCTGTGTTTCTGATGCATAAAGTAATGGGCAACCAGTTGAAAGACAAGGGATCCACAGAGACCAATGTCAGCCTCAGGAGATGGGCCTCCCCAAGGTCTGTGATATATCTGTTCTTCCTCGGGGTAGTTCAGAGCTGAGTGCTGAAATTTAAGGCCTCTCATTTTTACTTGGAGGAGATTTTTTCTCTCCTCCTTGACCTACAGGTGAAAGCCTAAAGAGGACACTGGTTTCTCCCAGTTACACCCTGCCTTTGTGAATAATGTCAGAGATGATCTCTCTCACTGCTCCCCTTGTATGCTAACAGAATAGCCTTAAGAGTTTCTGGTCAAATAAAATGATTTTCTATAGGAGAAAAAACCCACAGGTTCTGAAAGGAATTCTGCACGACATCACTTCTTCAACTGAATTACTGCCGTTCATGTAATTAGTCGGAAAAAATGTTCTTGGGCAGGAAAATATCAATTTTATCAATTGACTTCTACCTGACCTGACTTCTTTCCCTAAAAGCAGAGAATGACAGATCCATTTAAGGGGACAATAATGAAGTACATAAAAGACAAACCTCAGACGTAATCCATGAACCATCTCACGCACAACACCGTTTGTTGTTAAAAAACAACCAGTTTTTCAAGTCAACAGCAGTAATGCTGCTGGTAAAGAGCCAGTTCTGCCACCTCACAATGCCTCGCAGCCTATCCAGTAGCCCTGATCCACCACGGGCTTTTCAGGCCTTGCATGGAGACTTGGTGTCTCAGCTTCACTCCTGATGCGGAGACGGACATTAAAGCATTGCTGAATTTGGTGGAAATCCATTAACAACATGGTCAATGGGAATTGACAGAGGCATTTTTTCCCGTAATGGCTGTGAATGACTTGTCTTGGGTTTCTCTACTGACCACTCGGCAGCAGGGGGCCAGAGTTTTAACAGTGTTGAAGTTTCTCTTTCAGAGAGCCGACAAACTATTTGGTACTTGAGAATATTTAGAATGTATTTAAAGACAATCAAACTCTGGGGCCTGTGAATGCTGTCGTACAAGTATTGTCCAAGTCACATTAATCCTCAATTAACTGTAATTGCATTAATTATCTGTACAGGTACTCTGTGCTGATTTTTCTCAAAGATTACCAACATTACTACAGTTACTTCAGGAATCAGAGATTAAATCAGACTGGTCAAACATTTAAAAACGAACAAGTGGCATCACAAGTTTAATCTGTGCAATTCCTGGAACCAAATATTCATCATTAAATGCATTGCAAAAGACCTTTATGTATACATCTTTCATCTCTAAGCTATAAAAATCTCAACACTTAAAAAGTCTTGCCAAGCCTCCCCTTTGTGAAATTGAGCTGAATAGGCAGATCCTTGTAAGGAAAGAAAACAGAAAAACACTATTCTGTTTGCATGAACAACTGATGACTAAGAGTTTCTCTCTCTCCTACGTAATTCAATTAATACAAATTGGTTCACAATTATAGGGCTGTATGGGAATGATCAAGAATTTCCTTTTATTTAATCTGAAACGGCTTGGATTGAAAATCCCAGCAGAGGCAGCCACTGGTACCCATATAAAGGGCCATTTATTTCATACTTGTCATCTGGCAAAATCTTGTTATTCCCTAACTCCCAGGGAGAAACCTAATGTCTCGCAGAGCAACTCTGAAGAAACATTTCTCCTTCCTACTTACGGTTCATCCACTGACTCCTCAACAATCAGCTCTTTCCTTTATCCTTCTTACCTTCCAAATACAAGTATTAGGTTGAAGGAAATGAAAGTACTTAATTGTGGCACCTGGCAGGCCACTGAAACCACCAGAAATATAACTTATTTATGCATAGCCCCCTGCTTCTGTTTGTGTAGAGTGAATTATTGTCTCGAGAGCAGTTTTACTTATTATTGCTTTTTCTGTGCAAGAGATGCAGCCGTTTCTTCTCTGTTTTGTTGGTACATTCAATTCCATTTTACAAATGGCTACACCACTAATCTTGGTACCAGAGAGCGTAAGATCTATTTCCTTGTGTTCGGATAATGGTCATGGGGAAAAGGATATCTGTGTGAAAGAAAACTGCATGTTGAGAATGGGGTAGTAGTTTTTAGATGGGATTTTTCTACATAAACCAGAAAACGGTTCTAAATAAAGTCCATGGTTAAATACAGATACTTAATATTGTACTTTCAGCAGAGATGCTGCTGCCTCTTGTTTATTTTACAGACTTCCACAACAACAACAAAAACAAAAGAAAGGAAAAAAAAAAAAAAAGAAAGACAAAAGAAAAAGGTTAAATGGCTGGTGTCCTCTAGGGCATAATGACAAATTGTGGTACAATATTAAAATGCCACCATCTTTATTGCAAAAGTCTGCTCTAGCGACCCTTCATCTCTAACAGCAGGACCTCTCCAGCAGAATCCTCTTGCCTACTCACATGGAGTTTGTCTGTAGCACAGCTCAGGCGTGATGCTGTTATCAGCCAGATAGTATTCAAAACAAAGGGGAAAAAAATGCAACAAGGAAGGTCTAGCGGTCTTGCTCTCATCCTCATCATCATCGGTTTGCGGTATCTAATCCTCCAGTCAGCAGTGATTTTTCAGGAACAAAATGTCTGACAGCTGAGAAAACGTACAAGCTATAAACAGTTTTTGTCAAAGGATGCAGCATGTAAAATAATGCCCATTCCTGTAGCATTTTGGCTGCTATTTCCCAGGTGATTGTGGTGACACTTTCAGGGGGTAGCCATGCTGAGGGGGCAGACGGGGTTAACTTCAGATGCCGAGGAGAAGAGTGGCACTTCTTTTCCTGCTTTAATTTCTGTTTTGTGTTTTTTTGTTGGTTCTTTTTTTGTTACAGATATCAGGGAAAGCCCTGCCTGTTAACACTGCAGAGGGGGGATTCAGCCCTGCTGAATTCACTGCGGGTAGTTAAGAGACCCAGCTCTTAAACTCGGCTGGAGCGGGCAGCGTTCCTCAAACCAGCATGTGCCTGCGGCGGTGGAGTGCCAAGTGGTCTGAGCGGGAAAAGCTGCGGTCACAGTCCGCACACTTGAATGGCTTCACTCCCGTGTGCTTGCGGTAATGCCTCGTCAGTTCGTCCGAGCGAGCAAACTTCCAGGTGCAGCCTTCCCAGGTACATTTGTAAGGTTTTTCTCCTAGGAGAGACAAAAAGAAAGAGGGGTGGGGTGGGGGGGTAAAACAGGTGGTGACGTTTCCCCGTGTTGCTCTTAATCCCCGCAATCCCCTCTGCACACTTCCCATGAACACCCAGTGCCTCGGGGTTGCTTCAGGCCAAATTACACAATTAGAAGGTACCGAATTTGCTGAATGTAAGGAAAGGGCCTTGAGATCTATCATTCCTGTGGCATTCATGACTAAAAAAATCAACAGGATTAAGGCAACATTATAGATCCTCCCTTGCAGGGTGATGTGGGGATTAACATCAGGACAAAGGACTGTGTAATTATTCTCACGATTACTGTACGGGTTTGCTACCCTCATCTTCTCAGGCTACACTTTCTCCCAAAATGGCCAGATTATCCGGTATTTCAGCAATTTATCACAGACTGCTGCCACAGAATTCCACTTATTTTTATGAAGTTTATGAAGGTTTCTAATTATTTGTGTAAACAGGACATAAAAATTCCATCTGCAAGACGTCCTCTTTATTTATCGCACTTACTTTCAGAGACATTAATTTTGCATGTAAGACGTTACCAGGAACAATGTACAATTTAAAAATACACACAGCCACGAGACTCTCACAACACCGTTGATAAATACCCCTTCACTTCAATGAGATCAGACTTGGGCTAAGCGCAGACTGTTTGGAAAATCCCACCCTCTGCTTCTTACTTGAAAGGCAAACACGACATGTGCCCCACGTTCTGCGTCCTCTCATGTCAGAGGAGAAGATTAATACAGCAATGGATTTTGTGATTTCACAAACTCTCTCATTTTTGTCAAGCTTATAGGCAATACTTGTTTGTGATTTCTATCACCAGCCTTCAATGTCTACATGTTAAACACTCTTGGCAGTTACCTTGATCCCACAGTCAAGCATGCACCAAAACTGAGGAAGGGAAACTGTGTGAGGTCCGTCTATATCTTCCTTTCGTGTGTCCAAAGATGTTTTTTTACCTCCCCTTCTAAAACCAGCTAATCACAACTGGGACAACAGAAGAGCATCTCTGCAACAACTGTTTCCCTCATCAGACACTATCATTCCTCAGTTATTTATTATCTTTTATGAATCATGAACAGCTTGCAAGAAACTATTTCAATTACACGAGCCAGTGACGCAACACTTGCTTTGTCGTAGGCAGCACCTCCCTCCGTGCGTCTTTTCAAAAGTCAATAAATGCTCTGCTGAGAGCCCTCGATTTCAAAAGAAAATTTCCGAGTAAGAACATCATCATAAAGCTCAAAAGGCCCTGAAAAGTCCAGCTGAAATGGCCACGGCTGCCTCTGTAAGGAAATGGGATGCTGTGCAGGCGTGTCAGCAGGACTGTCAGCAACACTTGAGCTCCTTGGGTTGGTACCTTCTGTGCACCATGTGGACTGTGCTGCAGTTTTGATGTCAGGCGGGGGTGGGAAACAGTTGCTGTGAGGAAAACCCAGCAATCTAGGCTCTGAGGTGACCACAGCCCATCACTGTGTCAACAGCAACTTAGCCTAGATAATTTTGTAGTCCTTGGCCAAGTACAAAGCACCAAACAGTGTTCCTTGCCCCTGAGCAGACACAGCGTTGGATGCCAGGAATCCTGCAGCTGCTGCGAGCTGGATGGACATGAGCTCCACGGCAGATGGCAGGATGCACACGCTCTTGCCAATGACATGGGTCTACAGAATGTGCTCAGATTCACTACTGAATTGTCTTACATACATATCCTTGCCACAAACAGTTGGTGCAGAGCACCGCATAAATGCAGCAGTAACCTCCACCCAGCCTGGCAGGTCTATCCTAGTTAACGGTCTCGCCACACCACAGTTTCCAAGTGGAGCATTTGCCTCATGCTTCCTCAACATATCTTTAAATTTCCTTTTTTATTTAGACTCTGGATATTGCTCCAATTGGCTTCTTTGATCACAGAGATTTCCTCAGCAAAGTGTTAGGATATCTCTTCAGCTTTGGATTTTTACTTAGAAGCGTCTAACATTCTAAGTCTCTCCTTCCCCTGCAATAGCTTCTTCAATACATAAAATCCGAGATGTTCTTTCTCTTAGCAGGAGACAAATGCAGAACCCGATCCAGGAGGGGATGGTTAGTGAAAGAGAAATACCAGATTTAGTTTGTTTGTCCATTAAAATAGTATCACTTTGGGTAAGAAACAAAAGTCAGCTGACAGAAAGACATGAGTGCAGGTGGGTCACTTGGCTGGAGTTCCAAAGTGTTGCTTCCAGCCCCCCTCCTCAAGGAGTCCTAAGTTATCCAGCCCCTATAGTGCTACGTGAGAGAGACAGGACTAACCACATTCCTCTCAAGCTATTTGCACCACTGAAGGAAAATCAGTCTTACAAGCTCAACCTAAGTCGATCTTTCATTATTTTTAGTTAAGTATATGCGTACAGCATAAGAAGGAATAAAACAGGCAAAGTAGCATTACTCTGAAGACATTCACTCATATCTACCTTAAAAAAGCCACTGTAAAGAAAACTGTGAAAGATACAGTTTTTCATTAAGATTAATCAACACTATTTAAACAAATCTGATTCTTTTTGGAGTAATACTAGTATTAGTACTACTTTTCTGCTAAACATCTACGTTATCTGTGTATGAACAGGTGCTAGAAAACAAACATTCTTCATAGGCAATACTATCCTAACTCTTAACCTTTTGTTTGCTAACATCTCAGGCATGAAGACTCACCACCAAGTTTGTAAAAACCTGAAGATTCAGGAGTTCAAAGAATGGCAAAAAGGGTCAGCAGGAATAGAATTGCTAGAGAATGGAAAGCTCGTGTCAGGTATCACATATCAGCTTTGGCTGATGACCTTGAGCACTCAGAGCTGAAATTCTCAATAAAATTGACACCGAGAAGTTGGATCTCGAGCAGGGCAACCCAGAAAGCAGTGAGTGAGGAGGTGGACAAAACTAGTTTGTTAATTAGAAGAGAACAGCCTCTTCTATCTATCTATCTATCTATCTATCTATCTATCTATCTATCTATCTATTTCAAGGTTGGATAGCAGTGGAGTTGAACTCAAATGCTCAACCGTTTTGACGCGGACACTTCTGCATCTGTGTGAGCACTTGAGCTTAAGTGTTTAAGAAACTCTTCAGTTGAAAGCGTGGGCACGTTTCAGCTCCTTCAGTGGCTCAGTGTGGAATGCAGAGTTCTCATTCAGCTCTAAGAAGCAAAAGCAAGGGGGTGAGTCTTGCCCAGGGTAGTGGAAACATGGGTATGAAGGAGAAGACAAAACAGCTGACAGTTACTGGAAAATGGTAGTAAAAAGCCTTCATCAAAAAGAGCAAAAGAGCCTGGGGCAATTAACATGAGGAGAAAAAAGGTGGAAGAAAAGAGAAAAGGATAAATCCCTTTTAGTTCAGTCTTCTGAATCCAGAAAGTTTTGGACTTAAAGAAGCTACTGGTTTAAAAATAAATGCCTGAAGTTGTGAAAGTTTCATGGGAACTGATCCTCTGCTTTCACACCTGTCTTTCACAGCTGTATCATTTGGTCCAAAAACCTGACTCAAAGGTCCCAAATCACAGAGAAACTGTGTTCTGATGCTATTCCACAGCTTTGTCTTGCAATGTAAGGACAATGAACAGTATGCCACAACAGGCAGTTACATGGATCAAGTGGGAACCTGGAGCGTAAGAAAAGTTCTAGATACTTCCCTACAGAAAATGAGTATTTTCTATTGTTTAGGGAAGCCAATTAGGAAGTTCCAAAGGTATGACTCAATGCCCCAAATGGAACTAATACTTGTTTTTAATTTTCTATTAACAAAATATCTGTTTCTAAGAGCCCTTCAAAACCTTGCTTTTTGTAGTTCAAATGCCATAATCCAAACTCATTTAATTACTTTTACTGTAGTATTTTTCCTACCCTACCTTGGTTCCTCTTACTTAAGCACTTAAGAACATAGTTACAACAGTTACCTATTCAATCTCCCTAAACTAAAAATGAATTAATAATGAGGAATAATGATAACGTTTCAGCCAGCTCTTCCAAAATTTTCCACCTTCCCAATATCTATCTTCCCATCTCCTTATTCATCTACTCTAAGATCCAGAACATCATTCATCCATGGAAATAAATCTCAAACTCCTAGTTTACAGCCCAATGACATTCACATATTCCTTTTTAAAAAAAGCCCTGTGTAGATATCAGCAGGAGACCATGCCATGTAACAGAGAAGAGGCCAAGATCTGTTCAAGCTCAGGCAGAATTTCCCACACAGTATGTTCCTCAGCAGTTACCCTCTGCCTGTCAACTAGCTGGTATCATGGTATTTGATGCCAGATGCTTCAAAGACAAGCATGACAAAAACACCGTGTCAACAGTTGGGTTATTCTGCCAGCGGGGGAACTGCTCTGGAGCTCCAGGAAACAGAGCCGAGTTTATGTTCCCTAGGCAAGGAACTTTATTTACTGGAAGTGCAGATGCCCTATGTACTCCCTGTGTACTCGCAGTTCCTTTCAATTGTGTATTATTTAAGCTTCATTTATTCATCAGTTTAGCAGGCTCTGGGCAACCGTGTCATTAAGTAATGATGAGGTAACACCATCTACTAACAGGACAGAAAACATCCCGGTGACCAAGTTCTAAATTGATTTCTTTCTCCAGCATAAACTCCCCTCCCTCTCTGGTATTACAGGTGAGAGCCATCTCCCTTCTTATTTGTGTCCTCTTCAGACGTTCCCACCTATCCAATTTTTCTGTACAGGGAGTTGTCACCACGGCTCTGAGTTATTACATCACTTCTTCGTAGCCCCTTCCTGAAATGGTACTCAAAACATTTCAATGTTTTGAAATGCTGGTAACACTTTTTTTAAAAATTCCAAGTAAGAATCAACTAGAAAATAAATGTAAGGGACTGTTCAGTGGCACAGGCTTAGCCATCTAGTCAGATTTCTCTCTATTTAAGCTTTTATCACACTGTGAAAGAGGCATGTACTGAAATCATAGAATGGTAGGGGTTTGAAGGGACCTTGAGAGATCATCTAGTCCAACCAACCCTGCAGAAGCAAGTCAACTTAGGTCAGGTCTCATAGGAACATGTCCAGACAGGTCCCATTTCCACTTCTGAAAGAGATAAAGTTAGAAAAGTGCTGGGAAATGAAACTGAAGTTTATAAATTTGTGTAGTGATGATAGATGTCCCTCACTCCACTCACAAAATAACATACACAGTTTAATAATAGGTGGCACTTGCCCAATCCTGGTATCTACAGCCACATCTTTTACATGCTCAGTTTCTAATGCCAGTACTGTTGGAGGAGTATTCCCCACATAAAAATAGAATGAGTTCCTACGGATATAGCCTGCAACAAATTGAAAGAAAATAGTCTGTCAAGCATGCCCCTGTGCTTGAGGATGTTAAATTTTCTAGTCAATGTCAACAGATCTGCAGCTTTGCAGTGCTGAGAACATATCCTGGTGATTCCTGGTTTGGTTTCTGCTACAGGATATTTTGAGATATATATATGAGGTGTAGTGTTTACGTCAATTGGTTTCAGCTTCCATGTAATCACCAGAATCTTTCTGAAATGTATGGGACAGTCACTTTGTACCCATACAGCCAGGACTCTGGAAGGGGAAATCATAAATTGAAAACCACAAATGACGGCTAGTTAGATTTTGCATTTCTACTAAGAATAAGCAATTTCAGGCAGCAAAGAATCTTTTTACAGCAAAAACACTATCTGATAATAAGCATCCTCAGGCACTCCCAGAGGAAGAAGGCAGCTTAGCTTTTAGACACAGGGGAAAAGCAAAAATGACAACTCTTAACCTTCTTGTGTGATATTTTTATTAGCATAATTTTTAATGAAAAAAACATCAGAGCACTTATAAAGCACTTTCCAACTTCAAAGTGCCTTATAAAGCTTTTTAAAAAACTTAATCCTTCATAAAAGTCTGGCTTCTTAATAGCACTTTGCGTAACGAATATCGTGTCCATTCTGCAGGTAGGAAAACCAACACAGCAACTTTCACAAAAACTGTAACAGTAACTGAACAGCAAAGCTATGACTTAAATATTAGGAACACCTTAGTTACTCTAATGAAACTGCTATATCTCAGTTTCATCCCTTTAAAAAGGTTGAGACACCTTCCATCATTTTGATGCAAAAATCCAGTATGTCTTTGGTGAACACAGTGAACTTGACTTTGTGTTTCAGTACTGTCAAAATGTGCATATAAAACATCTTTCTGGGAAGAGATTAAAGTTTAGTATCAGTTGAGCAAGTCTGGCAAAATAATTTCTATGAACAGAAAAGGAACATACTGTGCTGCCAGTGACATGTCTTGAAATTCAGGTTTTTAATTTCTTGTTCTCAGCCTGACTTCGGCAAAGTACAGGAACATGGTTTCTTCACGTGAGAACTGGGAACAAAACAACTTGTTCAATTAAAAAATACTGTGAAAATCTCCACTCTGAAACAAGGGACAGAAGTTCCTCACACTTTCGGCAGCTCTTGAACCCATTAATTACAAGCTTCACTTTTGATTAATTCAGCCAGGAGTCCTTGCAACCTGATCTAGGTGGACCTGCTTCTGTGGGGGGGTTGGACTAGATGATCTCTAAAGGTCCTTTCCAACCCTACTATTCTATGATTCTGTGATTTTCCCACATCACAACAGAAAACTATCTTTTCATTTCATTGCACTGCTGAGCTTGGGTCCTGTCACCTTGGCCCTTCTTCTCACTTCCTCTGCAAGAGCAGTACTATTTAAGCAACCTTATCTCTTTCCTTCTCCTGATGTTGTCCCATATGCGCCTCTAGGTATACAGTTGCCTCAGTTTGCTGCTATTTTGATAAAAATATCAGCAAAAATGCCTCTGTGATTAGACTCACAAAATTAAATTCTCCATAATTTAAGAACGTAAATCCTTTACATCCATCTCAGCCCTGGTCTATCACTCCCCACACAGGAGAGAAACAAAAAGGGGGAAGTCAAGAAACATCCCTTCCACATTTTAATTTTCTGGGCTTCTGCACAGAGACTTTGCCCCATGATGGGATATACCTTCTACTATGTCAGACAGAAATGAATGAATGCTCTGGGACAGTATTAGTTATGTATGATGCCAATGGCATTGCTGATGGAAAATGATACATTTTAATTCCTGTAAAAACAGAAAAAACCCCCCTCATTTTGGGAAATGTAGAAGGCCTCTTTCTCAGCACTTGAATTCAAGAGCCAGACCCCAAATCTCCACAGTAGATGACAAATAGCAGTTTATTACCCTTCCTATTTTTTTCCCTGCGTGACGTGGTACATACATAAATATTTCAGTTGTGAATGGAATGAAACTTCCCAAATGAAGAGACACCAATTTTTATCACCATAAAAAGCANGTCCAACCAACCCTGCAGAAGCAAGTCAACTTAGGTCAGGTCTCATAGGAACATGTCCAGACAGGTCCCATTTCCACTTCTGAAAGAGATAAAGTTAGAAAAGTGCTGGGAAATGAAACTGAAGTTTATAAATTTGTGTAGTGATGATAGATGTCCCTCACTCCACTCACAAAATAACATACACAGTTTAATAATAGGTGGCACTTGCCCAATCCTGGTATCTACAGCCACATCTTTTACATGCTCAGTTTCTAATGCCAGTACTGTTGGAGGAGTATTCCCCACATAAAAATAGAATGAGTTCCTACGGATATAGCCTGCAACAAATTGAAAGAAAATAGTCTGTCAAGCATGCCCCTGTGCTTGAGGATGTTAAATTTTCTAGTCAATGTCAACAGATCTGCAGCTTTGCAGTGCTGAGAACATATCCTGGTGATTCCTGGTTTGGTTTCTGCTACAGGATATTTTGAGATATATATATGAGGTGTAGTGTTTACGTCAATTGGTTTCAGCTTCCATGTAATCACCAGAATCTTTCTGAAATGTATGGGACAGTCACTTTGTACCCATACAGCCAGGACTCTGGAAGGGGAAATCATAAATTGAAAACCACAAATGACGGCTAGTTAGATTTTGCATTTCTACTAAGAATAAGCAATTTCAGGCAGCAAAGAATCTTTTTACAGCAAAAACACTATCTGATAATAAGCATCCTCAGGCACTCCCAGAGGAAGAAGGCAGCTTAGCTTTTAGACACAGGGGAAAAGCAAAAATGACAACTCTTAACCTTCTTGTGTGATATTTTTATTAGCATAATTTTTAATGAAAAAAACATCAGAGCACTTATAAAGCACTTTCCAACTTCAAAGTGCCTTATAAAGCTTTTTAAAAAACTTAATCCTTCATAAAAGTCTGGCTTCTTAATAGCACTTTGCGTAACGAATATCGTGTCCATTCTGCAGGTAGGAAAACCAACACAGCAACTTTCACAAAAACTGTAACAGTAACTGAACAGCAAAGCTATGACTTAAATATTAGGAACACCTTAGTTACTCTAATGAAACTGCTATATCTCAGTTTCATCCCTTTAAAAAGGTTGAGACACCTTCCATCATTTTGATGCAAAAATCCAGTATGTCTTTGGTGAACACAGTGAACTTGACTTTGTGTTTCAGTACTGTCAAAATGTGCATATAAAACATCTTTCTGGGAAGAGATTAAAGTTTAGTATCAGTTGAGCAAGTCTGGCAAAATAATTTCTATGAACAGAAAAGGAACATACTGTGCTGCCAGTGACATGTCTTGAAATTCAGGTTTTTAATTTCTTGTTCTCAGCCTGACTTCGGCAAAGTACAGGAACATGGTTTCTTCACGTGAGAACTGGGAACAAAACAACTTGTTCAATTAAAAAATACTGTGAAAATCTCCACTCTGAAACAAGGGACAGAAGTTCCTCACACTTTCGGCAGCTCTTGAACCCATTAATTACAAGCTTCACTTTTGATTAATTCAGCCAGGAGTCCTTGCAACCTGATCTAGGTGGACCTGCTTCTGTGGGGGGGTTGGACTAGATGATCTCTAAAGGTCCTTTCCAACCCTACTATTCTATGATTCTGTGATTTTCCCACATCACAACAGAAAACTATCTTTTCATTTCATTGCACTGCTGAGCTTGGGTCCTGTCACCTTGGCCCTTCTTCTCACTTCCTCTGCAAGAGCAGTACTATTTAAGCAACCTTATCTCTTTCCTTCTCCTGATGTTGTCCCATATGCGCCTCTAGGTATACAGTTGCCTCAGTTTGCTGCTATTTTGATAAAAATATCAGCAAAAATGCCTCTGTGATTAGACTCACAAAATTAAATTCTCCATAATTTAAGAACGTAAATCCTTTACATCCATCTCAGCCCTGGTCTATCACTCCCCACACAGGAGAGAAACAAAAAGGGGGAAGTCAAGAAACATCCCTTCCACATTTTAATTTTCTGGGCTTCTGCACAGAGACTTTGCCCCATGATGGGATATACCTTCTACTATGTCAGACAGAAATGAATGAATGCTCTGGGACAGTATTAGTTATGTATGATGCCAATGGCATTGCTGATGGAAAATGATACATTTTAATTCCTGTAAAAACAGAAAAAAACCTCCTCATTTTGGGAAATGTAGAAGGCCTCTTTCTCAGCACTTGAATTCAAGAGCCAGACCCCAAATCTCCACAGTAGATGACAAATAGCAGTTTATTACCCTTCCTATTTTTTTCCCTGCGTGACGTGGTACATACATAAATATTTCAGTTGTGAATGGAATGAAACTTCCCAAATGAAGAGACACCAATTTTTATCACCATAAAAAGCAGAATAAATATATATGATTATAAAGAAAGACAGGAACCGACAAAAACCTGCATGGCAAGGGAAAAGATCACTACAGTTAATGTGACTACGACATCACCGTCTTCCATATCCCATGTGGAGGAAACACTTTAGTGCAGAAAATAACCTCTCGTCCTACACAGGCATCACTTGATCTTGTTTCTTTTTTCCACAAAACAAGAAGTTTTTGTAAAATTTCCCCAGTTTTCTACCCACTTATTTGCAAAAAGTGAAGACTGAAAACAGTAGCTTTCCAGCTCTACCTCGTTTCCTTTTAGCCACGGAAAAAAATAAAGCAGGAAAAAAAAGAGAAAACTTATGTAAAACATTTTAAAACAAAGGCTTTTGTGAAGCTTAATTTCCGTTTTGAGCATGCTCTGCTCTCAAAGACTGTGTTGCTGATTGAAGGTTGCCCTGAAAAGTGACAGGGCACGTACAACCAACTTCAGATACACTTCCTAAAAGACAGGGTGTATCACCAGCAATGGGTACTTCAGCCGCAAGTTGCTATCCTGTTCCCTCTGTTGACGTCTGAATGGGCTGCAAGAGTTAACATCCTTGGAAACTCTCTACTGTCTATTTACTCCTCCAGGACTGGGTGCAACATCTGGGAAAGCATTTTGGAGGGAATGAGAGCAGAGAGGTCTTTCTCGCCTTCATGCCACTGCACGGCTACACATGGTAGACCACAATCAAGCCTGAGACCTTGGATGAACTGCAGTTCTTTGGAGGTAGAATGTTAAGTACTGAATGGTTTGCTTAGAGAGAATTTTGTTCTGCATAATGAAATGATCATTATTCCCTTGTGCCACACACAGACAAAACACATATGCACCCCATATTTACAAAGTCAAGGAGCAGTGTTGCAAATATTTTTCAGAACCTAGAGACTGAAAGCAATCACAGACACAATTAGACTCGTTTTCCCATCAAAGTGCCTCGGAATAACCATGTGGGCACTCTTCCATATCGGCACAGAATCAGACCTACAATACAGAGGAATGACTCCCCGTGTGTAAGGTGAATTTAGAGCACAGAAAAACGAGCCAAAATTTAAATCATTTAACTTTCCATAAAGAGGCTATCGGAAGAGAACTGGATGTACAAGCTCCTTGTGGTATGGACACCTGCCCATAAGTAGCTGGATTCGGACAACTATCTCCTGACATCCAGAGGCCTCAACTTCTGAACATTACCTTACTAGGCTGTGGTGGCACTGGTGAGCCTGCCTGGTATGTACTGCACCTGCAGACATCTGCTTTTTAGCATAGCTCTGTCCAGAAACGTGAACTCTTGTCATATCAGTGAGAATAGATTGAGGCTTCAGCAACCTCATTTACTAAATAATCAGGTTATCTTCTAAATAGAAACTGCATGAAGAAGGAGCAGAAAAGCTAGAAGTGAAAACTTCTGTGAAATATACTCATTTCCACATTGGAAAGCTCTATTGTTTATTGAAACTGGCAGTCATTTTTAAACACTAAAAGAAAGTATTTCTTAAAAAATAAAAGCATCACCCAATACAAATAGAACCTTCTATTCTACTTAAAGCAAATTAATTTTTAAATTGCCTTTGTTTATTTAAATTCCCAGTTTCTGGAACAGCATGTGAACCTGCTGTTGCAGACTTTTTCAGCCGACAGGTTTACATGGAGGAGGGGTTGCTCTGGGATAAGGGTCTAAGGAGCACGTAAGACATGAGAAAGAAAAGCTGGGCTTTCAGAGAGTGAGTGTGGAGGGCAGGTGACAAAGAGGTGTTAATTTTAAAGGAGGCTAAAAAAATGCTACACAGTTGAAGTCAAAGCCAGAAGGATTATTTTAAAAATGTTGCTGCTTCTCAATATTTGCCTAGAGAAGGGATGGCGAAACCTGTAAATATCTCTCTGGAACGTATAGCTAGCAAAAGGCTTTAAACAGACCTTAAAAAGCAGCAAGTAATGAATGACATTTTAAAATCTACAGGGCAAAAATAACTTTTTTGGGTGCATCTGTCTTCTTCAGTCCACTCTGAAACTGCTCAAAGGATAATGTGAACAAAGACTAATGACAGGGGCCCTTTCGTATTAAAATAATATACGGAGCAACAGTGAGTGAGAGGAATGCAATGTTTGAAAAAGCACAGACTAAATAAAACACCCATGTACTCACTAGCCCTCTCTCTTCTAGGGTGGTGTCTCAACCCAGCTATAAAGGAACATCTCAGGGAGGAAATGCTGTCATTTTTTCAGGTACAAGACTGTATTTCTGAGATGTTTACTGTCTCCATGTAATGAAGACCCCCTGACACTGACAAATAGGCATAATTACGTCTGTGGCAAAGGTATTTGCTCTCATCTCTTAGGAATGGTATAGGCGTTGATCGAGGACAAAGCACCAAACTCTAAAGAACTTCTTTGGCCTGGGGGCTATATTTGGCCTGCCTCTTTCAGTGCCTAATGTAGCAGCCACATCTGCAGCAGCACTGAGAAGATCAGATCTGATGGTGCAGGTTGGGGCTCATGCAGTTGCAGCTCAGTATCTGAAGGTGCTCCTTTACAGCCCTTGCCCTCCCTCTCCACATCTCTAAGGCAGGAGCAAAGCCATGTCTGTGGCTATAGGATATCCTACACTCACAGACTAAACCCATTCTCACTTCACCTCAACTGGAAAGTCCCAGGCTTTGCTGCCATTGATCCCAGAAAGCCACTCACATTCCTCCAGTAATTTGTAACTAATGACTGAAATAAGGTTGCAGAGAAGTACAGAATGCTGATTAGTCCTACAATAAAAGAAAATCCTACAGAGGTTAGAGACAGGGAACGATCTCTTCAGTATCAGACACTGTAATATTATGTCGCACGTAACCTTAAAGCAGGCATCTTCTTTCTTTACTGATTTCTTCAGGGTGATTCCCACTATGAAAACTCTTTGGGCTTCTCTATATGGCAGGAGCGTAGCCACAATGAGCTACAACTGGATCTAGCTGTGAAAAACTTTAGATGTGAAATCCAAGACAAAATTCCCTTTAAGTGACTACGTGGTTGGTTAGATTTCTCAGGTCTCAGTCCTCATGCTGGGCACCACTTTGGGACACGTGCTCACTACACTGTGTACTCTGCATACTTAGGAAAAAAAGGAAGAGCTTTACATCTCCTCCACTCGTACTATCTCCATTATACAGGCTTCAAGTCTTTGTGTTCTTTACCAAGGCCCCTAACAGCATAATTTGTCTCTTCAATTTACATAACATGCCTCAAATTTACATGCTCTCCCTATTTAACAGGAGACAGATGCTGTCTATGGAAACTGGATCATGATATGCAAAGGTTAGCTTTGGTGCTCACAACTCAGGTTAAAACAGAATACTGCACATCACGATTTGCAGACAAGTAAATGACAAGTGGAAGCCAAGTGGTCAGGCAGTGGGACAGTTTGTCTGTGACTGGGTACATCACCACATGCATGCCCTGGGACATCGCCCATGGCCAGCAGCCACTGCCCTGCAGCATCTCTGTGGGCTGTCAGAACCTCATATCTTTGGATAATCATGTTTTTCATTCTTTAATGCATTAACAAGGCAACTGCAATCGATACGAATAGAAAAGGGCTTGTTTGGTTTTTTGAATGGACACTGTCATCTATCCAAAAGGTGTTTTCAATTTCTAACATCTCCTTTGCACTGCTACGGCTGCAAACCCAAAGGGTTCTGGTCATTTGTTCCTGTTTCCCCTCTTCTCTCTTCCTAAAACAGACTCCTCTGTCATTTCATCATTCCATTACACACATTTTGTCCCCAACTATTACGTCGATTGAGGCAACAGTGAAATAGCATTATTTCACCAGAGACTTTAGTGCCTTGCATTTGACCCGATAAATAGTGCGACCACATGGCTCTGTCCTTCTCCATTCATCACATCTATCTTACAAACCTATTTTCATTACAGTTAATTGAAAAATGACAAGTCAAGTGAAATTCTGCAGGGAAACTGCAAACACTTTTGACTACTTCACAACTTTCAATTGACATTTCAGAATGTTTGGTAAACTACAGAAGAAGTCAAGGTGTATGTCCTAAATTTTATGTCATGAAAACATATGTCTGCTTTATTGCCAAAATAGTGAAATTATTGAATGTATTTTACAGTTTTCACTGACCCATGATTTCCAGTTTCACCAGACTGACAGATCAGTTAATAAAGTCTAGTTTTTATAATCCACATCAGCCTCTCAACAGGAAGTACGATTTGACTCTTTGATTTACACAAAGCGTATCAGGTTCTCATCACTTCTCTTCAGAGAGAACAGTCTGTAAATCTTGCACAAACCAGAGCTAGTACAAAAGGGAACAGCAATTCATTAAGAAAAAAATCAGTATTTTTAGAGTGAAATTTTGATGGGGTGAAAAACAGTGCAGTGTAAGAAATTGGTATTGCTTAGTCTGCAATGCTCAGCTGCCCTACTGCCAGTGTCAACTCTGACACTGCCTAAAAGGCCTGAAATGGCCACTACGTATCATAAAACAATGCCATCCACGGCTGTTTCTCTCTCCATCTTTCAAGTAAAAGCAGCAAACTGAAGAAGGCGAGCCCCACCAGGGCTGTACAGGCATAGACCTCACAGGGAACAGCACTTACACCTCTCCCCATCCCTGGGGCTGACACCAGCACCTCTGCCGAGCATGTTGCAGACACACGCAGCCCAGGAGTGTCAGCCAGGGATGCTGCTTTTCCCATCGTTTTTAAAGATTGCTCAGTTGTAGAGTCACACATTAGTAATTTTCTTAAAAGTTTGTTGAAGCAGGAACTGCCTCGACACAGGTCTGCTAAGCCAATCTCTCACAGTTTCTCCTTGTGGAAAGAGCCGATAAACCTGAGCGGTGAGATTGCCTGTGAGCCCCTGAGGCTCTCCATCACAACCGATACCTGCTGAGAGCTTTGCTTGATGATCTGGCGAAACAACAACAAGAAGTCGACACTAGAAAGAGAAATTTAATCCCGGTGCTTGTGATTTACGAAACTCTCAACTCTTTCGGGTTTCGCTTTGCCGTTTTCCCTAGCTGGAGGGCCCGTACGCAATTCAAGCTCGCCCCCCAGTGGCCTCCAGGCCCACACCAGTACACAGAAGGCTGGGGACACTGGCCTTGAGCTGGACAACAGCACACTCAAAAAACTCCTAGGAATTACTCAAAGAGAATTCAACCTAACTGTAGCTGCCTCTAATAGTTCGTTTCAATTTTAATTGAGATTAAAAAGTACCACAAAGTACCATTTCAACTCTGTAAACAAAAAGGAGATTAACAGTTGGTACCTTTCAACCAACAAAGTTGTTCCTCCTGTCAAAACATTGCATCGTTTTTCCTCCTGTGTCTCAGCAACTGTGAATGTTTTAATGGCTATATGTGTATAGTAAATAAACAGCCCCAAAGACTTCTGAAAGGCATCCTGCTCAGGTAAACAACTGTCAGCAAGATCAGCATGTTTAAAAAAAAAACGAAACCCAAGAAAAGCCGAGATTATGCAATGCCGAGTTTCTGTCATCTTTTCTCAGAAAGTTTCCTACTGAAACTTGCTCACCCTTGCGTGCATAGCTGTCATACTTCATTTATACTTATCCAAAACTGCACTAATTACTGTGGGTCATATGTGAATAACTAACTTCTTTTGCCTGAAGCAAAAGTAAAGGCTGAGATAAAAAAGGCAAAATGAGATTATAATACAGAGATCAGCATGTTTAAACGCTAGATGTAACTCTGAGTATACCGACTTCGTACTGAGACCTGAGATGTGTCCTATAAAACACATTTAACATATGATACAGATTTTCTCACTGGAACCATTGGCTATAATTCAGCTCCCACTTTCTCCTTAGGATACACTTCCCACATTGCAGCAGGCATGAAGACGTGACAACATGAAGCACTTAACCGCTGACCATTTAATGAAGTTTTTTTTTCATTTGATGTTATTCTTCTTTTCTCCCTGAAGGAATAAACCAACATCCATTGTGACTGCAAAATATTTTAGGCAGATGCCTTTTGGTGTGAGGATTCATTTCTGCCAGCTAACAGCCCAGTAGGTATCTGGGCTTCCTCTGTATGCAGCAGTGAAAGAGAAGCACCTTCACAAGCCAATCTCTGGCTCTACGTGAGCCAATCCCCAGGTCTACCTGAAGAAGGAATAATGTGCCCCAGAGGTGCCAATCCCTCTTCTCTGACTACCCAGAGATCCCAGACAGATAGCACCGCCTAGACAGCCAGCTGCCAGGGAACCAGGCCTGGAGAGATGGATCCTATGATTACAGCGGGTACAGAAACTCCCTTCATGCTGCTGGAGAGTTTACAGCTGTACAAGCTGTAATTACCAACACCATTCCAAGCCTTCAGTGCCTGGTTTTGAGCACCTTAAGTGCACAGCCTGAAGTTCAGCAGTGCAGGCTGTCTAACACTGATTTGGGTGCATTACCCACAAGCACCGGTCTGCCATGAGATCACTGAAGAATTACACACTCATGACAAATGAGATTCTCAGTGTTTTAAAACATCACAGCAGGGAAGAGCCTCCTATATTTCTAGGCTAACTTGGTTGTGAGATTTTTAAGGTTGTTCACATCCAGTTTTGTAACTCAGCACCTTAAATGATGTTTGTTTATACTCCTGGGCTGGTCGCCAGTCTTGTAGGACAGAAAACGAGAGACTTCCCTGTGGTACAAGCACCTAAGTGGTGGTTTTGGTTCAAACCAAAGAGTCTATTGTTTTCATGTCTCTGCTGGGCTCTCTGTCTTCTAATCTGCTGCAGCCATATAACGCTTGAAGGGTGACACAGGCAAGAAGAGGGATACAGCTAAGAAATCAGAGCAGGGAGAAGGAAAGGGACAGAGTAGGGTTAGATTTGGATAAAAGAAGTCAAATAGGAATGGTAAGAGAAGAAGGTGAATGGGAAAGGGTACATAAAATATATTAGAAGGGTAGAGATGAAAGACCACCTTGAGGATAGAGGAGAAGAAAAAATAATTAAGACAAGACGTGGTAAATCAAGAGAGGGGAAAAAGCAGAAGCATTAATGGGAAGATACGAAAAAACGAAGTAATTGGCCTGGAGGGAAATGTAATGAAATTCCTAGATCACCAGAACACTTCTGCTGTTTATGGAAGGGGCTCTTACCTCACGGAAATTGTTTTAGTATGGGGTATTGGGATGGAGTCTTGTTCAGTATTCCTCTCAACAAAAGTCCTACCAACCAAAAGACATATTGGAAAGAGTGATGGAGACGTGGCCTCATTTCAAATGGAGAAGCCACCACTTGATTTTTAAAAATAAAACACTCTTTAGAGTACTATCAAACCACAGTGAGGGCCAGCAGATTCTCACCAAAGAATAACACTGTGCTGCATGCTGGATAAACACCAAGAATGCTGAAGTACTTTAAGAACAGAATGATTGATTAATTTCAACAAATCAACAGCAAAGTAAGGAATAATGCTGAAATTCAGAGCTTTCTGTCCACTGCATTCCTAGCCATCCACGTGATCCCCTTTTAAATTGTTCTGGATGACTTTGAATTGCTGCTCCTGAGTTTATCAACAATAAAACGACTACACATCATTGCTTCAGCTACCTTTATATGCCTAAAATGTAGATGAGCAACAGCCCATAAAGTTAATGAGGACACCAAGTATTGAGCAAATGTTAAGGGTTATCATCCCTAAATGGCACCCAAGCTCACCTAGTCACTTTTCTTACATCTCTACTGTAGGAGCCTAGTGCAACCTATTCTCATAAAGTGACTGACATCCTCGTGCAGGATATGGTAGGTGACTCTGAAACCCTCCAGAAATAAATACTGAGGTCTTGACTTTACATTTCACCTGAACTGAAGGCATTTAGTGGTATCTACCATTCAAAGGCTACATCCACAAAAGCAAGTAAGTAGCTCAATAGCAGCGCTGTCTGTAGAGTGAAAAAAAAAAACAGTGCTGAAGATCCATGTCCACACTATATGCTCTTCCTTGAGGGTTTTCTTTGGACTAGCTCTGGCTGGTCCCAAGCAATGACTACCTGTTGTTCATTGAAGCACAGCAGGTGTGTCCCTGGAGGCCACTTTCCTGTTTAGTTTCATCTGAAAGGAGTCTGGTTTGTGTTTACACTGCTCTTGTGCTGTGATCTTGGGATGACAGGCAAGTTCAGTTCAAAAGCACACTCTTATCTGCACCAAAATGCCAATGCTGATGCACTCACAGAAATCTCTGTTATTTAGGTCCAGGCCTTTGGCTCTTAGTGTAGGATGACAAGTTCAGTACCTCCTAAATTACGCAGAAAGGAACCTGCTTGTCTTGACCACGGTACGCGGTGCCAGTGAAGTCTTACCTGTGTGCGTTCTCCGGTGAGCCTTCAGGTGGGAACTTTTTGTGTATACTTTGTTGCATCCCTCGAAGTCACACCGATGGATGCGTCGCTTCCTGGAGTCTGGAGACTCAGACCTTCTCTGACGCCTTGTGCTCTCAATACTGAATGGTGAAATTGAACTAAAAAACAGAAGTAAAAAAAAAAAATTAAGCAACAGCACGGTGTATGGTTGAGGCCCTCAAAAGATCAGCTGTTACGTATCACTGTGCCAGAAATGACCTTAATGATTGATCACGTTATTTCCTTTTCTATAATGTAGCCCACATCACATGAAACAATTTGTGCTTGAACAGGGCGTATTTTGCTCTATGAAATAATTACAGTCTTGATTTAGAAGTGCTTATTGCCAGAGAAAACATCATGATCCTTGAGATACTGCTCCAACAACAAAGCAGCCTGACTTTATCCAAGCTGTAATTCTATTTCACATGTGTCCAGATCCAAGCTCACTGATCCCAGCTTTCTAAACAACTTTATACATAGCCTCCATAATTTCTCTTTGACAAGTTTAAATAGATAAAAATCCTGAAGCCTTTTACGAGAAAGTGTTTCTGTTACCCAGATCTGGACTATGGATCCTTGCATTTGGCCAAACACCTGTTGTTTGCTTGCACACAGATTGCTGACAAATCCATATCACCCTGCAGCACCGATTTTTCCATTTCCTTATTTAACGATTCTCAATCTCTAGCACTGGCAAGTCCATGATTTTTATTTCCTTTCAGACCAGGGATAAATAAAAACTTTATTAGCACAGGGCCAGTGAACCACCCCCACAAAAACGTGAATGCTTATCAACGCTACTCCATTAAAACTTTAAAATGCCATGTTGAAGTCACATTGCCGGAGTGACAGTATGTCACAGTGTGTACTGAGCCTAATAGTTGAAAGTCTGCCTCAAGAACACCCTTGCCTTGGTTAGATAAAACTTATGTCATAAACTATTATCCAGCTGGTACGTCAAGATCGAAACCTTCACCAACTTCCATTAATTATATTACCTAGCTATAAATCACACATTTATTGATCACCTTATCAAGCCCATGAGGCACATACGGCACAGCAGTCACGTTCACCTACAGTTACACTAGCCTGTTTAGCTACTTTAAGTACTGGAACAACATTGGCCTTCATTAAGTTTCTGGGGCTTCCCCCACATTCCCGAGTTTATTGACATTCAAGGTGAATGATCTAGTAGTTCTTCAGCCAGCTCTTTTAAACTCTTCCCCTGAAAGAATTTGTACCTGCCAAATGAAAATGAATTGGAGGAAAAGAAACTGAATCTCATCAAGCAAGCACCAACCTAAGACATTTAAGAAAGGCATCTGAAAGAAGCACTGATGGTGAAACACCTGGTGGGAAGCTCGTGTGTCAACACTAATCTGCAGCCTTCTGTCACAATAGCTGCTGCTGTTACAGCTTTAGCCATTCTGGCATGAACTTCACTTTCAGAGATTTCCAGAACTTGCTGAGGACTATCTGTACTGGGTCAAAACTTTGCATAAAGCACTTTGTACTCTTAGCACGTGGTTTCACTGATGTTCCAATTCTGCGTGTTACAATTATTTAAGCCTTCAGTTAATGGTAGTCCAAATTATGCATTTTTGTTTAAAGATTTTTGCAGTAAAACTCTAATTTAAAGCACTGGTTTTAAAAAATGAAGTACACCCTTTCTCACAGCCCTCTTTTTCTCTTAACACCTGATATATTTACATTTCACCTGCAAAGAGATTTTCCAGATTAATTATTTTTGCCTATAATATGATGTGTGCAAACAGGAATGTGTGGAATTTCTGAAATGGAGAAACAAATGGACAGAGGGCCATAACATTAACTAGTAAAAGTAGTCCCCAAAAGAGTAAGACACATAAACACTTTAGCTATATGACATGAATACAGGCATGTTTAGCTGTCATAGAAACGGATTAGGAATAAAAAATAGGCATCTACATCTCAGGAAAAATAAAAGACCTGGGTTAGATGATTCACTGAGAACAGTCTCACTACTCCAGTCTGAATATTTTTTTAAGCATCCCGCCAGGTAAAATAAAGAGCAAATGTTTACAATCAACTCCTAAAGCTCAATACTGAAGGTACAAAATTCAGTGTTCAAGACCAGAAAATCTTTATCTTCAAAAACAAATATTTGGGCATCATTTTTGCTGCATGTGATTTATGAGCCTCCTTAAAAGCCTATTTAGTAACAGAGTGTTCAGATCCTGGATAGTACAGCTCATTTAAATGGGAAGAGATCAAGCTCATAATGCTGCTGCAATTTCCAGCCCCGAGACAAAACGGACCTTGAGCAGAGTCAGCACCTCGTAAAAAGCTATTTGTCACGTACAACAAAGTGACCTCACTGCTGGGAACTGCTCTGTGCTTTCCCAGGTATTTATACAGGAGAGAGTGGCATAAAACAGTGCTGTGAAGCTGGCACACAATCAATGCTGCTGTTTCTTAACTGGACTGCTCCATCTTTCTAAAAGGAGAAGCATCCTATCTATGCCATGCCAGGGAAAACAATCCAATCAGCCACAGGTGACATGCACTGCATGCCTTGAGAGAGAGCTTCACAGCCATCACCTGCTCAGCTCGTTGAGGAGAAAGGTTCCTGTCAGCTGGAACCAGAAAATGCAACCTCACGCCTTCCATTTGCAGCAGTGCAGGCTGAAGGACAAACTAACCAGCAGAAGGGACTCACGTGGCAAGTAAAAGCACACTTCCAAGGTGATCTTCCTCTGCCACTCTGAGTCTCGTGGCACGCTCACTGGTGGAAAAGGAGCCACATTGGGCTGGATGATCTCTAAAGGTCCCTCCCAACCCCTACCATTCTATGATTCCTGAAGTTACTCCTTCTCAATAGTAACTTGCAGTTGATTTGCTGATGTTCTTTCCTTTGGTCATGCATCAGTAAAGGACCACTCTCCTCTTTCTCAAGCAATTTCTACAAATTATCCTCACCAACCACACAGACATAAAATAAGTCCTCAAATCCATGCTTTGTGCTTTTTAAAGGCCATGAGGATTCTGACAAGTGGTTCTGGTCAGCACAGAGCTCCAGAAACTACTGTTTGCTGGCACCATGGGAGACAAACACAGCAAATAACCTCCCAGCAAAACTGCAGTATGTTATCAAACTATTGCTGATTCATTAGGTCTGAAAGATAAATTAACAAAGAAGAATACTGGGTTTTTATGTGTCAGTTTGACCTTTACTTCTTTGCAGTTTGTTATTTCTAAAACCAATGTAACTTCTGTATTAGTGTAGAAACCATTATACAAACAGAAATCCTGTCAGACTGCTGGTTGCCTCCATAAGCAGCTGCCAACACCTGTAGTCAATACTGCCCACAGGGTTAAATGAGTGAAACCAGTGTGAGCACTTAGGTTAACTTACAAAACTTAGCTGTGTTATTTCCAGTTACAAGTGAAAACATGCATCTCTGCAACTCACACGTGACCATGTGCTCCTCTCCGTGATGCAAAAAAAAAAAAGTCTATAAAGTAAAACAAAGACTCAGGCTTTGCCAGTAGATGGCCATCAAGTGCTGCTGAATGTGATCTGCACTGCATGCAATAGGGATTAGAACCACCCTGGTACGGCAGGATTATTCTTCCTTTCTATGAATGCTGCCCAAGACCTCATAGCTGTTTTGCCTCCATTCTACATAGAGAATGTGAAAGGCCCTTGGCATGTGCAGTAACACTGTTAAAAACACATGTAGTGGATCTTCTTACACTGATCCTATGTTTTCTGAGCAATGTGTAGAGCAGAGCTGCTCAGGGAGCATGGTATGTTTTATTAAAGCCTTGAACTGTGGTCAGTGCTGTGACACACCAGCAACAGTGACAAGCTGCTGCATGCTGGCTGCTCCCAATAAAGGGCCTGCTCACTGCTCTCACCCTGTGGCAAATGTGCAGGGCTACCTCAGGTCACCAAAGCGCCAGGTTCCCAGTGCTGCTGGCCTTCCAGTAAGCTGGGCAAGTGCTACCTGACATGGCCAGCATGGAGCAGGTGACCCGCAGTGAGCCGCACTTTGCTCTTTGTTGTGCAAACCTGGTATCCCAGCATCATGTTTTCAGCCCTGTGATTGCCACCTTAATCTTTCTCGGCCTCTCTACTAAGAGTTCAGACTCTTTGGCTATGTCTCCTGCAGGCCTTTTAAAAGACTTTGTGAAAAACACACTGACCCAAGACCAAAAGGTATAGCTCAGTATGTGTCCAAAGTCCTCCACACCTTAAAATACATCTCCTTTATAGCAATCAGACTGTATTGTCTTCCTCCCTGGCTGGCCCTGTAGTTAAAAGAAGGACTTACTGCTACACCTTAACAATAGTCCACAGGTGCTAAAACCAGACATCAACTTCTTTCTGGGGTGAGATCCAGGCACATAATAACAGCTATGTCTCTAGTTACTACAAGAAGGAAAACCAGACTGGGTTCAGCCCTGTGTAGCATCTGGTCAGCCTGGATGAGGGGCTCAGCAGGCCAGAGCATGCTGCAGAAGGTGAGCATAATATGAGCTGTGGCTCTGGGCTGTTGAAGGACATGACTGGGCTAAGATGGCATTCCAGGACAGCCCTGCTCCAGTTGCTTTCCCTTGTGTCAGCACTGCCACTTGCCTGATCCTGCAGTCAGCCAGTTCAGGGATCCACAATGACAAAAAGCCAATTATGAAAAAAAAACCCTGAGCAGCTTGCTTCTTTTGGCTGGTTTAACTCCTTACACAGTAGAGTTTGCTAAGTACTTGCACTGACACACGGGAGAAGGTGGGAACCTGTAGCCAAGGGTTAGGAGAGCATCACCATCCCTTTTGGTGGCAACCAGCTGTGATTACCACTAATGCTGCAACTTCCATGGAAACCTAGAATTTGTACAAAGAAATTGGGAACATGAACACAAGCAATCAACACAAGGAATGATTGGAAAATCCACCTTTCGCTCCACAATTCTTGTGATCCTCCTGTATATAACACACACAAAACCAAACATGTAACTAGATGGACTGAAAACAAAAACTGGGGGATATTATCACACTAAATACTTAAGAGGTGACAATGTGCCTTGGCAGTACAGGACAGAACCCAACAGCCAAAAATTCATATCTCAACTGAAGGAAAACTTTGGACATTCAGATATTTAATTTTTCTTTGTTTTTAAAGGGGAAAAGAGATATAAAAACACTATATTAAAATGCACAAAGAGCATATATACGACTGATTCTTTATGAGACATGCAAAGCTTCTGGGCCAACCTGCAGTCATAGTAACTAAACATGCAGGCAATTGAAACAGAAGCAGAAAACTAGAATATAACATGTCAGCACTCAGATGGTAACGAGCAGATGAAGAAATTCTTTGGATCTCTGGCACTCACTCTCTGTTCAAAGGGAACCTAGGCTGCAGAAAGAAACATCGTGGGCTTGGGCCGCTTAGCTCCTCTGGCACACTTCAGAATCAAGTGAACACGTGCGCAGCAGCACACCACTCATTCTAGTAGATAATCTCCCTCAAGATAAAGTATCCTCTTTCTGTTAAGACCTTCAAGCTTCACATGTTAACAGACACAATACCGACCGGTACTCCATGTGTTTTTGAGAAGGTGAATTGAGCTGCACTTCCCAGTTTCCAGCTTTCGATTACTTTCTTTTGTAGTAGCCTTTCACATAACATAATTTCATTCTCTGATAGCTTATGTGAGCTTCCCACTCAGGATATTGATGAAAGTATCCCTATAAGCACTACACATTAAACTGAGAAGAAATATGATACGGATTATTTTTCATTAAAGTTTAGAAAACTTCACCTGGTTGTGAGATGCCAAAATAATTCTATATCAAAACACAACAGTTGTTTTGCTTTAATATGCTTAAATGTCAATGTAATCTGATAAAGCTTTCTCCTCAAATATTTACTTGTTTTAATACAAAGTTTCTGCTGCCTCCTCTTCACAGACAAACAGATGCACATGCATATATACATGTGTATTTTTTTCTCCTCTTTGATTCTTAGGTTCCAATTAATGTTTCATGAAAGGCAAATAACTGCCTTAGGAATGCTAGAAATTAAAACATACCAAGCAGTACTTAAAGCAATCATAAAAGGAGATACGTACTGCTCTTTTATTAGTGGTAGTTACTTCAATCAGTGTCCTTTAAGGTGAATTTATACTGTAAATTATACTTTTTGTCAAGAAAGAAAGGAGGAATTTGCCAGCATACACAAACAGCACACATATGAAATGTGAAAATCACACGGCTAAACAATACTCAGATAAGAGAGTATGTGTTTACATTTGGTTCAGAAAATGCCTGAGCTGGAGATAGTGGGAAATTGCACCAGGAGAAGACAGGCACAGCAACACAGTGAGTTTGGCCTATTATGTTCTTGTCCTCGATGTCCGTTGCTGGTTGCTGCCAAAGTCAGTGTCCCAGGCAAGAAGATCCTCTGCTCTGGCTCCACATGGCCATTTCTGTGCTCTTAAATGCCTGTCCCAGACAGGCAAAACACCCTGCCCATCTCTGACCACAACTTCTATGTGCAGCATTCATTCCCACTGAGACCATCTAAAGTCAATTGAAGTGCTGAGCTGCTGCCCTTGCAATACCCAAGTGTGTTACAACATCTCCTTGCCTGTGATGGAATTTGAAAGCATGGCTACACAGGAAACAAAACTTCTGGCAGAGGGAAACAGCTTTGGGGTCTACTAGGAAAAGCACTAATGTCAACGACGGCACACCTTACCAAAGTTATCCATCACCTCTGTTACCAACTGTGTTATGCTGAGACATGAGAATGTGGCAGTTGCCTGATCCTCCTGACTGTGATGTGAGATTCAGGAGCACTTTTCAGCTCCTAGAGTAATGCTGTCCTGGGGTGTATCCCAGCTCCACACTAAGCTGAGACCTGACTACACACACGTTCTTCTCTTTCATGCTGTTCCTCTGTGCTGGTTTCTAAGAGAAGGAAGCTGGGCCAGAAAGCATCTACAACAAGCTCCATCATGTCCCCCAGATCTGATGACTGGAGGACTGGGATTGCAAAGCATATGTTTGATAGAAAAAAAAAACTATAAATCAAACCTATGAAATGCAACTAAAAAACCAAAATCCCCTCAAACTCACCAAGATTTCCCATCTATTTTTATCTTATCACTAACCAAGACAATTTTATGCTAGAGAGTTACTGTGTAAAAAAGCAAAGGAATCATACATGAATTATTTTGTATGTAAGCACTGCCTACATAATTAACATGCTTAATCATGGTTTGGGGAAAGTTCAAGGCCTTATAACAACTTGTAACACTTGCAGATGCTACTATAAGAACCAGAACCTGGGCCACTCTCTAAGCAGAGAAAAACTTAACTCCTGCACAACTATGTCCAGCTAGAAGCCAAGCATGGGCAACAGTAGCTCCAGGACAATGACAACCCTACAGAACTACTGGGGTGCTGCTCAATAAAGAACAATTTCACATTTCTCTTAACATGGCATGACATATAGAGCTTCCTTCTACCAATAAAAGTTTCAGAAACATTTGGCAGTAAGGCCATGACCTTTTACACATAAAGGAATATATTCAGTAATTTTTAACGCAGCTCTGCTTCATTGCTCTCTCTCTTTCCCTTGGTTGGATAGATGGACTCACATTAGGCAAGACACTTGTCCATAGATTTTCCTATAGATTTTGACATAAGAAATGAAAGCAGATGTTTAAATCTGTTTAGGAGATAAATTTTTCTAACACGTGCAACGTACCGAAGATGCATGATCAGCAATTCTGGTTCCTCAGGAAGGCTGAGCACAGTGCTAAGACTGCTCTGGATGCTAAAGCTCACATCAAGACCTCTTTTTGTAACATGCTGCATTGCCATGGAATGAAGAGACAGAAAAATTCAGCTGGGGAGGGACCCACCAACTTTCTGCTTAGCAGGGTTAACTGCAAAGCTAGATCAGACTGGTCATGGCCTTGTCCCGTTGAAGTCTGAAAATGTTTGAAGACAGAAAAAAATTGCATCTCTCTGGGCAACGTGTTCCAGTTCACTCAGCCACACTCATGTTCTAAAGGGAACTTTCAGTGAATGCTCACTTTTGTTAAATAGTTCCTATGTATCTACACGTTATAATGAGAGGTAACTGAGTGGCCACAAGCTAATGCATGCCTGAATTTCTTTCTTTAGGAAAAAAAAATGTTCTTCCAAGCTTAGTGGAAATCCAAGAAAATAACGAAATCTCAAGCACCGGGGAAAACATGTCTTCACAATGAACTTGCAGGTGCAAGAGAAAAGGTCTGTTCTTTGGATCTCAAGACAAAGCATTAGACGTGTTCCTCAAGGCAGGAATAGCTCCTGAAATCCTGTACGCCAAACATGTTTGATGCATGCTAGTTCAGGCCTGGAAGCTGAACCTTGTCTAGCAGAGAAAGAACATCTTATTTCATCCCACCCTTTCAGATCTGGCAGAATAGCACAGGATCATTCACAGGATCTCTAATGCTTCAGCCATCCTAACACTCCTTCCAGACGCAGGCTGCATCAATGCAGACTCTGTTCTTTCTTTTTTGTTCCCTTCTAAACAGAGCAGAAAACTGGGTAATTGAGCACCTCCTACTTAGCTTTGAGAGCACAGGGCCTTGCTTTTACCTTTCTCATTCTTTTCTGATTCACATTTTTCCTTCATGGTTTTTTTTTGGCATTGCATGTGCAAACAAGCTAAGGCAATACTGGTATTTTCAGCAGAGGAAATTAAAAACCGAAAATGAAGATTATTCTGTTGGAGACATGGGCTGAGCTGAAATTTCCAGGATGGAAATTAGATGAGTATGTATTCATTCATATTCACGTCTTTCACCTTTATTCTGGTTACTTGTGGAAAGAGCGCAGATGTTCCACTTTCTAGTACAGGACTCCCTGTACATTGTACCTTGCTCTTCAGTTTTCACTTTCTTCTCATACCTCTAATTCACTGATGATATGAAACTAGGAGGACTGACTGATTCACCAGAAGGCTGTGCTGCCATTCAGTGAGATCTCAAGGCTTGAGACTTGAGCAGAGAGGAACCTCATGAGGTTCAACATGGACAAGTGCAGAGTCCTGCACCTGGGGAGGAACAACCCCATGCACCCGTACAGGCTGAGGGTTGACCTGCTGGAGAGCAGATCTGCAGAGAGAGACCTGGGAGTCCCGGTGGACAGCAAATTAAACATGAGCCAGTAATTTGCCCTCACAGCCAAGAAGGCCAATGGCATCCTGGGATACATCAAAAAGAGTGTGGCCAGCAGGCCGAGGAAGGTTCTTCCCCTCTGTTCTGCCCTGGTGAGGCCTCATCTGTAGTCCTATGTTCAGTTCTGGGCTCCCCAGCTCAAGAGAGACAGGGAACTTCTGAAGAGAGTCCAGTGGAGGACCACCAAGATGATCAGGGGACTTGACCATCTCTCTTAAGAGGAAAGGCTGTGAAACCTGGAGCTGTTTAGCCTGGAAAAAGGACTGAGGAGAGACCTGATCAACACTTATAAACATCTAAACAGCAGGTGTTGAGAGGATGGAGTGAGTCTTTTTTCTGTGGTGACCAGTGACAGGGTAAGGGGCAACGGGCATGAGCTGGAACACAGGAATTTCCACTATTTCTCCATGAGGAGAACCTCTTTCCTGTGAGGATAAGGGAGGATCCCTGCCACAGGCTGTCCAGGAGGTTGTGGAATCTCCTTCTCTGGAGGTTTTCAAAATGCACTTGGACACATTCCTGTGTGACCTGATCAAGGTGACTCTGCTTTAGCAGAGGGGTTGGACTAGATGGTCTCTAGAGGTCCCTTCCAACCTCTCACATTCTGTGATTTGGAATTCTCACATCTTTGCTTTGCAGTAGTCAGTGCCTATGTCTGTACCATGGTGACTCTCACCTCTGTATCTACCTCCTCCTGTTGGTCAGACTAACAAATGCAGAACTGATCACTGCATTGATGATTAAAATCTTTCTCTTTTGTATCCTTAGCTGATAAAATTGTCGTGTAACATCTTGCCAGGTCAGTGACATTAAATGAGGACAACGTATCCACTGGGACTGAAGCTCACGAGAAAAACCTTTTCTGTCTTCCTGTTCAGAAGGCTTATTGTTGGTAAGTTAAATCTCTGATTACTCTGGACACCTATGAATAATACAATCTGTCATATTCTGTGTCATCAAGCAGATGGTAACTGCTATTAGTTGATTCTATTGAATCAACTATTTTAGTTGATTAGTTGATTCCATTGAACTTTGCACTTCAGTACTGTATATATGTAAAGACTACATGACATTCTCAAGGGAATGTCATCTCAAAAACCCCAATTTTTTGTGCCCCACAGCCCTCTACCAGCTTCTGTCTGAGAATATGTACTGCAAAGAATTCATCTACTGCAGAGGTAAAATGAGTATCTGACAATGGCTAGGAAAAATGGGACTAAAAATGTAATCCATTTGGAGACAAAAAAGTTATTGAGTACAAGATTATACTTCAGTGACCTGAGTTTCTTTTCCTAAATTACTTATTGATAAAATTTAAGATTGTCACAGTTTAAGCCTGTCTGGCAACAAAGCAGCTACTTGCTCACCCCCACCCCCCTGGTAGGATGGTGAAGGCCTCAGTGAGATGGGAAGAGAAAAGATAACCAAGGGCCTTGTGGACCAAGACAAGGGCAGAGATGCCTCACCAATTATGACTTGACTACTTGTCTCAGGGAAGAAAACATTAGTTTAATCAACTACCAACTAAAAACAGAAGAGACAGAAAGCAAAACCAGAGCAGGATAATGAGAAAAAAAAAATAACCATCACTTAAAGACCTCCTTCCCTCACCCTTCCCCTCTTCCTGGGCTCAGCTCCCTGCTCCCAATATCTCTACCTTCTCAGCAGCGCAAGGAATGGGGGATGTGGTCAGTCTCTCACAGATGGTCTATGCCACTTCTTTCTTCTCAGAGAAGGAGGACTACTCACGTTCTTCCCTTGCTCTGCAACTCAGGGTCCCTCCCATGGGATGCAGTCCTTAACAAACCTCTCTGGTGTGAGCCCCTCCCAGGGACTGCAGTTTCTCGTAACTCCTCCAGCATGAGACTCCTCTGTGGCAGCACAACTCCAGGCATGTTTTGTTCCAGGGCCACCTCCTCACAGAGTCACAATCCCTCTGGGCACAGCCGCCCTTGGCTTGGGGTTCTCCACAAGTTGCCAATAAATATCAGCTTCATCATTACCCTCCACAGGTTGCGGGGGGACAGCTGCCATCTCACCACAGGATGCAGGTTGGGGGTCTCCCCTGCACATCTCCTCCTCTTTTCCCTCACTGACCTTGAGGTCCGCACAGTCACTTCTCTCTAATCCAACTCCTTCCATCACCTTTCAGAAAGAACAACCCTCCTCTTCTGGCTTCTTCTTAAGAAGTGATTGTGGAGGTGCCCAGTTGGCTCAGCCCAAGGTCTGAGTCAGAGCCGGGGAAAGTTTCAAGCAACTTCTCATAGGAGCCACCAGTACAGCTCTTTCCCCCGTTACCAGAAACGGCTCCACACAAACTCAAAACAAAAATTTATGTGTGATTTTTTTTTTCCCTTCCAGAGCACTCCTATTGAAAGGAATTTTTTATAAAGCTACATGAGAAAATATCCTATAAATCAAAATTATTACTACACTCCAGAGGTCATACACAATGTGTTACCAAACATTTTCATTAAAAACAGTGAGTTATCCTTGTGGATGTACATTATACAGGAAACTGGCTTTTCTATTCAATATGCTAACTTGTATATGACTTTACAGTCATGCATGTCAATGAAGCATTTCTTCATTTAGAGTATGAGATCTGTCCTACACTTTTTCCACTATTTTGCTTTGTAAATACAAGTACAGTAAGGTCCAAATCCATGAACAGAGTACTAATACACCGTTGCAATGCAAAGAAATCCCACTACCTCTCCTTGCATCTGTGTTTTTTTCCACACTTATTTATAATATACTCTCACCTGAAAACCAAGCAACATTCTGGGCTTCACCAGGTCCAGCTCCTCAGCCTCCTCTCCTAGGGATTGCCATTTCTTTTCTCTTCCTGGCCTTTAGTTTTCTTTCATCTTCCCCTAAACGTGCTGCCACCTTTCCAGCTGGGAAATGTCTCTCTAGACCCACGGGGCCAGGTTTTGTCACTGATTCAGATATTTACATAGGCAGGAATGTATATTGTTGCAGTTCCACCATATTTGCTAGTATCTATAAGACTGTAGCAGCTTCATCTGCACACAGGGACAGAAAGCATCCCTGAAAATGGTAGAAATTACCCAACTATACAATTTCTGAGAAAGAGGAACCCATGGCCACTGCCTACAGGCAGTAAGAACTATGGTATCTGTTTACTGTGTCAGTTGGACCAAGTGGACAATCATTCCTTTTCTCCTGTCCATCACTGAAATCAATATGATCTCCATCCAGTCTGCACTCTGAGTGACTGCAGGTAGGTTAAGTCTTTCCATTTGTAATCAATTAGACAACAGAGCACTTACCTACTTCTCACACATACCAAAAAGGCAAATCTCAACTATTCTTTGCTTAACGTTACACCAGTTCAGCAGTCAGAAAGATACTCAGCTTGGACGTAGGCCTCAGAAAAGTTTGGCAAAGCTGTCATTGTCTCCAGCGGAGTCAGACACAGGCTTCCCAAGAGAAAGAAGAAACCAGACCATTGTGGTTTTCATGAACTGGACCTGTTAACACTTTCGCACCAAGATAGCACTACATTTATGATCTCAAGTACTCATGGGCAGAGCAAGGTTTGGTAAGAGCAAAATTTCTTCTGTAGGCAGACTGCAAATGGCCTTAAGGTACATTTTGTACTAAGAAACCTAAGGAAATACATCTTAAACAGATCTGTTTGTCAGATATGAAATGGTTCACAAGAAATAGCCTTGGGCTTCACTGGGTCTGCATGGGCTTGTTCCCATGCTCCTCCACTTGAACACCTTGAGGTGGTCCTCACTGTGGCTATATCCTGGTCATGAAAAAACATTGATGCCTTTAGGATGACAATATTCTTTAAAAAGGCAATGGCAAAATCCTGATTACTTTTTTCTGTCAAAATAAAGGGTCAAGATTTCACCCCTTGCTTGTGCCAGCCCCGCTAAGGCAAAATTGGACTGAAGATTTGGCTGGTTATATTAACTACCAATTTGTCTGTAAATTTATAGGAAAATTCTCGTGTGAGGATTTAAATTAGGTAAGATTTAAATTAAGTGGCCTGCTCAGGTTATTTTTAAATATAGCACAATGCATTCTCCTGATAAGAAATGTTTTCCCACTGGCTAAAGGGCGTATGTCTCCCTTTGGGACATCAAGCATTCAATTATTTGAGGGAAATTATTCTTCTGTTTCTAAGAGACTTTGAGTGTTTTGTTCAGAGAAGAACAGAAACATACAAAGTGTAAAAAGCTTTGCAACTGTCAGATTTTTTTTTACCAGGCCCTTCCCTAAACACTACAAACAGGAAAAATTGCATGTTTGCAGGCTAAAGCCTAGATATCTAGATATTATCTAGATATATGTTTAGAAACTATTGTGCCCAACGAAAGAGAGTTCATAGTCACATAATACTGTAGTTAAACGAACACTTGTTCGCAGGTGGTTAAATAGCCAGCATTTTTAGATTATCAGTCTTCTTCCTTTGATACGAAAACATCTCAAGAAGGAAGGAACTGAGTTTCTTTCCATCCATGCAGAAATGTCACCCAGTCACCAGCATGACTTCTTGCAGGTGACTTAGTAACATGTATTAGACCTCCTTCAAACGCATGATACTCCTCATGCTCTTTAGTGTTAAAAACAGCGTTGTTATTACTTGGTGTATTTATTTTTTTACACTACCTTCACTGTAATTTATTTTCACACTTGGAAGCATGCTCACATTACAAAGGAAACCTTGCAAAGCAGTAAAGCTGATCTGTGTAGCTGCTCTCTCTGAAGCTGGTGCATCCCTCACGACTGCGTCTCCTACGATGTTGAGAATCAAGGGATGATAATGAGGGGCTACTCTGTTCACCTTGCTAATTTATGCATGTTGCTCATTAGCGCTCTGCCAAGCATAGTTTTTAAGTCCCGAAGGTAGGTCAGCTAGTGGCTAGAAGAGAGTGCTCTGAATATCAAGCATCTTAAATGTGTGGTCAGGAGCACCGGCCTAGGACTCAGCGGTCTCTTGGTTTGCCACAGATTTCCTGCATATCTTAGCCCAAAGCCAGTTGTGCTGACCCAGGATTCTGTTCATTCATCTCTGGAATTTATATTGCTTTCCTGAAAGCATCAGTCTCTCGAATCTTCACTGACAGGATGTTTGGCTTAATAACTTACATCAGGACTCCTTTAGTTGTACTTTTAAAATCTCCTTCTTGGCAAAAACACCCACTTCTGGATATTTTCTCCTTACTAATCTATTAAAATCTCTGCTTGTTTACTATCTGAGTTCTTACAAGTAGTATCAGTCACCAAATAAAGCCCCAACTACTACTGCCAATATAGTAATTAAGAACAACCGGCATGTTTACAGTCAAGCTTTTACTGCAGAAATCAGAATCTGCTAAAATCTAGCAAAACTCAGCCCTGCACATATGTTGTTTTGTTTTGTTTTGTGAAACAGGATGGAACGTACCACAGCTTCAAAGATCAAAAAACCCCATAATTTCCTAAAACATTTGGAGCCTTCATATGCAGTAAAAAGGGATAATTATCACAACATTTTGCTATCACAATTGTTCATTTGGTAGAGGCACAGAACGAAAAACCAAATCCAAATCTCCCAGCATGACAGAATGATATCGCTGTAACTACAGTAAATAAGAAAAAGTGTCAGGCAGATGGGAGGGAGACATCAGAGCAGTATTCGGTGCAAGGTCAGACAAGACAACCATGACCATCACAAGCAACTGTCTGAATGAGACAAGGTACACATCTGCCCCTGGAGATGAGGTGCCGTGCCCCACGCTCACTGAGGAGCCAACTGCCACTTGGTGTGGATGTCCTTCCTGGCTGACATCACCTTGGTGGTTGCTCGAGGCACCTTGTGACACCCACCCAGAGATGAAGAAACAATTTTCAGAGGGGAAGAGAGATGTGAGCTCTTCCACCACAGGTCTCATTTCTTTGCCCCTGTTATACTTTCTATACTCTTATCCCATATAGGAAGCATGGAAGGACTACTGTCATCACAGACTGAATTCATTGAGTTTGACAAAAGATCACAACTCGGACACACAAACCTCAATGTGCTTGTATCTTTTGTTGTTTTTTTTTACAGAAGTAGTGCTGTAGGAAGTAATTCACTTCAATACACCTCTGAATCCTCTTTGGAAACTCCCATTTCCAAATCTGCCTCATCCTCCATCACCTAGATAAGTGGAAGTCCACTCTGAATTTTGTATTAGCTGTAACAGCAGACAAAATCCACTTCTTATTTAAGTCTCACATTTGGCCACTCAAATGCAACCCAGCTTGTTACCCAAATGGAGCTAGAGAAGTCTTGAATACTGTTATGGTGGATTTTTAAGTAGTAAAAATCTTAATGAAATGCAACATCAAAGCATTTTGTGGCACAACAAAGGCCCTCTCCTGTCACATGGGAGGTGGCCAGCTATTTCTTGCTGTTATCATCCTTCCTACAAAAACGAGATGCTGGAATTTAAATGTCTTTTATGTTCACTAAATTATAGCCATTTTCAAAACATCTTTAACCTTTTCAGCAGCCAGTGGCCTGGCAGGCAGACCTCTTATGTCTTTTTATACTAAAAGTCCGAGAAACCTCTTCTGGAAAAGAGAAGGCAGGCAGGGAGATGGTATTTAAAATTACAGAATATCAGCCTAACCAGTAGTGCACACTGTGCTCCTCTCTGTTAAACACCAGGATGCTAAACTCTGCTATCTCATTTCTGTGACAAAAAATTGAGCAACAACAAAAAATGGCCCAGTATTCATCCATTTTCGTGACAGGCTGCTTTCATTTCAGTCCCTAGTGTTCAAAGAGCAGAGACATGGTTTAAATGTGGAGAGATGTGGACAGATGTCCTGTTGGGTAAGCTCGTTTTTCTGAAGGGCTGAAGCATAACTACTCATCTGAAAGCACTGAATTTAAAAGCCATTTTGAAGGACAACTCTTGTTACCATAGAATCATTACGGTTGGAAAAGATCTTTAAGACCATCTAGTGCAACCATCCACTTCATACTGCTAGGCACATCACTAAACTAAACCACATCCTTCAACACCTCATCCATGCATCTTTTAAATATGTCTAGGGATGGTGACTCCACCACTTCCCTGGGCAGTCTATTCCAATGCTTAACAACCCTCTTGGTGAAAAAGTTCTTCCTAATGTCCAATCTAAACCTTCCCTAGTGTAACTTGAACCCATTTCCTCTTGTCCTATCATTCATCACTGGATAGATCGATCTCCACCTTACTACAACTCCCTTTCAGGTAGTAGTAGAGAGTGATCATATCTGTTCTCAGCCTCCTCTTCTCTAGGCTAAATACTCCCAGCTCCCTCAGCCACTCCTCATAAGACTTGTTCTCCAGACCCTTCACCAGCTTTGTTGCCCATCTCTCTCATGATGTAGTCTCACATTTTTTTAGAGCTCATCTTACTCAACTATATCATTCAAAAGCATACTCAAATTAAAGGCACTGCTTCTCACTGAAGGGATGTGTTACATTCAAACAGTAGCACAGATCAGGAAAAGAGGATAATGTGGCTGAGGGCTCCAGCGTGCTGCAACTGATTCCCTGGGTATCCTCAGTCCTGTCCCTTATTCTTTTTTGAAGTTTAGTTCCTAATTTGAAAAGTGTGAAGGGGATACTACCCTTCTTCCTCCTCTCTTCCTCCCACCACCTTAGCTGTATCATCTTTTTGGGAAGTGTCTGAACACAAGTTTTCCAGGCAGAATAAATGCTAACAGTAAACAGAAGTAACAAATTCTAAAAGTCCACAGTATAAAAGATCAAAATGAAACTAATTTCTGATTCTGCTAACGGCCAGTAAATGCTACTTATTGTTTGCAATGATGGTTAGAGTGTTTCCTCCTTAACATAGGTGCCTATTTTAGGTGAATGTGGTTGGGAAAAAATCCTTACTAATATTATTATATAGTGATCAGGCTTGCAGTCCTACTTCATGTTTTGGTATCACATATAAATTGCCAGACAAAACACAAGCCAAATATTGGTATGGGATTTTTAAGAAAAATGTTAGGTTTTCTTTTTCTAAAGTAATTCCTGAAAAATCATGGAGTGAAACAGGTTTGCAATCAGACTGCTTCTGCCCTGCTGTCAAACCTGCCAGAAACTGCAGGGTCCTTGCTCTGGGACAAGAGAGCCATTATTGATCAAACCCTCACAAGAAGGCGAAGCCACTACCTCATGTTCTGGCAAACATCCCAGTAAAAGATGGTGCTGTGATATATGTGGCACTCAACGTTGTTTTCAAGACACTCACTGTATTGAAAGAAGCACCATTAGAATACGTCAAGCACGCATCAAAACCCATCTAAATCAACAAGGGTTGAAAATACATCATGTGCTTGACATACAATAATTGACATGTCATATTACATTTGACATTTCAAGGACAGTAGTGCATATTTAAATGGAGACACGGCAATATAAATATTGTTTTTACTTGAGCTAACCAAAATCTAACAGGGCATCTTGGTGATGAGCTATTCATAAATATCTGGGGAAAAAAGGAGTTGCTTCACAAGAGTAAAATTTGTAACAGCTCAACTTACAAAAAGGTGAAGAGTCAACTCACAAGAAGGTAACTCTATTAACTCATCACTGCCTCAGGAGGGCAATCCTGGTCATGCTGGCTAGCAACCTCCTACTGATTTCTATGGAGCCATCATTTCACCCATTCGTCCCTATGCCCACTGCAGCTCTGTTTGGGTTTAAGTCTATGACTAACACTGCCCAAACTATCAGCATGACAACTGATACACAAATATGGATTAACATTATGCGAATACAGGGAGGCATGAACACAGTATGGGTCAAGCTCCCTTTCCCTACACAGACAAAGCAAATTGCAATGTAGCAGAATTTTGAACTACATATGCTTCACCTGACACCTCAGCCTCTCTCCTGGAGGCAGCTGCATGGGGACATCACCACTAATACAAAGGTTCTGCAGGACATGTTGACAGGAGAAAAGGGGATGTAGTATAAACCATACCAAAGGTAGGAGCAGCCATACAAACTCCTCCTTACAGAAGGACTAGGAGGTTCCCCAAATTTAACACCCACAAATTGAGAGCTCACTATCATACTTTCTTCTGGTTCCCACTTGTAAAGGATCCTTGGGCTTTTTTGCTTCATTTAAATATTCTAAATGTTTTTTTCCCACCATATGTTGTGATGCAATGGAAAGGTGCTGGCAGAAAGGTTTTAAACTAAGGGTTAACTAGATAACTCTGATGCCACTGCTTTTACCTAGTACTTTCATGTACTGTCTTAATTGATTCTTTCTTGTTCCACCTTTTCTTCTCTACTTTTCCAAGACATGTTGCTACATTCCCCTGAACTGCTGTTTAGCCAAGTCGTATGTATTTAACTCTTTTACTCTGTCCTCTTAGCCATCCCCTCCAGCAATCTAAGCAGCTTGCTGCTCCTCTCAGGTCTTGTTCAGATTTGTAAATGTACTGAAAGCAGCGCAGTTCCCTGAAATAATGCTATATTCTCAGCAAAGAAGCATGACAATAGCATTTGCAGGATGAGACCCATACATTGCATGTTTGATTTAACAATGTTATGCTGTGTGGATGCCATATATAAAAAGCCATCATAAACGAGCGTGAGTGCAACAGTCAGCACACAGAACAAAGCAAGCATGCAAAAATCCAAAACCCAGGTAAATACCTCCTGTGCAGAATATTCTTCCCCTCCACATTTTCTTTCACGTAAAACTGTACTTTGAAGAATGCAATTAATTTATTTATAACTAAATGTGCAATCTGTCAGAGAATGGAAGCCAATTAATCTATCATTTTTTTTCTATACCCGGAACCCGCTCGTAAATTCTGAGATACTTATGCCCAAGTAAGAATGTAAACAGAAATACTGTGTTAGTTTAAAACTCTACTAAACCAGAAGAGGGAAAAGGAGATTGGAGGAGTTAATCATGTTATACCAGCAACCAGAGAATTTTAATCCCTCCCAAAACCCTCAAAAGTTTTCGGTGAATCTTCTTAATTGCAGCAACTACAAAGAAAAATAGTATGAGTAATCTGTTGTAAGTCTCATTCTCCTCTCAGAGCTGTGGAGAACTAAGCAAGGTAGAGAGAAAGGTACAGTACCAGGGTTTCATTTTAGACTCCTGAATTAAATGCAGAGATCAAGTAGTTCAAAGGAGATGAAGGAGAAAAGAGTTCACGCACTTTGTGAATTTAACTTCTTAATAGTTGTGTCTGGGTTGCAGTAACAAGACAAGAGCATACTGGGGGAAAATGGAAAAAGACAAAACTACTAACGAATGTGAAGTTATTTTTGGAACTTGGAATAGGATGTTTCAAAGAACTGAGAACAAAAAGGATGAGTAAAACTATACTGTGCTTTTTGACAGCCTTCTTTTTAAAAAAACGGTTGAGCAGATTCATCAAAGTGTGTGAAATGTTTGATCCGATGCTGAACTTCCATGAAATCATATTCCTTTCTGTTTGGAGGTCAGAGAAATGCTGCCAGAGCCAAAGAAAAGGACGTAGAACACTTTTCAATTTTAAACTGGGGAGTGCTGCATGTACAGACACAAATGTCTCCATATACGCAGCTACAAGGCAGTAAGCAAACACAATGTATGTTTACACATTCAGCTGACTAAAATCAAGAGATCAAAATCTGAATAGCTGAAAATTAAAGAAGTATCAAATGACACAAGTGGAAAGGGAAGATAACCAAAACACAGCCTTTCTATACAGAGAATGAAAACACATAAACTTACTCAAAATGTTTTTTTGCTAATAATTATATCAAGGCTCTGGAAGTAGGATGCAGTAATGATGAAAATATATAAGGATGCTTGGAAATAGGTAACCATTGCCCAGCACTAAATATCAGGGGCACAATATTTTGAGTTTGTGTGCGTCATGTTGAGTTCAGCCCTACTTTGCTTGACTTGGTGGTTGTCCTCCTTCCCCCGCCCTCATCTGCAACCCACCACAGGGAACAAAGCCATTCCACTGTCCTGCAAGCCACATATTACAGATGGGACATTCTCATAGTTTCAAGTTACTCTTGAACTGTAACTGTCTGTTACTATTTCATTAACAAATGCCATACCACCACTCCTTCAAGCATAGACTTCCAGTGCCTTCAGGAACTGGATGGGACATGCTGCTCTATGGCAGAGGCTGTGCTGTGAGGTAACCTGCTTCACACTTCTAATGAAAACACAAGAGTGGGAGCTTCTGCTTGCCCCAGAGCAGGAGATCAGAGCCACCTGGTCTCATCGACTGTGTGGTTGTTCCTGCAAACTCAAGACTTTGGTGGAGTGCTGTCTTGCTGGGAGAGAATATTGGTTTTGTGCAAGAGAGGCTGTCCTCATGGCAGGACTCATTGCTGGTTCTTCCCTTGGGACTGTGAAGCTGCACAACCCAGGCAGAATGAGCAGCAAAGGAGGATCAGAGAAATGATGACAAGAGGTGTCTGTCCTTGTCCCAATTCAAGATGCTACAAGCTCTTCAGTCATCAAGACTAAAGATACTACCTCTGATTTCTAATTGCAATTAGAAGAGGGGAAAAAAAGGGAAACCAAACTAAAAACCAAGCAGTTCTTATAAATAAGCCAAAAGCCACAGCTTTACTTCAATCAATTCTGCATTGGATCTCTTCATGTGCCTGCCCTGCTCCCAGTCCTCCTCAGTATGCTACCACTTGGTGTGAGTGCTGACTTCCCAGTACAGTGTTACACAAAGGAGAGGCTGGAGCTGGAGAAATATCTGAAGGAAAGGAAACATGGCAGATAAGAAAAGCATCAAGACACTGCAGTGGGGAATAGCCCCTTCCACACACAGGTTGCTCTTCTACCCATACTCCCAGGATATTCTTTACGCCCTTGCAAAGAAAACTGCAACCAATTTGGAAAACACGTAGCTGACTTTTTAAATCAAGAAAAAACAAACAAAAGGCTGTTTGTCAGTTAACACATCCTAAAGCAGATCACAATTCTGATAGCAATTCAGTGCAACTACTTGCAGTAATACAGCCACCAAATAGCACAGAAGAGTTTAAAATTTAGATCAAATGTTAAGTTGCTTGGAAAGTTAAGGAGAAGTCCAATCACTTCAAAACTATTATCCACTTTTGAAGTCTAAAAACAAAGTAAGATGTCAGATTGACTTCTAAACATTTGAATGTCATCTGAAAGAGGTACCTTCTTATGCTCTAAAAATGGAGAATTTTAAAAATGAAACATGGCCTCATCTGGAGTCCTGTGTCCAGTTCTAGGCTCCCTAGCCCAAAAGAGACAGGGAACTTCTGGAGAGAGTCCAGCACAGGGCCACCAAGATGGTTAGGGGACTAGAACACCTTCCTTATGAGGAAAGGCTGCAGGAACTGAGGCTGTTCAGCCTGCCGAAGTCTGAGCGGGGAAACCTCATAAACATTTATAAATATGTAAAGGATGGATGTCAGGAGAATTGGACAATACTTATATCTATTGTCTCCAGTGACAGGACAGGGGGTAATGGACACAAGCTATAATACAGGAAGATCCACTTCTTTCCTGTGAAGATAAGGGAGCCCTGGCACAGGCTGTCCAGGGAGGTTGTCGCGTTTCCTTCTCTGGAGGTTTTCAAAACCCACCTGGACATGTTCCTGTGTGACCTGATCTAAGTGAATTTGCTTTGAACTGGGTGATCTAGAGAAGTCCCTTCTAACCTCTACAGTTCTAGGATTCTATGAAACGTAATTTTATTCAATTAGTAATTTGTTGTCCTTCTAAATCTCTCCAGGATTTGAACTCATGAAGACAGTAATCCATTTGTCTCTGGAGAGAAAGCTTAGCTTCTAACCAGTTTGGTTAGCTTCTACACACATACTTGTCCAGGTTAACCTTCATGTTACACAGCTTGTGCTCCAAATCACTATTTTGAAGGAAGCTCAAAAGCCCTCTACAATTTGACCATTAGGTGAAGTTTGGGATTTAACAACATTCTATTATAAAGCTAGACATTTTTAAAAGATGATAAACATAAAACTTACACCTTGCTGTTTAATATTACTGCAGATCCTAGTGATATCACAGATAAGAATGAAAATTGCATCATATTGAGTACAACATTGAAGAGAACTATTTTATCTGATATCTGTACAGTTATCTGTACCCAGCTTGCCTACAACTTTTTGTTGCTTCCTGCAAATATGTATTTAGATGTATATGGTTTGTCCTGCTTTTAGCATCATTTGACTTTTCTACATGACATGATCTGAAAATAGATTATATGTACACAAAAGGCATCTACTAAAAATTCAAAATACTTTTAGAAATTCCTGTTACTTCCACTGAAATGACAAGCAAAGAAAGCTATTCTGTTGCTCTGAGGGGCTTTCCTCTACTATTGTTTCCACATACACATTAATTGAATGCCACTCTTGAAAATGCAATCAACGTTAAGTCTTGACTCTAGATGGCAGCAGCCACCTTTAGTTTTTAGTTTTCTCTTTCCTTAGTTTCCTGGTCTTTGTTTCTTAATCCTCCAAATAATTCCATACTGCCTTCTCTTCCCCCCAAATAAATACTTCAGGGCTCTACGCTGCACAGTCTGGGGAAGACGACAGGAACACATTTTTCACTAGAAGAAATCAGGCCATTCCTGCAGTTAAGCTACATAGTTCTTCAAAGCCTACAGAATAATTGAGGCCTGAAGTGGGAAAAAAAGAAAGGAAGGTTTTTCTCCTCCCCCTTCCCCTACCAGTCACCTGGACAAATGTTAGAAAAATAGTGCTTATTTTCATCTGACAACAGCCCCTCAGACAGAAAGGAAGGGGGCAAAGGACAGAGAAAAGAAAGAGACAACAAAGAAACAGAATAAAAAGGTGCCATTTCATAATGGCTTTGAACCTGTGAAAAAGTCTACCTAAAGAATAGGGCTTTAAAGCACTGAACAATTTCACAAATCTTTCTCTTTGAGCACAGCACAGTAACACTATGCTGGTGGAGTTTATTAGATGAGCTGAGGCTACTTTATGTATTGTAAAACTTAACATGTAAGGAAACCTACTGCTCAAGCTGAAACAACCTCTCTGAACTCCTTTCCTTTTTCCCTTCTCCTAATAGTTCCATTTAGTTTTGCCACTCAGCCACCAGTCTTTGCAAGTCTCTATTGTTCTACATATATCCTTCCCCCATTTTGTTGCCAGTGTCTTCCTCCATAATAGGTATTAGGTAGAGTACTGCACCTCTGCCACCTCTAGTGTTTCTCACACGCCTTTGACATGATCCCGTCTCTGGCATTCATGTAAATCAAATGGAAATACAGAAATATCTTAAAACAGAGATTCTTCTAAAAGTCCATGCACACACAATTCATTAGCATCTGTAAACTGTTGCAATTAGAGAATGATTCTGTGAGTCCTGCAGCACACAAATAATTTCATTTGGGCAAACGATTCCAGTTCAGCTGGACCAGTCCTCTCTGTGCAGTTTCTCATAAATGTGTTTTCAAAGCTGAGCTATTAGATATTAAGTTCACATTTACTCTCAGTATTTTGAGGATACCCACATATATATGTTGTCATGGTGTTGTTTCTGCTGGTAAAGACACACAGGGACATGAGGGACTGCTCAGGAAACTGTCTTCTGAAAGTTAACTGCTGAGAAGTACTTAATGAGGTGCCCTAACACATCAACATGTTAGCTTTGTATCCTAGGGTTATGTTTGGACTGTCTTTATAACTCATGGACTTCTCTTTTTATTTCTGTATAAAACCCACACAGTTCAGTCCCCTACATGCCCCAAATATCCAAAGGTTGGTGAAGTTGAAGTTAAGAAGTGTGGATCTAGCTGCCTTGCTGTGAGGCATACATCGTCTTGTGGAATGATAAAGGCTATAAAACCACAGAAAACTCCAATAGATATCTTTATCTTCACCTTTCTTCAGTTGAGGTCAGGAAATGCCTTTTTCTGCAAGACTCATAGAAACAAAAGAAACAAGGATTCTGGGAATCAGGGATTTAAGACTAGCAAATTGACAGAAGATACTCCAAGAAACATATAAACATGTAAGAAACAAAAAATATCAACTTCAACTTCTGAATTTATCTCCAACTCACTCTACTGGGACATCAGATAATTTTAAGAAGTCTGAATACAGACCAGGTCTGCTGCTTGACTCTTCTTGACCATCACTACTAATTACATGATCATTACATGACATTTCTCACTGTGCAGTTTTACCGTACACCTAAAATGATGTAACCACAAGCATCCAATAAAGGGTAGTAGCTTTGCTTTCTTCCTCTTCCCTCCCAAGCCACAGGCACACCTCTAACCCTAGAGCAGGGTAGAAAGTTAACATGTGCCACTGCCCTCCCTGGTATCATTCACTGGCATTAGGCTGAACTTCTATACCCACACAAGAGAAGTGACCAGTACCTGTGGCTAGGAATGTGGACTGGACTCTGCCCATCAGATTTGCCCATTCATCTGTGCAATCAAGTTATCCCTGCTACTGTTGGAAAACCAACTAACATCATCAAGTTGCAAAAGGACTCTAAGCCAACAAAAAGAAGACTTCTACTCACATACACTTAACACGGCCATGTTACATCACAACTGAAGCATCACAGACATTAGGGTTCTTCTGGAGGACCAGATTAACACTATCCCAATAGCTTTTAAGGAGAAAGCCCCAACTACCTAACATTGACATATGTAGTTCTCTGTTGTGCATGTAGATAAAAAAATGAAATTGGTGGATCTAAATGTTAAATCTCACAATTGGATCCTGATGGGTGAACCTGTGTCCATGTGGGACCTCACAGAAATTAAAGACATTCCCTGAAGGTGCAAAAGGTAACTTGCATGAATGCACTTGCCTCACAGAGATCTAAACCTTTACTTTTGGGTCTAACAGAATCATGACTCAGAAATGACACGTGAAGCACAGCCACTTTAAAAACTGTATCTCCAGGGCCCAACACAATTTATGAGAGATCAGAAGTCACCAGTGGTCTCACCCTTAGGACCACAGTAATGAACAATTTATTTTCGCACTACTAGAGGGAGCAAAAAGAGAGCAAACAAAACAGTAAACCTTTCTCTTCCCTTTCTTTTCAATTATTATCAAGTTTATCTATAATTTTACTATGCAAACCAGCATAAAATCTAAACACAGTTCAGATTTATTTATTTATTCTCTCAATACCCAAGTGCAGCTGATGGCCAAAGGAATGAATGACATACACAGAGTAACTGACTGCCCAATCTTTTTTTTTTTTTCTTTTTTCCTTTTGTACAATACATGGAATCTAGAATCCTGAAAAAACGGGTGATTGAGACATCCTTAAAACTCAAGGCATAAGAAATCTAAGATAACAAGGGTGGCATATGGCAGGTAAGAAATCCTGAGTCACGGTCCCCTACATCTACTGAATGCAAAGGTGTATGTGATTCCAGATCCTTCAAATTCCACTCTCCTGTAACAACTAGGTGCTTGTTTTACAGAATTTAAAATGAGAATTCACATACTAATTTCCAAAGAAGATTTTTTTTTCTTCTCCAGTTATTTTTACCTTGCATTTCTACACTTGTTACCTCCTCTTCACAACCCCTTCTCTTTCTCTGTTCTAACTTAAGTAGTTTGCTTAGATTCTTTCAATGGCCAAAGACAGACATGGGGAGAAACCGACAATTTTTAGGATAATTCTCTTCATGTATCTTAGGCATGTATATTTGAAAATAGGATGGAGATATACACCTCTCTCCATTGAGTGCAGAATGAAATCTACCTGTCTGCTTTACTGGTGAAAAGAGACATATCACCTATTTGCTTTACTGGTGGAATGAGATATACCATGGGATTCAATGAATATTTATATATCCATGACAGTATCTTTAGCTGTTACACTGAAGGCAATAGGTGACACTGAGGGATCAAGGCAAAGGAGAGAGAAAGAGAGAAAAAGAGAGAAAGTAAGAACGACAGATAGACAGACAGACAGACAAATTTGTGTCACAAGTTGTTTCACTGCCCAGAGAGTGGCTTAGTCATATGTCTACTCGACTTTGCAATACGTGCACATTTATGAAAACTTAAGTCTCAGAGGGACCATGGAGTGTGTCTGGAGCCAACACAGGGCACACTGATACACCCTTGACTTTAATGTATCAGAGTTGTAATGAGGGACTAATTTGGTTGTAGGCACTAGCTTGGCAGAAACAAAATACTTATAGACTATTAATAGAGAAACTTTTCACAGAAGCTGTGACCTTTATGACTTAGCATAGTTTACAGCCCTACCTCTGTTACAATTACACAGATCCCTGCTGCAAAGCAACACGTTTGTGTCTTTTTCTCCCAATTATAAGGAAGAGAATGTTATCCTAGAACAACTCTTTAGTACACATACTGATGCAAATCCTTTCTGCAGTACAGAGCTGTGCTGAAACACGGTAGAGGAAAACATGGTGCTCTAAACAATTATGTCCCTTATCATCCCGCAAAAAACCCTGTCCCCAGCATTGACAAACACTCTAGCCGAAGGCCTATGGAGATTCGAAGACAGTCATTTCTATGCTATGACAATAAAATCAATTAATAGGAGAAAACGTTATCAATCACAACGATGCAGTGTAATTGGAGGTGGGGGGAGGAGTGTATTAAAGCGGTTACTTCCCTCCCTTCAAAGTCAGACATATGTAATATGTTTCTAATGACTTTTGAGTATAATTAAACATTTAAAAACAGTATTGCAAATGCCTGACGGAAAACTGTTATGAAACACATCAAAGAGGATAGTTCATTTACTTTTTCAGCCACTATTTGCAAAGCCATGTGTCAACAAAAATACTGGTTGTTAAGGTCACTGAGACTAGAAGAGCCAGGGAAATAACTGTGTCGGGATCATTTTGAACACAAGTAGTTGAGGTCTAAAACTCTAGAAAACACATAATGTAAAAGATACAGCTGTATTTTTAGACATACTGGGGTTTTTTTTAATTATAAAAGATACTTATTTGTCTGACTCCATCTGCTCATGGCAGCAAAACACAGAACATTAGCAAAAGGACAGAGATAAAAGCCACAGGTGCATGGGATTAAACAAAATAAAAATTCGACATAAAACAACGTAAAAAGACAATAAATTAGCTCCAGAAACACAAGCTAGAAATTTGGAAATGGAACAATTATTCCAGTAATCCCGGTTCTTCCTGGCACTGCAGAAATGAGGAGCTCTATAGGGATACGTATGGCAACAGCTCAAGCAGCAGAACAGCAACAAGCATCATTTTGTCATTCTTGAAAAAACAGAAGGCTGAACAAGCTAACAACTCATTAGAAGTAAATGGTGAGAGCAGCTAAACGAGTGGCATTTCAGCAGTTTTATGCTTTGCAACTATTTTTGTCACGAGAAATTATTCATAGTGATGTCCTGAATGTAAAGAGTGATGGAATAGATCACAGGAAGCATGTTTCTTTAATTTATCTTATTCTTTGTAACAGATTCAAACGATGGCAGATCTAGGATTAATTTGGTTTCAAGAAGAGTGTGCAGCATGAAAACTCCCTGTGAAAATTACTTCAGCCACATCTTTCACAGTTGGCCCACAACCACGTTACCCTGGGAATGCCAAATTTGTGAGATAACTGAGGGAAGATAGTAGAGCTCTGCACAGCCAAGAATGTAACGATAGGAAGTTATTATTCACTATTTTTTCTAAGAACTGGAGGCTTAAACTGAACAGAGGGAAGAACTACTTTTTTTTTCCCCTCATGTAACACATACTTGGAACTCACTGCCACTGCATGCTGCAGAGGCCAGGAGAATGAATGAGCTCAAAGGAGGATTAGACAAGTTCAAAAAGGGTAGGGCCATATATGGATATTAAACATTAGGGTCAAGGAATAACCTCCGAGGCTGAAGGGGCATGAACTACTTATTTTTTTAGAAGTTATAAAGTAGAAGACGGATAGAGGAAGGGGATGCAGGTATTCCAAAGGAAGAATCTCTACTACTATATTTTTCTGCTTTTTTGGTAAACACTAGCCAGGTTACTGGATTCACTTGGATTGACTCTATAGGAAAGATTTTAGACTTCGGTCAGTTGTTTCTACACACACACTAGTGAAACTTGCCCTTTTGAAACCAAATGCCAGACTTAGTGAATGAGTCTCGTGTCAGAGGAGTAGGTAGGCTATTTCTTGCGCTAGCAGAACAGGGATGATCTCCAAACTCCACATTGCTTGGGGTATTTACAAGTGCATAGCACATGCAACAAATGACAGCTTTAAAAATGGCAGACTCAAGCTCATCAGAAAGGAAAGGTTTCAGTTTGCAATGTCCAGGCTATCCTTCACTCCAACGAGGAAGACCTCTTCTCTGTACATCATCCATTGCTTTGTTCAGGTTGAATCCAGATAATCAGATGATAAGCACAGTACCATTTCCTATTCATCTTATAGTCTCATAAGGACATGCCATCTTCTCAGTATCATCAAGCCCAGGAAACAAGTGTAGGGAGCACAAGGAAATATCTATGGCAAAGGTGGTGAGTGGATTTCTCGGTCTCAGTGCAAGAGGTTGGAGAAAGCGTGAGGAGCCATCGCCAAGGTAAACAGCGAAAGAACAACAGAAAAAAGAACAGGGCGTAATGTAGGCTGCTGAAGTGACTGAAGCACAGGGGAAGCAGCAATGGAAAGTCTCAAAGTTTGAGAAGTGGTAGAGATATCAGCAGCTAGCCCAATCAAACGAGTGTCCTTGATTTTGTTAAGACAATTTTCTCTGGAAACATCCCTACTTTAAGAGAAGACTATCTTAGCAACTTTTGCTCAGCAGGTCTGGTGACAGAAATAACAATAGGGGAACCACTTTAATTTTCTCCATTCAAATCACTGAAAAGCTCAGTGCTTGCACCAAAATCATACACAACAGTATTTAACGATATTACCATGACACAGCGATGGAGAGGGTGGCTGGGAAAGGGGAACCTAAAATAAAAAAATACAACAAAAAACCCTCCACAAAATTGCCTGGTGAGTCATTTTTGTGAAATGAAAAGTAATTTACAGAGCAGTTTTACAGAAAAGAGAATTATGCAGTTAATCGGTGCTGCTGGATAATTACACTGTACATGAGGCCTTGCTTTTAGGGAAAAATATAAGGTAATAAAGAGAGTCAGGCGATCGGTAATGGCAAGGCTTTTGGGAGATACCAGAGACACAAAGCTAAATAATTTAAAGCTACAAAGCATAATGACTGTGAAACTGAATTATTTTAAGTTTACATTAATTCTCCTTCCAATTACATATCTAACATTAAGTCCAAAAGCCAGAGAATTCCCCTCAGCTGCAAACGACCACAACAACAATGAGAAAGCTGGAGTAGATGCGATCCTGAACATGACCTGACTTTGAATGTGTCGTCACAACTGCTGTGTACATCCTTAATATTCAGAGGTCTGCTAGGGAATGAAAACCAGTTTACACTACCCTCCAGTTACTGCCGGTTCAAGTAAGGTCTCTCTCTAATACAGTCAACTGCAGTCAACCAGTTTTCTTTGCGGTGGCTTTTTGTACCTTTCAAGCATTGGCAGCAGATGGCTCAGTCTGGCTGTCTCACTGTCACATTTGTAATGGAGAAACCAGTGAAAAGTTAAACAACACTGAATTAACAACGAAAATGATGGCTGCTGTAATGAGAGCATTTCATTACCTTTGCGCCGTAAGCAATTCAGCCCTGATTATTATTGACCTTTGGCAATATCACTGCTAAGTAAAATACACTATCCTAAAAAAAGCATGGGCATATTGGAAGGCAGACACTGTTTCTGAGTGTATTAATAAATAAACTAGACTGTTTCTCTTCCTGTGATAAGAGGTTTACCTTACAGATGAGTTACCAGCATTCAGCAACCACCTTTACTTTGTGTCCGCCCAACAAACAATAACCAGAACAACTTGCCACAGTACACCTGGCATATTATTATTATTGTTATTACTTCTATGGCACCCAGAAGAGCATTAGGTAGTTCACAAAGTAGTTAAAAAGACAAATTATGTGCCGCAGTGAGCTAATACTCAGTGAAACAGTAGAGCTACGCAGGGCGGAAAAACAGGAGGAGGTGGTGTAACAAGAGGAAGTGTATGGGTTACAGGAATAACATAAAAGAGTTTACTAATCAGGGGGACAAGAGATTCAGCGCAAACTGCCTATTCTTATTCCACACTGAGCTCAGAGGAATCCCAGTGACTGGACACCTTGTCAGCACACTTTCCAAATCCATTGTTTTCTTTTCCAGAAGTACCATTTGCTCGCATGCTAATCTGTGTCTTTTTCAGGGCTTTGCAGCCTGAAAGCAGATATATTTGAAAGTTTGGTCAGTTCCAAAGTAAACATGAATATTAAGGATTTACAGTTCAAAAAACAGCAGCCACAGATTTTTGAAGCTTTCACTGATTTCACGGTGGTGGTACAATAAAGCCCATGACCTTGGGCCAAGACGCAGCAGGCCAAACGCACGGGAGTAGCTGGCTTCCCTACGTACTACATAATTCACCAACAAACCACACCGTGGGACTCTGCACACTCGCAGCGCAAGAAGAACATTAGGGCTCACTGTTTAGGGAACCACGTAAGCCCTCTTCGTGCAGTTGATCTGCTCCCACTGAAGTGCCTATGACGCCATGGGCCACGCACCTTCATGTGCCGACAGCGCTTCTCTCTCCTCTGCCAGAGGGATTACAGCATCCTTCACCTGCTGAGTGCATTGGGGATGGCCCAGAGTGAGAGGCAGAAGAGAGGTATTATAGGAAAAAGAAAAGACCAGGAAAAATGACAGCCTTCTCACCTATCAGAACAAAAACAATGGGTTAGTTCCCTGCTCTTGAGGCTAGCACATACCACCTAGAACAAAGCCTGCTGTTGGCGCCTCTGGTCTATTAATAATAGCAAGGTATGCACTGCAGCAGGAGGGGGAGCCACGAGGAGTGGTGCTCCACAGGGCTGGCATAAGGAACAGAGCTGCTCCAGGCTGCCTGCCAAACACACTGGAAAACTTGACTTTCTGGGGGCCGACGAAGGATGGCTTTCTCATGCCTGCAGCACTCTGTGGAGGGCTTTTGCCCAGACTGGGCTGTGCTGAGGCAAACGCAGGCAGGGAGTATTCCTGCTTGCTCTCTGGATTCCCCCCAACTGGTACTGCTGCCTCCTGGTGGAGTCAACTGGATTCCCTGACCATCATACAGACAAAAGCTTCTGCTTCATCTTACCATGCTTGTGGGGGTTTATAGAGGTCACTGGGGCCAGCGGTAATCATCTGAGAAAGAAATCATTTTCACACAAGGAGTGGAGCCTGCCAGAGGGACTGTTCAGGTTTGACAAGGACCCACTGCAAATGGGTCTCACAAATACTGCAAACAGTCTCACAAGATACAGAAGAGGAAGAGAAAAAGTCAAAATATTTTGACAGAAACACCTGCTAATAATCTTGTATAACAGAAGTTTTGGATGAGTGCAAAGGCAGTAAACTAGCATTGTGAAAGAAAGGGGCCCAAGGGAAGAAGAAATTACAAAATAATAAGTGTCTCCAGAGAAGGAGACTCAAAAATCCATCTGGGCAGACTGTTCTAGTGCTCCAGTGCTCTGTCACCCTCACAGTGAAGAAATTCTTCCTTGTATTTCTCTGGAACCTATTATGTTCCAGCTTGTACCCACTGCCCCTTGTCCTATCATTGGACATCACTGAGAAGAGCCTGGCTTGAGATGCTAGTGTACATCTGCACTATTTAGCATGTCTTAGGGAAGTGTGTATTCATGAACAAATTGCTGTCAGTTCAGGTCTTGGATCACCTTTAGGTTCCCACACACATGACATACCCCTGAGAGGCAATGTGTTCTTGCTAGAACACCTCTTCCTCCTTCACATGGCAGACAAACTGTAGAACAATACACAGATAAACGATTGCTGGCTTAGTTAAAAGGATTTCAGATGGTTAGCTGCTAGGAGCATTACTAAATATGTTGATGTTTCATAACTGAGTTTACTTTTACTGCTGCTTGTGTTTTTTGTTTGCCTACAGCAGTAAGAGTCAGACAGAGGGAATGCTTGCTGTTGTACAGGTCCCTTGCGATACCTTGTTCTCACAGGCGGAGCTGATGGGGGAGGCTCTCCTATTTCATTTCTCCTGGCAGCCTGGCCTTGCTGTGGAGATGGGCTGTGGCACATTGATAGAGAGCCTAGCTCCCTACAGAAGCGCATACAGAAAATTTATACCTTGTCTATATATAACCTTCAGCTTTTAAACCACCAGTACTGACTCCACAGGCAGGAGAAGCAATTTGGCTTCCCCCTGCATCGAGCAGAAAGAATCTGAGATATCATCTGTTTTGCAGAAGATTAAGGCTACCAAGTGTCTATCTTAAAAGATCAGCCTGCCTCAAAAATACAAACACGCAGTTAGGGTTTGCAGGGGACACATTATCTCACATTATAGTATATGCCAAGGGGTTAACCTAAGCCTTGGAGATGTGTTTTGAAATTGGTTTTGTTAAGCCACTGTCATCTCCTAAATATAACTTTGTTTTCATTTAAAAAGAAAAATAAATCCTTCAGGACATTCCTCTGGGAAAAAAAAAAAAAAAAAGGAAAAAAAGTTCTTTGAGGCTGTCTTAAGGATTCCTGGAAGTTTTTCATGTGTTCTAAAAATTACCCCTGCGAAGCCCTTGCACGGTCACGCCTCCCTGGCACAGACACCCAGAGAATGCAGAGCCTGCGTGAGCGGCTCCTGCGCTGGCTGCCCCCAGAGCTCTGCAGCTCGAGGTGGCCCATCCTGACCACAGCTGAATCTCCGCCCAAATAACTTCCACGTGACTTCACAAGCTACTTCTTGTAGAGAAAAGCTGAAATAAATTATCACCTCATTCCAAACCAGTTGCTCTACAAATAAGAAAGCCTGTAAGCCCAGCATCCAAATTTATGGAAATTCCTATTTTTCTGCAACTGCTGACAGAATGTGTATTACTAGTCGGTGGTTAACACAATTTTGCCCCCATTCCTATAAAGGACAGGCCATGTTTTCTCTCTGAGACGGAGCACACCTCTGCGCTTGCACAGCTGATATTCTTCCGGGACTCTTTATTACACATTTTCCCTACGATGGCTGCTGCGGCCGAGCTGTTCTGCACAGATTTTCTGCTCAGTATGGGGGGTTGGTGAGGGGGGGGGGGGGCATTGACTATACAGAAAGATGGAGTGAGGCCAGGCAGCCCCTCTGGTGCACCGTCTCCTACATGCAGCCTCCTTCCTGCTGTTCTGCAGCTACAAGGATCACCTGTTGGTCTTGGCCCTCGCCCAAGCTGGGGCCTAGCGGAAATGACAGAATCAGCTAGAAATGAGAGCCAGCTCCTATTCCAGCCACCCAAATGAGGGAAATACAAAAACAGATGATGGCAATGTGATCTAGCTGCTGCACGTGGGAGCCAAGAGGGGGTGGGGTAGAAGGGAATGGAGAAAGAAGGGGTATGTGTTGGAAAAAAAAAACGAACCAAAAAAGCAGACCCCCCCCTCCCCCCAATCCACTAAAAAGAAGTTCTCCTTCCTGTTGTTCTTTCAGCACAGCAAAAACACTAGCAGAAATTTTTCTCCATATGAACACCTGCTCATAGGGAGAACTAACTACCTTGTTCCAAGCTCCTGCTGGGGATGTCGGATGTTTCCATCTCCCCACGAGAGATGTCAAAAGGTTATTCGGGTACACGGCAGAAACAAGCCCCCCTTTTACAATGAGGCTCCTCTCTGAACTGTGCAGCGACACACAAACTGTTTAAAGATCTGAGTCAGGAATTCCCTTCTCCCATAACAACAGTGCTCAGCAAAACCTTGTACTTGATAATTGAGTGAGCTGCAATGTCATGCAGCAGAAGCGATTAAGCACGAGTCACCTCTCATTTTGTTCTTCTGGGCAGAGAATGGGCTAAGTAACTCAGTAGGAAGGGTAACCATCATCAACAATATTTAAAAGAGAGAAACACTGCCTTTGAAATGATAAAAATAAAAGCTAAGTTACACACTGCATTTCCAGATATAAGTAGTTGTATATAAGCTCTTGGAATCCACCTTTATCTGAGGCAGCAACCATCCTACCGTCCAAATTTTCTCATCAAGTTTCTCTGTACCCTTGAGTTCAGTGACACTGCAAATGCATACTCTCTTAAACAGCTTAACGGGCTTTAAATGAGCTTTACAGATTCTTTTTTTCAACCAATAATTTTTAGAAACAATAACAATAAAAGCAGAGCAAAAACTAATTCTTAAAAGGAAGTTTTTTTCCCCTCTCTGAGAGCAATGGAATGGGTCCCTAGAGCTTACTTCTTCTTGAGAAAATACTTCATGAATAACCCAATGCACAGTTCAATTTCTCAATAAGCAACCAAGCCTTCAAACACACCAAGTATTCAAGCAGTCTCTGTGACTTTGGCCTTTAAACTGTAACACATTTTGCCTTGCCCTCCCCAGTTTCCCAAGCTTCCTTTATTTCTGTTCTTTCTAGCAACTAGGTAGGTAAGCAGAAGCAAAAATTCGAGCAGTGGGAGCAAGCTAATTTGCACCTTATGAATTATTCAGGCTCTCCTGATTCCTGCACCTGCACCGAGGCAGGAAGCTTGCAAGGAACAGTCATCGCTCTTCTCTTGGGTTTGCACAAGCTCGGTTACTGCTCAGACACTTCGTTCTGTAACTAAGGGCTTTCGGGTCTTGTGTGAAGCAGTGGAAGTGGAAGGAAAAAAANACACTCCTCTGCTGCCCAAAACCCAGGATGATCATTCAACCCTTTCTGAGACAAATTGTGGCATGTATCAGACTGCTGAATTCACCTCACATGCTAATCCAGATCAGAACGTCAGCAAAGAAAAATCGAATGCGTGCATGAGCCGGTCTCATCAGGTATTTACTCAGCTGTATTGGATTGCACGTTTAAACTTGTCCCTAGCTCAGTAGGGAGTATTTTATGTGCATCAAGTATTTCACACGCTAACTTGATCATTAAGGCATCCTTCTCCACATATAAATTCTCTCCCTGGCATTCTGGCTAACATCAGGGGTACTAACAGTTTAATACTATTGGCAGAGCCCATATCGTGGTTTCAACAGGATGGATTTAATGAGCAAATAGTTCTTTTCCATCTTCATCTACTATTATCTTGGTAAACAGAACGTGACACCTAACTGCAAACCCAGATGTGACCCATGAATCTAGAGAGCCATTAGGAATGTTTGCAGAGAGCAGATACAAACCAGCTAGCACTATGAACATTTTAAGATAATGGTTAATATGCCACGGCAAACAGATCTAAAAATACCGTGCAAATTCAAAACAGCAAAAACCGTCTTTACTGTATATCATGTCTACCGTTGCACATCTTTGGGTCTTGTCCTTTATTAACACGCTGTTATCTACAAGGTCTACAGTTAAAAGATCGTCTCATTAATCCCAAGCAGCTAAAGCATCATGCTTTGATTGATTCAATAAAACAGATCTGCAGTAACTGATAATGAAACCTCTTTAATCCCTTCTTCCAAAATAACGAGTCAAGCACAAGTGTTAGCATTCAGAAAGGTACAGTCAATCCTTATCAAATCTTTGCTTTTCTTCTTTCTGTGCCTAAAGAAGTTAATTCATTTTCCTTTCACTGCAGAATGCATGATTGGTCCTACGTTGCTCCTATCTCATTCTTATCCAGTAACAGGTACGCTGGCTCTTTTTTTAAGGTATTTTAATCAGGCATGTAAACACGTTTTATTCTTTGATGCTCTTTCATTCAGCATCATTAATCCCCAGCATGAAATCAATAGACTTAAAACATTTAATCGCGTCAAAATGCAACACACAAATCCACAGATGACTTCAGTTCATCACACACACTGAATAGCTTGCAAGTTGGAAATCATGCATTCTTTTTCCCTTGGGAATCAGCAAACTCTAAGCTAGTCTTTCACTGAAGTAACCAGATTCTCTCTCCAAGTCTCTGCTGTTAGGCAAAGAAAAAAAGAAAAAGATGTTGATAAACAAAACATGGGATATTTGGTTTGCTCTGTCATCTTTTTTAATTCCTTGTTGTCACGTTGGCCTTATGAGAAACACTTGTTTTAGCGCAACCTCTTGACAGCATGCATGCTTTAAAAAGTTTAAAAACAATTACAGTAAGTGGGTTACGAAATGTACTGGAGGTGCAAGGGAAGGGAAAAACATCTCTGCAGTTGTTTGTTTTCCCTTTATTCAACAGCACACATTGTTTCTCTGCTTGAAAAGAATGCATAAGGGACAACAATCATAGTTGCTTTGCAATAAAAAAAAAATAAAGATGAGCATTTCCTCTATTGTATATATGATTTCCAAAGCCACTGGGATACAGAAAATGACAAGAAACATTTTAATGGGGCAGAAATTGTGGCTGAGATGTAAAAATTAAGCACAGGTAGGTTCATCCTTTGATAGGTAAAAGAGCAGAAATGGGCAAACTGGGAAAAGGAATACTCTAGATAATGGAAGAAACCACACATGTTTACTACATTAAAAAGCACGGAAAGCTTGCTCATTTCACAGAATCTTAAGCATTGGAAGGGACCTCCAGAGTCCTCAAGTCCAATCCTCCTGCCAGAGCAGGACCTCCTAGAGTAGTTCACACAGGAACTTGTCCAGGTGGGGTTTCAATGTCTCCAAAAAAGAGAGTATAGCTTGGAAAGTGAAACACATGCAGAAATGTGTAAACCAGCACACAGGAACTCTAATTTGGGAGGCAAGCACACCAAAGCCACCTTAGGACCATGACCACGTACCCACTCAACTGTCCCATGAACAGTCCTACCTATCGTGTCCATAAGCTCATGCGGTCCCTCACTGTTAAGCTGGAGCTGCTTCAGGTACCAACCACAAGGCACATTTTCACACATATCCATTCTGACAGGTGCCAATTTTCCACCTAGACACAGAGCAATGTGCTGAACTTTTTCTGTGTCTTGTGAAGAAGGCCCAAAAGACTGGCAAAGTTTTGATGGTGGTGGCACTGGCAAGGTGTTGGATTGTAGCCTTCCAGACAGGTAATTCACCGAGGGAAGGAGACAATTTGGTTACAAGTCCTTCTCAGATAGAAGGGCGATTCAGCACCTCCATCAGTTCAGGAATAACATGACTATAAGGACTTGGGAGTCCTCTGCATGAGTGTCTATCGAAGTGAGGCTACTCTGCAACCAGGAATGCAAGAGCAAAAGGCTAAAAGGCTGGGTAGAAAAGGGCTCCACACCAGAAACCTGGACACTCTGCTGTGAGAGGGAAATGATGAAAGCTCTGTTTCAGTATCCACAGCTGTTTATAGCTAACTTTTGCTCTAGGGAATGGAGCCTACAGTCCCAGTCCTGCCCATGCTCAAGTAGGATTAGGCTCTTCTTACTCAACCTCCTTCCCATCTCCTGAGTTCTGTGCTCCTGTCTATAAAATGTCCAATATTCAGCAATAAGGGAGATCAGAGACTCCATTGCCCCTCAAGTACCTCATCTGATTAGGCCCATGCCAAGAATTCCAATGATTAAAGCACCCTGCAATACTTGTACTGAGAAGCTAAACCTCAGGTCTCCCACTTTTTCAACAAGCTAGTTAACAAAGCTCTCCTGCAAAAGTGGGAAGATTCCTGTTGTTGCTGCCAGCTTGTTTTTAAAAAATAATCCCCTCTGCTTCTTTATCACTCCAGAAAAGGCCATGTGGACTACCTCTGAGTGTAACAGATGCAGGTTTTTACATCCTACAGGTTCTCTATATATTCTGTAATGACTTAGCTGGGCTGTATTCCTACAAAAGCATTTACATACCCTAGGCTGACAGCAAATGGAAGTGTACACTTCAACTAGATGGCTACAGTTCTCCTTTCCGGTTGTTCTGGGACACAAAATTCTCTCCAGTGATTGTAACAGAGAATTCAGGTGCTTTTCTTCAGAGGTCAAATAATCCCTCAGAGTCTTAGTGACCTCCTGATTTTGCAGTCTTTCCCACAGAAAGTAATGTTTAGGGAATTACTTCAAATGCTTTGGTTATCCTGGATGCATTAATTTTTCATTACCTCATTTATGAAAAAAAAAAAAACAACAAACAAACAAACAAAAAAAACCAAAAAAACAAAAAAAAAAACCACAAAACAAAGGAGAAAAATCCCACAACGAAAAAAAACCTGAGATAAAACTAAAGTATGCAAGGAGGACATTCCAAATCAGGCCAAAAGAACATCAAGCATTATCTTCTGGCAGTGCTCTTAATTATTACCAGTATCTTTCTATTTATCATCATCATCATCATCATCATTATTATTTATCCTTTTTCTTTAAAAGTGATCCAGATTGTCTCCCTAAATGCTTCTTTTCTTTTCGACAGAGTCCAGATTCACTCATTGTTGAACGCAAAGTTTAGACATAAGAAATGTATTTCTTTAAAGCCCACGCTTTGCAGTTACGATTTGATCCCTTGCAGTTCTGAACTGCAGGTACAGACTTGGGCCTTACATACCTAACTGAACAGGAATCCTAACAAGTGAAACAGTGTACTCTGCAATGCCAATTTCTTTTTGAACTGGTGACAAATGAAGGCTACCGCTACAAGTTAGTCTTACAAATGGCAGGAATAAAACAGAACAGTGAGACTGTCCGTCTTTGAACAAGACTTTAAGGAGAGTGAAAGCAAACTAAGGGGAAAATGGTGTCCGGCAACGTAATTCAGATCGGGAAAGTCATCCAACTCCATAGAAGTTTGACCCTAACATAGCCCCAGAGGCAATGCTATGGCTGCCAGCTAGTCAGCTAGCCAAGATGCTAGCAGAGGTGCAAGCCAAGAAGCCAGCCATGAACCCACATGCCAACACAAGAAAGCTATAGTCTAGTATTTGGCATCTGGGTCCTCCAGTTGCCAAATATCTCCCATCTGGTCGAGTCTGTGGAAAGACGTGTTAAAAAGAAGAACGGGAGCAAATTACAGAAAGAGCAAAAGCAGTACTGTTTGCAAGACATCAAGGATGGTGAGGAACACTGTGTCTGCCAACATCTAAAACTCACACATAGTATCACTTGGTCACCAGCAGAATGGTGGATGAAGGCATCTCTGATCAAGAGAGGCAGTATGGACACAATAGTCAACATTTTACAGGAAAAGAACAGATTATGTATGAACTAGGGCAACAGTCCCAGACTGTGATCATCCATCCATGCAGGTCAGCAGATACAGAACATCTCTGTGGAATTAATTTTGAGTAAAGCTTACAGCTTTTAGTGGATTTTGTACGACCAATTAAAAAAGGGAAAGGAGCCTATAAATATGTTTTGTCAAGACTTTAACTTTTCTGTCCCCCTGGCACCACAATCAAGTATCTAAGAATGTTTATGTACTTTCATAACTAAAATACCGTAATTTTGACTGTAAATTTATTTTTTTAAAAAAAGCTTTAAAAAATAGTGGAAAAAGATAACTTTAGTATACAAAATTGAAAAAAAACTCCCCAAACTGGGCAGGCATGAGATTTCGTTCAAATGAAATGCATACAATCAGAGAGCCATATTTAGTTGTAGCAAAACTCGCTTCTGACAAGCAGTTACTCTTCCTAAACTGCAATAACATGATACTCCAAGAAGATCAGTTGTGAGTAATAATCCCAGCAGTGTGAGCAATTTAAGTGCACTATAAGAACTCATACTTTCAAATCATACACTGACTTAAAATATTTGTCTCATTGGTTACATTTCCACCTTTCACTCTGCAGACAGGACCATGTGGTCTAAATGAGGTTTGATGCACTTGATTTTCTCACGCAATTTAGTCCTATAAGAAGACATAGAAGACCTTGTATCTCTCTTCCAAGTTTCTGTATTAGTGGCTATTTGCCTCACCAAAACACCACATTTCAGTCTCATCTCACTCAGAGCCAACAAACTTTCAGTGGTTTAGAATTGGTACATTAAATGACTTATGCCACCTTCGTCTGTATCTAACCATACACATTCCAGGAGCTTCATTAATAGGATCTCATTTTCATTGTTAACTTATATCTAAACTGTACATGTAAATTCATAAATATTGACATTAAAACGAGCGTTGACATTAAAAACCAGCAAAAGATTGACAACATAAGCCTCCTTCTTGAAAATGTTTCCCACAGAACAGAAGCTAATATAACTGGTGATTATTTAGAATATTATTTCCAATTTCAACTAAAAGGAGCCTGCATTCAAAATTGCAGCTAAAATACACATTTATTTTAGAAACATGACTTTTTAGGAAACTAGTAGGCTCTTCAGAATAATTTCTGAATTTGCACTGATTATTTCAATCAGATCAAAGAAAATTCTACTGATGTTTAAAAAAATAAACATATCGTCTCAGTTTCAAACCCATGGAAACCTTAAAAGCTTTGTATTGGCCTTAACGGAGACGTTGCTGCTGCTGCTGCTGCTACTTTAAAACCGAGTAATAAGATCCTGCAAATTTTTAATATAAATATACCAGTTGCAATGCAATTAACTACAAATTGGAGATAGGAGTAGATTTGAGGAACGATTTCTGTATTTGACTACTCATTAGCAATTTGAAAGTGTAATTGCTCTTAAACATGCCATCTTCTTAATTTTATTATGAAGCTCAGCTTTACTTATAAATATGAAAAATTAGATTCATATTGCAACTTATTTGCTTATCCTGAATATGTGAAGTTCTTCCTTCAAAGATAGAGAACACATGGATTACTCAGAGTAGATAAACCAGTGAGCTGATGGGTTTACACTTTGTCACACGATGAACAGGACTCCAAAGGAATCTTTTCAAGGACCCATAAAACCAAGAAAAAAAATAAGGGGAGAGGACAAACAAGCAAGCAAGCACATTGAGGATAGGTTCACTCTGTTTTAAAAACTAACAAAACAACAGCAATGAATCCAACAAAAAGAAGAGCCTTATCAGCACCAGTACATTCCTTCTGTCATATGACATCATTTCTACTTGAGTGAGGTGAAACCAAGGCACCTTATGGTATCACAACACTCACTGAAACCTAACAGTCATCCCCTCACTGGATTTGTATCTCAACTCTACACTCTAAATCAGGGCATCTGCCAGGTGCATTACACAGTAAGCTTTTAAAATTTTGGCATCCTTGAAAAATGAGGCAAGGAGATGTTTGCAAACACTTCTTCCTACAATTAACAGTTTTGCTTGTCAAATGTTTCATGGTACCTGGCAACGCCTCACTATAACATGAGCTATGTTGATTCACAGCATCTTTGAAACTCAATTTCAGTAGAGTATTTTGAACATTTTAAACTGAATAATCAAAGATTAGACAGGATTTTTTTTTTTCTACTTTCATACTTTAGCCACTAGGATTTAGAAAACAAAATGCAGCTTTCCCATGATTCACACCACCATCCTCCCAGCCCCCAAATATAAAAAGCAACAGTAAAAATCTACTCTGGGCCTTCCCAGACCCACATATCCCCCCTCAGCCACGACATAAAGAGGGAATGAAAGCTAAAAAGCACTGCTACTACACTTTGTCAATAACACAGAACATTATATAATACACAATAAAATGCTTCATACCTGGAGTTGAAAAAACGAAAAGGGTTAACAGCTGACCTGGCACAGCCCCACATGCTCTCTCTGGAAATTGAACACAGACAATTAGGAATTTTAAGTTACCCCGGACAATTGCAGGGGACTTAAAAAAGCTTGAGGAACACTTACTGCAAAGTAAGCACATAGCCTCAGTGTGGAAGAGACTTTAGGATTTCCCCGTACGCTTAAAACTCCTTCTTAAATTGAAATTGCTCTGTAGAGGTACCAAGTAATGCTAAGCAAGTCATTAGGAGCTATGCCATTAATTTACATGGGAACAGAGTCAAAGCTTAAGGACCCAGGTGTCACGTAGTGGTAATTCTGGATCATGGTAGATCATATTTTCTTATTAAAAAATAATCAATGACCAAGAGAAAAACATTAACAAGAATCTAGAGCTGGCAGGCATTGCACAAAGAGGAAAGAGAAGCTGGAGCAAATGTCTCCTCCCAGGATTCTGATGCTTAAGTAATATTATTCCCAACATATCACTGAGAAACCTAGCCTTTAATGCTTTTTACTTAAAACTGAGACTCCAAGGAAAATTGATAATCTTCTAGAATATTATTTGGAATACTGAACAACATAGATACACGATGTTGGAGCTGTATACAGCTGGGATTGGGACTACATGGAATGTTTCTTTTCACTGACAAATTCCGATCTACTGCATGTGCTCAAACAAAAAGCATCAATACAGCTGGCTTTTGGAAACAGTTCCACCATGACAGGGAATAAAAACCCCAGATCTGCAGAAAGCCAAGTCCATGAATAACCTCCTTCAGTCCTTCTCTCTGTGGTTTAGACTTCAAATGTTAGATGAAATTAGTCTGAGGCCAATGCCAAGAAAGTAGCACAAATATTAGAGTAACAACATGAATCATAAAAGTGCTGTAGCATACTAGCAGTTGAATGCATTTGCACTGGAAACAGTTTGGATCCTATAAAATGCTCAGCTGAAATGTCCAGATTGGCATAGTGATTGTTGAAAATTAAAAGGAAATTTTCAAAGCAACTTGTCTTGATTTATATAATTACACTTTCCATTGGCCCTTGAAAATCTACAAAAATCTTTTGTTTTCTCCCACAATTTTGCACTGCATCTTTCAAAGCTCTACCATTTTCTTGCTTCAAGCATACAGTAAATATTGGTGTTCTTTAGTGCTTGCTTGATGTTGCCATTTATTAAATGTTAAATTTCTGATAATGACAGAAATCTACTATCAAAGATGACAGAACGATGTAAAGAATGTTCAAAGCCTAAGTTATTAGCTTTACCACAGCCTGACACTCTCTTTTTCCAGTCTCCAAGTAGTCTCTTCCTTCTTATGAAATGTACCCATCCCATGGTATCAATAGGTACAGATTTTATTCCAGAGTACCTAATATAAAAGCACTGGGGTAAAATCTCCCCTAACCCATTAGCCCTCAACTGAAATCAACATGCACTGTAAAAACAGCAACTAGAAACCATAACACTGAATGTTCTCTCCCATGTCAACTGACTTGTAATCATCTCTGTGTCTTAATGGAAAAATATTCATTCCTACAGCTGATACAAACAGCAACACATTACCCAGAAGCTGTGATTCTAAGTTTTGTACGCTACTTTTTATAAAGGTCCCTTTTTAATAGCAATAGGGCACACAAAAAGACAGTTGGTGAGGATGATAAGTATTTGCATACCAATTTTTTGTCAATGGGAACTTAGCAGGCAACTAAAATTCCAGTTAGAACCTACAGTATCCAGGCACTGAAGTGAAAGACTCCCTACATCCTCCGAGCAACCTCATGGACACCTAAAACTTACTACGTTGCTCCTTATTTGGCCTGAAAGTCAAAGAGCTGTGGCCTCCCACTCAGCCTCTGCTCTGATCCAGAAATCATGGGGACAAATGCCTAACCTTTGCCTCTGGGGCATGAATGTTAACTGTGCCGTGAAAATGGCTAAAACATACCTGACCGAACAGGTTCAAAGGGATCTGCAATGGTCACTTCCCAATCTAAAATACAAGTGTAAGAGAAGAGGAAAAAGATGTTGTAGGACCACTCCTGCACATCTTTTGCATCCTAGCCTTTGCATTCCAGAATTGGCAAATGTAGGTATCTGGTTTCTGGGTCAACATTCTAATCTCTAGGTTTTTATACCAGATGTGTACAGCTGCACCACTGCTGCCACTGGCTGTCATTTTTAAACAAGAGTGAAGGCTGGTTGGATGAGGACAGCACACTCAAGGTTTTAAAGCAGGCAGAAATAGCTAAGCTTGAAACAAAAGTACTTCATCTGTTATTTTCCACAATTGGAAGTGGGAAACATAAGCCCTTTTTTCCTCTTTTTCTCCCCAAACCACATTTTAACAAATAACTACTACAGGTCAGAGACCCAAAGACAGCAGAGATGACTTATAGCCAAGTACCTAGCAGAGCTGACTCTAAGAAGCTGATTGCTCTGCCCATTAAACTTCAGAGCATTTAACTTTGTGCTTTGTGTCAATTACATTGTGGGAGTGTGGATGCCTCGTATAGGTGCTGTGAAACACTGCTGGAGCCAATCAGTTCCTTTATAATGTCTAAATGCCTCCACCAGACTTCCTCCAAAGCAGGCAATCTGCACCTCATCTCAAGTGCCCATGCTCTTATGGTTCATTTTGGTTCTGAGTACCTGCAGTGCTTCACATGTGTTGTGAGCACATGGGGATAGGGGTACCTCTACACATGGCCCTGATAAGCAGCTAATCGCAGAGACAGCAGTGCCCATCAGTTCTTAAGAGAAAGACCACGGTGATCTCTATATGAAGAAAAAGACCACAGTGACCTCAATCTGAAGCTGTCTATCTGATAGCATTGTGTCCCCCTAATTTATAATGCAATATCCCAGTCTTAAATTAAATGTTGTATTTTTAATTCAAATAATTGAGGGAGATAGTTTGACAAGATTGAGACTCTTGCTAACTATTAATGAGTACATACATGCAAGCTGAGGTTTCTTCTGTGCCTGCTGGCAGGTTCTACTAATTTCCAGGTTATTTCATTTTTCAGGCTCTGTTTGCAATGCTGGAGATTTCAGAGGTACTGTAGGCAGGTGTTAGGATGAACACTTTTTAGGGCAGCCTCCGATCTCAGTACCTGCCAGCCCACTCCACACTGCCTGAGTTTAGCAATATATGCTAGGCAAGAGTAGTCTGGCTGTTGCTGCCTCCTCTGATCCACTCTGGCTTCTTCCTTTTTTTTTCTGGCCTGCCTCAGTCTTTCCTGTTTCCTCGTAATGCTGCATCCTGTGGCAGCTCAGTATATCTCAGAGGAGTAAATAAATAAAAACATGACCTAAAACTTCATTCTTGACATGTCTTTTTGTTTGTCACAGCTATAATGATGAAGGTGCTCAGCATGACTCTGAAACCTGTGACTATTACTACTTCAAGCACACCTCAGGATTAGATGCTATTATCTCAGCCACTGCATTGTGTTACTCTTTGTTTCAGCCCTCAATTCCTTTCATTTTTGCTAGAGTAACTTCATACATGTGGTGGTTTAAGCTCCAATTATCCTTTTCCTGATGTTTCCAGAATAGTAACTCTCACGTCCTCAGTCACATACTCATGGAGAACAACAACTCCTTCTCACATAGGCTCAGCACAAAAGACTCTCCCATATCCATCATCCAGGAACTTCCTTTTACTCCTTTTTATCTCCAGCTGAAGAAGAACTTGCTGTGAGAAATGAGGCTGCAGTGGAGTCACTATTAGTGAAAGACAATTGAACTAATAAAGAGGGAAACTAGCATAATCTTTTCCCATTGTTCAGGAAAATAGCAGAAAAAATGTGGAGTTTTTTTTTTAGATCCTCGTATTCACACGCTCACTCAATTTGCTGAATAGTGTTCCCCTCTTAACAGTGCCCTCCTCTGCAAGCTGTTTATATACCTGTGACTTACTGTGGTGGGTTGACCCTGGCAGGATGCCAGGCACCCACCAAAGCTGCTCTGTCACTCCCCCTCCTCAGTTGGACAGGGGAGAGAAAATTCAACAAAAGGACAGAGAGATCACTCACCAATTACCATCACAAGCAAAACAAACTTGACTTGGGGAAATCAATTTCATTTATTATCAATCAAATCAGAGTATGATAATGAGAAATAAAACTATAAACTCCTAAAACATCTTTCCCCGTTTCCCCCCTCTTCCTGGGATTAACTTTGCTCTTGATTTTCTCTGCTTCCTTCCCCACAGTGGCTCAGGGGGATGGGGAATGGAAGCTATGGTCAGTTCATCACACATTGTCTCTACCATTCCTTCCTCTTCAGGGAAAGGAAGGAAGGGGAAGGACTCCTTACACTCTTCTCCTGCTCCACAATGGGGTTGCTCTCATAGAAGACAGTCCTGCACAAACTTCTCTATCCTAAGTCCTTCCCAAGGGCTACAGTTCTCCACAAGCTGCTCTAATATCCTTCCTTCAGATGGACTGCAGTCCTTCAGGAGCCAACTGCTCCAGCATGGGTTCCCCGAAGGGTCACAAGTCCTGTAAGATAACCTGCTCTGGTGTGGGGTCCTCCCCAGGCTGCAGGCACAGGGCTTGACTCACCATGGGATGCACCACGGGCTGCAGGGGAATCTCTGCTCTGGCACCTGGAGCAAATCCTCTCCCTTCTTCTCCACTGACCTTCTTGTCTGTAGAATTGTTGCATATTTTCACTCCTCTCTCTGTCTGCAATTGCTGTTGCATGTGGGTTTTTTTCCCTTTTAAAATTTGTTATCCCAGAAGCGCTACCACTGTCAGTAAGGGGCCGGGCCTCAGCCAGTGGCGAGTCCATCTTGGAGACATTTGGCATTGGCTCTGTCGGACATAGGGGAAAACTTTTCAACAGTTCCTCACAGAAGCCATCCTTGTAGTCTCTCACCAACAAAACCTTATCATTCAAACCCAAGACACCTACTCAACTTTTTTTTGTGTTTTTGCCTGCATAGATCTAAACACTCGGGAGAAACTTTTCCATAAATCAGTGTAAGTACTGCTATTAAAATTTAATTGTGCTGAATGTTTGTCTGTCACAAAATCACAGGAACTGCCTTATAAAAAAGAAAAGATAAAAACTTATCTGATCTAGATAATGAAAAAAAGAAGTAATTTTGACTCAAGTGACAGCAGAGGACAATGCTCTTTCTTTTTCTTATCAGCAAGCCAAGGTAGCAGTTCACTGAAGTAGTTTTATTGTGGCTTTTTCTGGCAGTGTTCTGCTATCTGAACCACACTGATGAGAATTTGCTACAACACTGAAATTCTTAATGCACACAGCTCTGCTTTCTACGCTGATTTTAAAAGAAAAAGCAGAAAAAGCTGAATAACGAAATACTAGGGAAAGAGCTGCCAAATAGGTGTGCAGACTTCTAACTGGGAAGCAGTAATGCATAATGTTATTTATAATTCATTCTTTGGTGTCATGCTCTTCAAGCAATTACACCATGCCTGCCTCTCCATTAATAAAATGCATTTCACATATCCAACCACTAATGACTCAAGCTTCGCTCTGGAGCAGCACATAGTAGTGGATTAAGTATGAAATTAGAAAGTAGATGTGCCTGATGCCTGCTTACCCTCTGCTTTGCTGCATGGTCTTGAGGAAGTCACTAAACCGGCAGACAATTGTAACATTAAACATAAAGAGGACATGTATAATTTAATTAATCAATGTTTGCAAAGCACTCCAAAGATAACAAGTGCTATATGAATTATAATCATATTCTATTGTTTTGAGGCATTTTATTCCAAAGAACATTTATGTAAACCTGTTTAGTAATGTAATATCCCAATAATGGCCAAGTTCGAGAACTGCCTTGAAATGACTGGCAATTCTTAGACTAAAATTGAAATTAACTGACAAATTTAATCTATTTTTAAGAAGCTGGGAAACAAGAACTTGGAAAGTTTGCTTGTGATGGATAAAGGTAATGAAAGAGACATAATGAAAGGTATCTATGAACCCATACATGTTACAACACTTGCCTAAGTGTTGAGTTACTTTTTTTTCTTTTTAGCATCCAGACTTCTGCTACCGCTTCAGGGTTAATCACCCGACCCAACGAAGGTAATGCTAAAACTCCTCTGGACTTGAACAGAACAAGGACTAGTGGGTTCTTCCAGTCTATTATGCACTCAATTTAAATATTTCTCTTCAAAGGAAAAAATTACTCCTAGCAATAGTATGGTAAAGTATGTAGTGAAGAGCTATGTCTAGCACTTCAAAGTGATTCAAAAGAAGAAAACAGACACACTAATGGCAATGTTTCCTTGCTCTAGATTAATCTACTCAACAGCCATGGTAACTTACTGTTACAGGGGAGACAGGAAAACATAATTTTGTGTAGACCAAGCTAAAAGCACTTTTATTCTCAAAGTAGCTTTCTTCAGGGAACAATTTGACAATACCCTTATCTCCTAATACACTGTCATTTAAGCGATACTCTCCTTTCAAAGCAGGCAGCGATGTCAATTTCTTTGTACAAGCTGCTTTTGATTTACAGTTGCTGTCCACTTGGTCCTTGTTCCTAATGATCGCTGGCTGATGGGAAATGTGTTATCCTGGCAAAGGGCTCTGGAACATATACCAGCAAATTTCCAAACCAAAAATCCAAGAATCTCTGTGCATGCACTGAATGGCATTATTTGATTTTATTGCCCAACTGACAAGTTATTGAATTTCTTTTTCTTGTAGGAAAGAAAAATATTGCACATGGAAAAAAGACCTTTTTTTTGTATAATATAGACTCGTTTGGATTACTGAAACCAAAGGTTCGTAGTTAGTGCCTAAAGAGCAATGCCTAAAGGTATACAGGGCTTTCAAGTTCTTGCAGAAGTCCTTAGTACAGCTCTAGGTATATTCATGCTCATATCCAATGGATTCCAATAATTCAAGTTCTACTAGAAAACAGTTTTTAAAGGACAATATAAATATACTGTAAAAGAAGTCAGTGTTACTTTAATGAGTTATCTGAACCACATGTAGAGAGGAGAAAGCACACCTATAGTAGTCACACAGGCCCAAAGTCTAAATGTACTGGGTTCAGTTTCTTCTCGAGTCACAGACTTCCAGCATAACCTTCGAAAATCATGTAGAAGGGGACTCCTCATATAACTTGAGCAAAATAAGGTTCTCTTTAAGCCATTTGTCCAGGCTCCTTTGTAATTACTGAGAGAAGACAGGCACTTTCAAAAGGCAGATGATCACAACTGAAGAAATGATCAGACCTAGAAATATGCACATCTCTCGACTGAGGAAATTCAAAATACCCAAGCCTAAGTTTTAGATAGATTACACTGCGAGAGATGAACCTTGCTGCAAGGATCTATCCAAACTGGACACTCCAGTACTACTCAAGAGGCTCCCTAAAGCAATCTGAGGCACAAGCATACCTCTGCCAGCTCAATGGTGTCCTTGGGTCATCAGCCAACTTCTGACCCAGCAACAATTTTAACTGGAGAAACCTTTCATTTCTGCCACAAGATACATATCTGAGACTTCTGACAAAAAAATAATACTAGTGTCATGGTTTAGGCCCATCTAGGAACAAAAAAACCACCATCAGCCATAAGTACCGAGGGCCTTTGGAACACTCTTTGAACAGGGAGGGCTCAATAGCTACTTATGGTCCCAGGCAAAACAGACCAGATTGCTCAACTTGGTGAAGAAATCTGAATTTAATCCACTACCAATCAAAAGCATAAAACCTCAAAACATAACAAACAGAAAACACCACAGAGTGGTACAATGATGAAGAGTATAACCATCCCCTTAAGACCACCTTCTCCCCACCCCTGCCCTCTTCCTGGGCTCAGGTTTCCTGCCTTAAATAATGGTGGCAGAGTTGCCAGATTGGCCCAGCTGGGCAGGAGGTGTGTCCACCTCAGAGCCTGGGAATGTTTCAAGAACAACTTACTGGGAGCAGTGTTACACTTCCCTCCCCCTGTTACCAAGCAGAAAGTGGCTCCACATAAACCATGATACAGATGACTGCCTGCCTTACAGATCTCTACTTCACCAAGGTCTTTTACCCACCTATCTGCATACGCATCTCTCTTTTATGTTTAGTAAGTCTGTTCCATTTGCAGAGTGACTCTGTAGGAGGCTGAGGAGAAGCCCCACTGCGTAACAACATGTGGGGAGGAGAGAGGCCCACACGCAGTTCCTTTTTTTCTGAGAGTGGAGTACAAGTTTCTCCCAGAAGCAGTGCAGCAATTTTATGACCTTCTGCTCTAAAGACTTACTGCAATATAAACAACACATCCCAGACTTGAGAAATCTTCATGAGAAAAGTAAAACTGGAACTGATGTGTTCCTACAATTTAGAGTTAGGCCTATTAGTATTCTCCAGCAAAAAAAAAAAAAATCCAGATAAATGCTTTATTGAGAAATTCTGGACAAGCCCTAGTCAATTCCCCACCTGTAAAATCACTATCCAATTGTGTGCCATTTTTAAAGCAAGCATTTGTTCATGGAAGGTGGATGTACCAGAGGTGAGAGAAGTGAAGATCACATTAAGTACTGCCAAAATACACTTGCTTGTGTTTTTTGGAGATTCAAGACAAAGTATTTTGTCTGTAAGCAGAAGAAAAAAAAAACCTGAGGTGAAAGCTCCCTATAATGAATAGCACAACAGTAGTAATGATTGCAGCTGAAGCAGGAAAACAGACAATATCAGTGTAGAAAATTAATGGCTGATAGGAACAGCCAGCTTTATTATAACAACAGTTATAAACCTCAAAAGAGATAAAAAGCAGCCACAGAAGCTGACTTACATTGAAGGAGAGGGAAAAAAAGAAATGTAAGGAGAAAAAAATCCGCCTTGAAAAATACATACCAATTTAAGAGAGTACATTGGTACTGTGACTGTGCTGTCTTATCTGTTGTGGAATTTCTTTTTCACTAGTGCAGTACCCAAAACTGACTTCCACTGTATTGCAATAATAAAAGCCAGCAGAATTAAAAATAAAAGACGATGACATTAGTATCGATGTACCAATCATGTAACGAGAAGAAAGAGAAGGGGGGTAAAGCCAAAGCCCCTAATCTCATTTTCATACAAGCACTCTGCAGCACCTAGCTCAGGGCAAAGAGTTCACACTAAAGGTCACCACAGTCATATCCAAATGACAAATCACATTTCTATGAATTCACTGCAGCTATAACTAGAAGTACTCAGGATTACCTCTCTGAATTTTCTGTCTCTCTATTACCCCAGAAAAACAAGATGCTACCTTAAGCATCACCAGTTTATATTTATAGTCCATCTTTTACTTGACATTTTTAAAAGAGAAAATGGTTTTATAAAAAGGTTTCCCTCCACCTCTAAGGACAAAAAAGTCTAGAGAAGGAAGAAGGAATTTCTGGATCTTTGGTTTTTTGCCAACACAGAGATCAAAAGTGCATTCTAAAAATCTCCCTCTGCCTCTCGTAATTCTACCTTCAGTCTCTGAAAGTAAAAGATCTTAACGTTGTGCATGTTCAGGGAGAGAGAGCTTCATAATGTAAAATCATGTATTTTACTGCATAAGTTTGCTGGGAAAGCAAGAGACAAATGCCTTGTTTAGGGTTTGCATTACCATGTACCTTGGAAATGGCTTCTGAGTCCTGCTGCACCAAGGGCTGCCTAGGGATAGAAGGGTTGCCAGGTTGAGGAAACAGCTCGTTACCTCTGAGACCAGCCTTTAAAAAGCTTTACTGGTCTTCTAGGGCTTGACTAATGCCTTTTCTTCCCTTGGCTTCATAAAGATTTCTAGAGTGTATCTGAGATTTGACTCTGAATATATGATGCTATTCTTGCTGTGGAATAAGCATCAGTGGTGTCAGGAGTAGAGAGGCAAACCTGTTCCTTGTTAGGGAGCTACATGTCAAAATGAGTTTGTAAAACATGCTACAAAAAGGATGAAATGCCTCTTAAAACACAAAGCCCACTAAAATATACATATTTTCTTGTAAGACTATAGTGGCCTGAAACAGAGCAGGTACACAGGCTTTCCAGTTCCAAAAGATATTGAAAGCAAAGCTTTCATATCGGCACTCCAAACCATCCCATGATCCAGACCCATACAGGTAATTCCCTAGACAAGTTTAAAATCGGCTATATTAAACAATAGTTCCTCCCAAACAGAATAGGTAATTTCCTTCAGTCTGTGGTTAAAACTTTGGCATTGCTAACTCCATCTGGCAGATTTAGATTCAAGAGAAGATGCTGGAGCATTCAGTATCATCCTGTCACTCTCAGCTTCTGGCACACTGATTCCCCAGTCAGGTGCCATGGATTGCTGTACCCTTACCTCACATCAGAGATCTGAGTGCTGACATGTGTGTCCCAGGCAGCTGTCTGCACTGCCTGCAGTCAATGAATGGTGTGCTCGTGGGCCTGAGCCTCTCTCTCCCTAAATCAGACAGCTAGAATGGGTGAAAAGAAATACCAACACTACCTCAACACACCAACTGCTATCCGGCCCGTATTCAAGGAGGAGAGATAACTAGCTCAGATTAAGATGCCTACATTGCAGATGTCTAAATAGGCAAGATGAATCCTGAACCCCACAGACAGCACATAGCAGAAGTCAGGAGCCTCACCCAGGCAATCCTCCACAGCCCCAAGCACTGTGTGAGGGGCTGCACAGGACCAACTCAATGTGAATACCCACCACAGAATATTTGAAATCCCTTCACTTCTGAAAGAACAGGTGGCAATAGGCAAATATATGCAGATACAAACTACGGCTGGTATTTTGTTTAACAAAGACCAGACTGGAGAACAGCAATCTGGTACTGAAAGAAAGGATGCTGCCATCCCTTTGGAGGTGCCACACTATACTTCCCAGACCATATATGCAAGAAGTTACTTTTTGTTCTTAACTGTGTAACTATTTGTAAGAAAGAGTTTACAAGCTCACTTAGGAAAGAACATGCTCTGTGGGACAGTCTTCTAGACTCAGAGGTGGAGCTTGCCTGACTGAGACACTTAGCTTAGATCTACGCTTTATTGCTACTGAGACAGCCTTGCTGTGCATGTCCCCATGCTGCCCAGTCATTCAGCTGAACAGTAGGTGCCTTTTCACATCCTCTGAGGAAATTCCTGTCTGCTAAGTTTAGATGCTGAAATTGAGCACACAGGATCTCCCTTTGGAAGCCTTCAAAGGCACTTTCCTCTCTGCAACAAGGGTATGTACAATGCGGGCTTTTATTTTCAATGGACTTCTTTACTAAATGTCTAAGATTGAGGTACATGTTAGAAGCTCACATTCAGAATAGAGCCTGCCTGTAAGGCACTATATTAGAGATCGAGAAAGAAACGGCTAGAGTGAAGTCGGTATAATGTGCTAATGTCTCTTTTCAGTTCAGCAGCTGCATGTGCGGTGTCTGTGACTGGGAATGAAGGAGAGAAATTGCAGATCACAGCTAAATTAGATTTTCCTAATGGGGCTTTTGAAATAAACTAACAGATTACTGTTTAAACAAAACTTGTAACAAGGATGAGTTGATGTTATATTATTAAATTTCTTAATTTAATTTTTAAGCTCCAGAGCCAGCCAAGTAATAGTCAACACATTTACCTTCACAAACTGTGGAATGCATGTGGAACAGCTGAAAAGAAAAAAGCTTTTCACGCTTTGACTAGTTCTCGAAGTGTTCAAGCAATATCAATCACAGACAACAATATCTGCCTGCAGTCATATATTAGAAATATTTGCTACTGCCCCACGCTTCCTCTTTTCATTAATGAGACAGAACTATTTAATGCAACATCATGATGGGTTGTTTTATTTTTCTGCCTTATTATGTGTGCTATAAACTGAGAAAAAAATACTTAGCACTTCAGGGCCTGGTGTTGTAACTAGCGAATTCAAAACACATGTGAGGCTTGTCTATCAAGCAATAGTGTCACAGGTGGAAAAAAAAGCTTCCCTCCCTTTATCACTGTCAGAAGGGGAGTATGCTAATTACAGTGAAAGCCAATGATTTGCCTCGCCTAGAGAGACCTCCCTCTCTGCTTAAGGGGAATGAATATAGGTCTGACGATCACAGTTCCTGTGCTTGACTAGAAGATGACTTGACTCAGGAGCATCAGTGCTTTTGGCTACCGATAGGCAGGAAAACAAAGCAAAATGTAAGTCATTTTAGATACCATGTTCAGACACTTAAAATGCATCAGTAAATAAATTATCTAATAACGATGTCTACTGGCCTTTATTATATCACTTCCTACTTAATAATGTCAAGAACGCACGTATTTTTAACAGATTAAAAAAAAATTGTTTTGTGGGTCTAGCACAGGCTTCAGTGCCTGGAGGCTCTAGTTCTATTTCCAGCTCTGCTTCAGGCCTCCAGGGTGACCTTTACGCATAACCTCATTTTCCTCACCTATAAAATGTGGATATTAATACTTATTTACCTCACAGTTGGTTCCCTTCCAGCTGCTACAGTGACTGAGCAGGCTCGTGCATCTACAGAATTGCTAATGTTCCTGATAAACTGTTTCTTCCCCCCCCTTTTTTTTTTCTCCAAACAAGCAATACAGACATTAAATTATGAATTTGTCTGTCCAGTGAGCAAAAGTACAAAATAAAATAACACCAATGAAAAAACTGTTTCAAGCCTCTCACTAATTTCTTTTCAATGATGCTGTCCTTCAGGAGAAATGTAGGTAGTTCCTATTTGACAGCAATTGGAATAAACTTCTTGATGCTGCTTTCACTTAAGGAAAAATTTCCTACCTAATAATGAGGACAGAGAGAAAGAAAGGAACAGAGAATCAAGAGAGAGATTAGAGATACAGTCATCTCTTCCTAAAGGGAACAAAGCTACACAGGAGAGATGCTGGCAGGTATGCTGGCGCCGGTGCCTCCATAAGCCTGGGAGCGCCTCAGTAACACTCATCTCGCTCTGGGAATGTGATACTTACTCTTGTACTGCTCTGGCTATGGAGAGCGCTGTAGATCCAGTTTCATTAACGCTATCTAAGGTCACATTTGGCAGGTCGTCATCATCACTGTCACTTTTAATTTGTCTGGGAGATAGGCCTCGGGGGTCCATTTGTGCTGGAAAGAGACATATAATGGATTAATATGAGCGTGCTGAAATTAATCTTGTTCCAGAACAACATCAGGGAGCACAACACATCCGCTTGCTTGGGCCGGATGGCATTGCCTGTGCTGAGCTTCCCAAATCAGGTGACGGCTTGGCAAAGTCCTGCAGCAGTGCTGCAGTGAGGCACGAGCACTGCCAGCAGCATGCAGGCAGGCGAGCACACACAGGCCACACCAACGCATGCAGCAGACCCCAAAGGAAACTGTGCATGTAATATCCATCAAAAATTCATTTAGCCTTGAGTTACTTACTCTGCCTGTCTTCAGAGAGCAAAGAGAAAGAGCTGCATCTACTTTGTACAACATAGCACACTCGAGTAAATTTTGCAGGAAAAATTCACAGCAATATTTGATTCTGAGTGTTCATCATGAGATACCAGCCTGGGACCCACATCACTCCTGTCAACTGAAAAACCCCAGTTTTCCTGATTTCTGACTTCATTCAAGAATAGTGTCAATCNATCACTCCTGTCAACTGAAAAACCTCAGTTGTCCTGAGAATAGTGTCAATTTTTGAAGTAGCTTTCCTTCCATATTACATGTGGCAAAACCACTGCATGTGATTTCACACAGGCAACTGAATTTCAGGTGACTGATGTCTGGTGATAGGCTTAGTCAGATTTCTTTGAAAAGTCACAGTGCCTTGGACTTTAGAAACACCTGGAGATCAGGAATAACAGCATTGTTTTGTTGCTCTGCATCTTACAGTATCCATACTGTATGGCAATGGTGTGGGTGCGCTGGCAGTGGGCACCTCTGTGCAGGACAGCCTCTGTGAGGAGAGGTTTCACCCACCAGCCCGCTGGAAAATAGGTTTAAGAAAGGGAAGAAAACTGCACAGCAGTGAAAGGACTGAGGGAAAAAATGTGTGAGAAACAGCTCTGCAGAGAGCAAGGTGGGAGGAGAAGGTGGGGAGAAAGTGCTCCATGGTGGAGCAGAGATTCTCCTGCAGCCTCTGGAGAGATCACAATGGAGCAGGCTATCCTGATAGGAACTGCAGTCCATGGCAGACCCACACTGAAACAGGGGAAAGCATTAAGAGAAAAGAGACGAAGAGAGGAGCTGGTATGGACTGACCCCAACCTCCATTCCCCTTTCCCCATCCCCCTGTGGTTCTCTGGAAGAGGGACATAAAGGAGCTAGGAACGAAGAAGTGGAGTCCATGAAAAGTGGGGTGGGGGGGATGATGGTTCTCACCACCTTAATCTACTTTTAATTAGCAATAAATTAAATTTATTTTGCCCACAATGAGTCTATTTGGCCTGTGATGGTAACTGGTAAGTGAACTCCCTGTCTTTATCTGGACCTGTGAGCTAATCCATCTAATTTTTTTCTCCCCCTGTCCTGAGAAGAAGGAATGCGAGAGCAGCTGCGTGGACTCCTGCCAAGATCAACCCACCACAGTTACCTTTTATACCAAAAAGAGAGAGGAAAGGAGAGGACAGCAGAAATATAGGCTACCTGCCTTCCCTCTTATCCTGGCTGCTGCCCCCCAAAAGGAAGAAAGCACAACCTTTGCAGGGGGAGGAAACCAAGAGCCAGACAGGTGCAGGTGTGTGTGTTATGGGGCGTAAGTGTGACCTGGTATAGTTCTGAGAGGAACTGTGGGTTACTTGTGTCAGGGGTCAGACCCAGAGACACACTTCAGAGGTGATGTAGAGAAAGAGACATTCCTCTTCGTTCATGAAATACCACATGGGATTAGCAAGTGTCGAGAGACACCGAAAGCAGCTGGAGTAGAGAGCAAAAATGGAGAGATGCCTGACTCTTCAAGGGAGGCACAGGAAGGGGAAAGACAGGCAAAGAGATTTGTTTAGAAACATGCTTTATTTTGTTTGGTCAGGTGAAATAGAGGAATCCAATATTATTTATTCAGACCGAACTGTTAAGAGTTTGCCACCTTGTTCTCTCCTGTGTTGCACTGTCAGAGATAGGACACTTCCCAGGACTTGAAACATGCTTTTCAAGAAAGACAGTGGTTGTTTCTGCTCAACTCTGACTAACTACAGCTCTGGACAACAGGTATTATAGTCTCTTTTCAGTGACTGTAAACAGTTCAGTGGACTTAGATGCTAGACAGATACTCTGAAAGTCACCATTAAATGTCCCATCTTGCCATATTTCTTAGAATGTTATGGGTTGGAAGGGACCTCTAAAGATCATCTAGTCCAATCCCCCTGCCAGAGCAGGACGTCCCAGAGTAGGTCACACAGGAACTCGTCCAGGTGGGTTTTGAATGTCTCCAGAGAAGGAGACTCAACAACCCATCTGGGCAGCCTGTTCCAGTGCTCCATCACCCTCACAGTGAAGAAGTTTTTCCTTATTTTACTGCATTCGTTGACTCTAGAAAAGGAACCGGGTTACACTGGAAAATGGGAAGGCTGTAGATACTCCAAGAGCTATACAGCCCTAACAGTAGCACTGCTGGATAGCTAGTCTCTTGAAAAGGGAGCACTCCCTAAATGAGTGATGATTTGAAGGAAAGTTGGTCTTACATTTTAATTTGTCATAGCTGTGAACCACCTCTTGAGTAAAAAGAACAGTGAGTGATTACAACTACTGTTCAGCTGCATTTCTTTTTAATGTTAAAGAACTTCTTAAAGAAAATACTACTAAAATATGTTCAGTAAGCTGAAACAACAACCCCTCCCAGAAGCACAGTGCATTTACAGACCGACAGTACAACTTCTTTCAGCTTTCTTCTAGCAGAATTTAGTTGTCTCTGTAATACTGGCTATGTTTGGACTACTTACTATTTCTTCACATATGGTAAAGGAAAAACCTTTTGCTTATCAAAGCAAATACTGTTGACAGTGAACAGCAACCTGCATGAGACAAACATTTAATTGTTTTAGGTAGAACAAGCACATGACGACTTGAATATGATGGCATTTAAAACAAACTTGAGCCTCAGGGATAAACTAGTACTTGATTTAAGATATACCGGCCTGTAAAGAAATGTTTCTTCTGCCTTGTTCCCTAATGTTCCTTCAACATTCTGGCAACTTAAAGTATGAGATTAGTCTTTCTTTAAAAACAGATCTTTGTACCAGCCTAGCATTTAAATGCAGCTCTATGTGATGCTTCTGTGAAAGCTAATGTTTGCAAATAAAATTAAAATGGTAATAAAAAGCTGTACGCAATGCTTTGTATTAACTGTGGCTTCATTTGACTTCCAGTGAAGTTTTAAGGAGGTAGCTCAGAAACTTTCTTAATGTTTAAACCTAAGCCCAACTTGATATCACAGAAGTTGTTACATAATTTAGTCTGTAATCCAGTTATTATACACCTATTTTGATCGCTTAAGCGTGAATACACCTACATAAAAAAGAGATGATATAAATGTATATGAAAAAAATCTTTTGTAATTTTGCTCCTTGTTGTTTCATTATTGTTGGAGACTGCCGGCTCTTAAGATATTATTGAGACTCCTATGAAATTTGGTGTTGGTTTTAGATTACCAGAGGAATGTACTGGGATGAAAATTCGCAATTACCTCCTTTTTGGTTTTGTTCAACAAGGTACACTCTGTACACTCCTAACACAGTCACAACATAGCTTTTGCACCTAGTAGTAATTTGGCTCACTGGGCACTGTTTACCCCACCAGGCGCCAACATTTCAGTACATCACAAGGTGCTGCACACTCACCTGTGCGCACAGTGAGGAACAGAAACATATCTGCAAATTCAAAGGCATTCAAGGACATTTTTTCTTGTTTTTGTAGTGAACCTAACTAAATATGATAATTAAATTAGAGAATGGTAGAGGGACTATTTCCTTATTTTTTTATGTCAGCCCACATATATATCCTTCTCTTTCTCCCTCTGTGTTTTTGACCTCTTCTCAGCTTGCAGACTTGGGTGGCTGAGCTGCTGGGGAGCTGAGGTGACTAACCAGGAGGCTGAACTTCAATACTGCCAGCCAGTGTAAACTGCCCTGTTTTCTCATCAGCATGGCTGCAGCTGCTGCAGGGTAAAACAGACTTTAAAAACTATTCTCCTCCCCCAAATGAGCCTTGTGAACAACCAATTGGCCAAAAGCCTAACAGATATCTCCTTCTCACCACTCACTGCAGTGTGCAAACTGCAGTACACGATTTTTATACATTCAGAGTTCACGACTCCTACTTATGTCAACAGCTTTGACTTTCTCTTGGACATCTAAGAACAACTGTTGAACTGCTGGCACCAAGGTTTATAAATACCAGCAGCAGTTCATAAACACTGAATTAAGAGTAATTATTGGCCTAAAGAACATCAAACTGGAAAGAATGAAGAGATGCAAGCAAGAGATAACTCAGCAAATGAGATGAAAAAAGTGGAGGACAAGTGAGTAATGGAATGTAATTGGCAAGGAAGGTGGAGGAAAGCCTACAAAATGTGCCAGCGCATTTTAACCTCAGTTTGTGCTGTACACTTCTCTGATGACCAAGCTCTTCCTTCAACTTACGACCGTGGGTACAGAAGAGCCCCAGCTAGGTCACTAAATCAAGTCGTCCCTATCACAGGCTGACACGCTTAATTAATAAAGCTCAGGCCTTAAAAATGAGCTGGTTTTCTTGCCCTTGCAACTACCCTTGAAAGGCAAGGCAGAGCTATCCAGTGTTTTTTTGTGAAGTGTAAATAAGGCTATGGCAAGGCCAGGCAGGCAAAAAAGAAAGGAATCAGAGACTGTTTTCATGGGACAAAGGTGTCATTGAAAGAGTGCACAGGAGCCACAGAAGCAAGCTGTTAGCACTCCATGCTAGAAAGACTGGAGAGACAGGGAAATTATTTAAGAACATCTGCAAGTGTTGAAGGCTGCAAGCAGCCACAGTTGATTTCCATCCTTGTTAGTCTCAAGAAACAATGACCCTTTTTGCTAAAGAAAGTACAGGGAATTGCTCCTGATGCATGTACTTATATACAATCACTTCTCAATGATCCCTTTGCCAAACTGTACCAAAAAGGTACAGTTTCCCTTTGGGCAATATGAGCACATTCACTCTCTGCACTTGTTTTAAGGTAAAATGCACTAATGAGTCTCATGTAAAACACATACCAGTCTGTAAATACTCCAGAACTTGGTCTACCATCATTAATATTGTATCTGCCAACTGTCACTTGCCAGTAGGAAAAAATCTGGTCTGGATCAGATATAAGCTTTCTTCTATTTCTATCAAACTGAACAGTTTCTTGGCTTGAAAATTTATGCTGGCTGTGGGGGCCTGACAATAACCTGATCCCGTTTCTCAGGACAAAATTGCCCCTTCTACAATGCTGGAACAGATTTTAATTTGCATAGCAACTTTCTAACGAGCACTGATTGAATATGTGCTTTCTGGCAGATGGCTGTGTCATTTTTGACACAGTACAGGATTAGCCATGTCACAGAAGCTAAATTTCCAGAAAGGACTCAGCCTGTTGCCTACTAAAGGCAGATGAATCTCTTGGTACAGGACGCAGCCTCTACCTTCCCAGGGGAACAACCTGAGCACAGGCACGCGCCATCAGGGTATTTTTCTCCTTCTCCTCTCTCTAAACTTGTGCTGCTGGTTGCACTGATGCATCTCTTGGCAAGGGAGGACTGTGGATTTCAATCTCTTGAGGCTGACAAGAGCCCAGAGTGCCACTCCTCGGTTCTCACACAAGTGCTACTGTTACCAGGCTGTTGGGTCAATGCTGTCACATCATTGTCTATCACATTCCATCTGCACCTGAATATGTCCTAATCGCTTTGCTTCTTTCCAGACATTATTTAGGGATACACGGTTCAAGTGCTGTCACCTGGTCAGGAGAGGCCAAGCGCCAACAAAATTTCTGCAGTTAGTGGCCTGAATCTGGGCCCTCACGGGGGAAAAAAAGGACCATTCACTAACATACTCGAATCTCCACTTACCATGACCTGATTTTTTTTTAATTCAGTCAAATTTCCTGTGAGTGAAAGGGATGAAAACTCATCCCATCAGTAGGCTGATAAAGACTTGCTAGAAGTAATTTCACATCTACACGTTATCTTTGATTTGAAGGCAAAGCTGAACCCCTTGGGTTAAAGATGAGTTAAATAATTAAGAGCAGGGGAAAACTGAGTAGCCATCAGGAATTTTTGCCTCTCTATATCTAAAACACATAATATTAACTAATGCTGAAATGACTCCTTGCTGGTGCAAATACTAAGAGAGAAAATGTCAGGATCCTGAAATACTGAAACCTCTGGTTCATTTTACCTCAATACCACAGTTTTCTGCATGAAATTAAGTTTTTATGTTAATAACTTTTCAAACATACATACATACAGGCCTATATATATGTTATATATGTTATATGGTATACATATACATATCTTATATGTTATACATCATAACATAAAAAAAGGAATTAGACTTAGTTGCTCTCTTAAAGCAATTAAAAATCTATTTCTGCTTTTTGAAAGGATTTCCAAATTCAGAGCCCATCCGTCCACTTTTGTTTCACATACTGAACTCCCCAAACTGTTTTCTTTGAAGGATGCCTAATATTCAACTCACTAAACAAAATGACTGCTCATGATGGCCATGATATCCACCTACTACACCAGCCAGCCATAAGCAGGGTTACACAGGTCTGCAGTGAGGAGAGCACTGCCAAAAGCTTTGCTAGGTGAGACATCAGCCTGGATGATGGTGAGGTCCCTCTGGCCTCGCTAATTCTGATCCGTGCCCAGGTGACGTGCTTGTTCTCGCAAACATGGCCACAGGTTTTCATCACAACAGAAACTGAAATTATGCAGAAATGTGAGGTACATCAAATAAGCCAGAAAGAGTCATGTTTGCTGTTGCCAAATGTCCATCTTAGAAAATCCTCTCCAGTTGCTTCCAGTGCATGCTGGCATAGGAGTTAAAAAAAGATTGTCACTAGCTGTAAGCAACAGTTGTTTTGCACTTATCTCCATTAGGAATGGAAACTGAAATACTAGCCCACACCCCAAAATTAACATTTATAAGAATCTCATTAGTGCTGCTGTTACACACGTGTATGTCCATGTGTCTGCAGAGCATGAAGGACTGAAGTAATAAAGCAACATTTGCTGCCAAACTCCCTAGAAGGATGGTATTGGAAAATATGGTTGAGAAAATTATATGGCACTCATGCTTTAATATGCTATTAATCTGACAGCTCCAGGAACACTGCAAAAGAAATAGTTTGAACCTAATAATAATAATAATAGTAATGATGGTCTGCCACTTGCAATGACCTCATGACCCATCTGTTTCCATCAGTCTCCATCCTCTCTTGAGAGCCCTCGACACCTCAGGAGCTGGGTGACACTGGGAGGCGAGGAAAGAGCCTCTGCCCTCTTGTCTTCAAGCATCTGCATTGCAAATACAATCACCTCAACCCTCATATAGCCAGCGCAGGGAGATGGGTGCTGAACACAGATGTCTTCATGGACTATGGGCAATTCAGCACTGTGAGCCCTGCTCCCTCCTCTCACCGAGTGCCGAGGCATCAGCCTTGGCAGAGGAAAGTGGCTTAGTGCCCCCAAGAGCCGCTGTAGACCTGCTCTTTGCTGGGCAGAGGAGGAGGGTAGCCTTTGCCATGAGACTGTCATGCCTCAGTTTTATGGGAAAATACCAGAAGTGTCAGGAGGATCCCACTAAGCGCCTGGAGATGAGACAATGGCAACAGTACTGTGTGGCCTCACTTGCTCCCACTGTCTCCCCACTTGCTACCGTTCACTTAAAGCCAAAGACATGCCTCAGTGCCCAGTAACAATGCTGGTAACAATGATCTTTGGCCTCAGGGCCTTAATAGGCAAATTTGGAAGAGGACACAGTAATCATCATTAAAACCAACAAGCTGCCAGCAGTTATGAACACTGTAGTGTCTAAACCGTTAGTTTGGTCTCTACATTTGGCATACAGCATAGTTCAGTACCTCAATATTGCAAGAAGGAAACTGCTGGACAATTGTGACTTATTTTGCACTTTCTTAATCTGCCACAGTTCAATACCTCTGATTAAAAAAAAAATGCTTCTGGGTGGATCGAACGCCAAACAGAGGTACCAACTCATCTCTGTCCTTCCCAGTTCTCTTGGAAAACAGGTTTTACAACAGTGCAAGCACAGCCTCATACTATAGCTTGATGTCTGAAACAACTGAATGCCCTCCTTCTTGGGCAGTTGTTTTTGGCTTTTTTTAGAGAGCAGGAGCCCAGCATGGATTTCCCTAGCAGAAGAACGTCAAAGAACATCACAAATACCACTATGTGGCTTTTTAAATGGTGGAAGCAACTCTTCCAGATGCAAAGGTACAGGAGCTATTGGAAATGATGGTCCAAGAGTTTAAATGTTATACCCGGGTTTACTTCATAGTTTTTAGTAAAACAAACTGGCTTTATGGACCTAACAAATGTGCAGGGATGACAGTATTCATGATTTTCTATTCCTAAGCTGGTCCATACTATATGAAACACATACATGGCATTGTTCTTCCTATGTAAAGTCAACAACCTGGATGAACAGACAGGGTGTACCCTCAGGCAAGTTTGCTGATGATACCTAACTGGGAGGACTGGCTGATTCCCCAGAAGGCTGTGCTGCCATTCAGCGGGATCTCGACTGGCTTAAGAGTTGAGCAGAGAGGAATCTCATGAGGTTCAACAAGGGCAAGTGCAGAGTCCTGCATCTTGGAAGGAACAATCCCCTACACCAGTACAGGCTGGAGGTCGAACTGCTGAAGAGCAGCTCTGCAGAGAGAGACCTGGGAGTCCTGACTGATAATAAACACGAACAGGCAATGTGCCCTCGTGGCCAAGGCAGCCAATGGCATCCTGGAATGCATCAAAAAGAGTGTGGCCAGCAGGTCAAGGGAGGTTCTTCTCTCTCTTTTCTCTGCCCTGGTGAGGCCTCATCTGAAGTCCTGTGTCCAGTTCTGCGCTCCTCAGCTCAAGAGGGACAGAGAACTTCTGCACAGAGTCCAGAGCTGGGCCACCAAGATGATCAGGGGCTGGAACATCTTTCATAAGAGGAAAGGCTGCAGGAACTGGGACTGTTTAGTCTAAAGAAGAGGAGACTGAGGGGAGATCTTACTAACATTTGCAAATATCTAAATGGTGGGTGTCAGGAGGTTGGGGCATCCCTTTTTTCTATGGTATCTAGCAACAGGACAAGGGGTAACGGGATGAAGCTGGAACACAAAAAGTTCCAGTTAAACATAAGAAAAAACTATTTCACTGTGAGAGTGAGGGAGCCCTGGCACAGGCTGCCCAGTGAGGATGTGGAGTCTCTTTCCTTAGAGGTCTTCAAGACCCGCCTGGACATGTTCCTATGCCACCTGATCTAGGTGAACCTGCTTCTGCAGGGGGGTTGGACTAGATGATCTCTAAAGGTCCCTTCCAACCCTTACCATTCTATGATGCTATGATTCTGAAGTTCATTACAAACGCTTTATGCATTGGAAAAGGCTCTGAGTGTACCTATCAGACTTTCATTCAAATAAGCTTGGTGTCTGGTAGGGGCAGCAGAATTGGTCGATTTATTTCATAAAGCTTTATGTACAAAGCAGCCATACCCATGAACATAATGGTCAGAATATAGAGTCTACAGGGGTAATTTTTATTACAATTTACAGTAATATTACCCATACTCCACAGTCTCCAGATTTTATTGAGATTTTATGGGACTATATGGCTAGAGCAGTTAACTGCACCCAGCAAAGCTACGGTTCACAGAGAATGGGAATTGGCACTGAATGCACAGTGTAACTAATCTAACAGACAATATTAATTGCTATGATCCAATCAAAAGCAATATTTAAAATTATTTTACCAGTCAAATATTTTGCCATAAATCTGTAAAACAATAGCTGTGTGGAGAAATACAGAGGTGACAGTGATGGCAATGATATAATGTATGTACATATTTAAGCATCTCTGCCATCGAGTTGTATACATAAACACAGAACACCGTTTTTTTTTTTTTGAGCAAAAAACTTTCCACTTTCTAAGATATTTGAATGCCAAGGGACCTCTTCTACACACAAATTATTGAGACTACTGAGATTTATATCTCACTGAGCATCCAATATAGAAATACCCTACCACCAAAGTAAACAGGGAAAACAATAAGGACAGAATACATTTAATATTAAATAAAATATTGCAAAGCAAAGTCACTACAAAATGGTAGCAGAATGCAACTTCCATGCTGCAATAGTTTTGAGGTATTTTAGACACCAGGATGTTTCCAGTAGGTTGGGCCAAGGCACAGTAAAACCCAAGGCAGGGATAAAATACAGGAGAAGTTTTATGCACGTGTTTCTGCTGGATACAAATTTGTGGGATAAAAGCAATTAGATTAAAGCTCAGCCCTGATGAGAGCAGAGACATTCTTGTCATCGAAATTAACAGCTTCTAAAAGTGCAAGGACTCAGTGTATGTTGAAATGGACTTCCTCATCCTCCTTATGCTGGGCTTCACAATTGGAAGTTGGAAAACTCATCCACCTCATTCCCTTCCCCAAACCTACTCCTGGTTAAAAACATACATGATGTTAAACCCACTGTTAATACATTTTTGAAGAGCATGTGCTTCTACAGCGGATAAACCTAAGCATATCACTAGCAAGTCACCAAAACTGGGACTTTTCTGGAGACTGAAGTAGGAAGACAGTTTATCAGACTCCCCATAGTTGACTCAAGATAGTCTGTCTTCAGGCAGCCACCTTCTCAATTTCAAATACCACAGTGTATCTTATAAGTTCTGTTTTAACTCTCCACTCTGGCAAGAATTGCTATTTGCTCTAGTTCTTAAATATATGTATCACCTCCAGTAAACACAGGTCCTACCTAGCTGGTGCCAACTTGCTGCTCCTTTCCAAGAACCACTAATATTTATTTCAGACAAATCAAACAAACAGTGGGAAAGAGATTCAACATTTTGGGGGACATGAGAGTGAGGATGCACAGGCTGGAATACATACAGCTGCAAAAGATTTTTGTGCACAGCAATGAGAAGATTACAGCTAAAGCAGAAACTCTCTGCCTCAATGCAACTCAAATCCAAAATAATCATCTACTAAAAATGTAGAAAGCATAATCACTTTAAAAAAGGTAACACTACTGGTTTTAATTAAGAGTCTCTTCCATATCATAATTCATACAAACAGACCACATAATCTTGACTTTTAAACATATGCAATGGTCTTCTAAATTTCTAACTTTGTACTGTAAATTGGATCTACTTTTGTGGAATGAACTTTCCAGTAGGTAGAAATAACAGACTGTACTTGGAAAGAACCAAATCTAGAGGGCAATGTATAGTGCAATCTAGTGGTATTACCTGTTTCAAATAGCAGGAAAAGCTGTAGCAAAAGGTATAGCATTTACTACTTACTAATGTATCAATGGTAACGAATATGGAGTGTGTAAACTGTGAAAAGGCACAATCTGTGCATTCTTGCTAGGTCTATACACATAGTAACACAGAAATAGTCCACAACAAAGTCATTATGGATGTTACCGTACATAGGAGGCAGATGAAGTTCAGTTGGCAAATTTAAGTTTATTATGTTCTGACTGCTGGATTTTGCCAGTGGTTGTATCTTTTGAAAACTTGTAACCTGTAGGAGTGAGAACCTAAAACCTCAAAAGTATCACAGGTCCTTGGTGCACTATCATCAGGAAAGAGCTTCTAAAAAAATCCTTCAATGAATGCAGTAACTCTTCTGAACTACAGGAAACAATTTTTAAGGACATTATCATTGGCAAAACCTGCTGTCAGAGAGACACAATTTGCCAACAGTACTCATGGATATCTTCTGAAAGCAAAGCACTTGAAAGACTCGGGCTAATGGGACTGGAGTTTGCAGGGGAAACGTTACTATCATGGTGGGCCCTCGCACTCCTGTCTATCTGAGCGTCTCCTTGTTCCCCTTTACCCTGCCCAAATCTCCTTTCTTCCCTCCTTTTGCTTCTTCCTCCTTCCTACCTCCAACTCTTTCCCACTTTTTCCTCATCAACCTGTAGCTACGTCATCACTTCTTTGCTTCCTCGCCAAAACCTATCCTGCCCTTGCTCAGACCCTTCCAACCTCCTCGTCTTTTCCCTTGCTTTACTCTTTAAGGGGACTCATATTTTTTTTCAGGTCTCCCAGTCTGCTTTGTTTCCGCAACTTCTTATAAGGACGAAAAAAAGAAGACAACGGCCGAAACCACACTTGAGTTTCATGGCAGAAAAGTCACAGAGATTCTAGAGTTTTTCAACAAAAAGAAAAGCTGACATTAATTTTTCAACATGGAAAATACTAACACTTTTTTTTCTCTATACTCAGTCTCAGAAAGAGTGGAATATTTTTTTTTTCTTGAAACTTTCCTAAAAAAAAAAACAAAAAAAAAAACCAAAAAAAACCACACAAAAAAAACCCCACACAAGACTAGCCTGAGGCAGACATGTGCCATGGAAAATGTTAGCCTAAAGTGTTAACATACAGACAGACCAAGCAACTGAAGACAGGGTTTTAACAGAAACCATCAGGCAATCTTATCTATAGGTACTGCAACCTGCTGTGCCTCTAATTACACCTTTTAGCAATCCCCATCACTGCTGAACAGGGAGAAAAATCAAGGAGCTTTTCATGGGACTTTAACACTTTGGAATACTTTAATATATAATACTGTCTAATGCTCACCACCTATTCCACAAAAGAAAAAATAATCTCCAAACTCTTTTTAATGCTGTGAATGACAAGAGAACAGTGGTGCCCACTGAAGGAAGCGAACTTTGTCTCTTTGCCACACTGTCAGAGGTGGCAGAGGGTACAGTCTGGACCCATGGTGCCCACAGGCTGGTACCTGGCTCCCATTCGCTCTGTGCCCCGACAGCCCTAACACATTACTGGGCTTTGTGCATGGGAAATAACGTGGGGATTAAGTGGTAGGAGACAATCTGGAGAGCCAGGGGTCTCCCTGGGGTGCCTCCTCCCCAGAAGATGCACCAGGTAGGTGTCGGGAGGATCCACGGTCAGCAAAGAAGTCTGAGTTGTGTGTGCACATATGTGAGTGTTGTGGGATTACAGAACAGCATTAGAAATTGTAAAGAATTTAGTAAGGTTTGTAAATGGCTAGTGTTGTGCCACTAATACTGAACACACTGTCCACTGACTACCTTCTAATTATGTCTTGTTAATCAATTCCTAAAAACGCATTGATCCTGGTTTTGATTTGCACCAGGTGAACTGAAAGGTTTTTATCCTGCAGAAAGCATCTAGACAGAAGGTGCTCTTGTAGCATGATACCTCTGCCTCTTGGGCTGCAGCATGTGGCACAGGACCCGACAGGATGCTGCCACCAGCTCATATATACAAGAGCTAATTCTCTGCAAACCCATCTGGCTTCCGATGCTACAGAAAGAGTTTGATTTAATGGGAAACGTTGCAAGTAAAAAATAAAGAAAGAGGAGGCAGGACACAGCACAGAAATGAGCAGCACATTGAGAGGCAGAAAAGGAGATCTGAGACTCTCCTGAAGGAAGGTACAACAGAGAACCCTAGAATGAATGATGCACAGTGGCAGAGGAGGAGATGACAGTAAGGGTTAGAAATGTTAACAGGTAAGAGGGAGAGATGCAGCAGAGCTGCTGAAACTGGCACTCCAAGAACAGTCATCAAGATGGGAAAGACTAGAAAAAAAAACAGAATAATAGAAAAAGAGGGGAAAACAGAAGAGGAAGCGGTGACTTCTTGTGCTGGAGGGGAGAGAGAATTCTAACAGAAAATGAAGAATTGTGTGCTTGATCTGTCAAGAAAAGAATCCATCGAGAGGACAGTTTTGTCCAAGGCAGAGGACAGTGGACAGGGAAGCATCAGGGGATGCAGAAAACCTCCCAGGCAAAGACTGGAGGCAGCATTTGAGGGATGGTCTTGAGAAGGCTTTGCAATAAAATTAAAAATGAAATGGTTCTAGTCTAACCTGTAAGGAGGAGGAAAATAAAACTGGAATAACTGGAATAAAGGAAAAAAAACCTTTCTCTAGGTACTATTTCTTGCATTTTTCCTTTAAGTACCAATATTGAGAACAATAGGATGGGTCTGAACTGTAATCTGATGTAATTTTCCTTAATGTTGGCACTGAAAGTATCTCTGTTCAGGAAGGTGCCTAAGTCTCTTTAGAGATACAGGCTAATGTAAAACACAACCTTAAGTCCTCCCCAACCACACACCTCTGGATCATCTATAGGGTCTCTGGTTTGGCACCAAGACAGCAACAAGGCAGAGATTTTGTGACAAATGCCGCCAAGAGTATCTGTGGATTGACTTTGTATCAGAGTGAGTATTTTTTTGTTTCTTGAAATAACCAGCATTGATGGAAAAGCTGAAAGCTGTGACTCTAGAGGATTTTGAACTTGCATTTCTCCTTCAGCTGGTAGAAGGTTAGCAACCAATTCAATTTGACAGCAATGTCCTGTTAGCATCACTATACATTTATTTCTTGTTTTCGGTATGAGAGCTGACCACTGAAGGGAACTTGAGTCTGTGCACATATGAAATTTATTTAATCTGATAATTTATGCAACATCATTGCATTACTTATATTGTTTTACACCGAAGAAAGAAAAACACTGCAGCAAAAGCTGATAAAAGACGACCAGCTTGAGTGCATTGTTGCCCATTATTCCTCTATTGTATTTATTCAAATTAACCTGAACATTTATATCAAAAGAATTAGTGATAGCAAAATGGGTACAACTGATAGGAGAAAAAGAAAGAACACCTAATCCCTTCTTTTTCTTTAGCTGTATGCTAATAGGTGATCTCTGCCAATAACAGCACAAAGGCGATACTGTCAGGGCAGCTCAAGAGGCCTGGAGCTCATGGGCTGAAATCCCTCTGGAACAGTAAACTCTGGAATTTTGTTGATGAAACTGAGGTAGCAAAGTTTCGGTTTTACAAGATCAGGAGGTGCCTCCTATGGAAGAAACTAGTACCAGAGCCAACTAGCACCTCTGAAAAGAAAACAAACGGGAAAAATTCTGAATGAGCTCAAGGTCAAGCTTCAAAATCAAAATACAGACTAAAACTTTCCTTTCTTTTTTTTTTTTTTTCCCCAGACAATACTGTGAAACATTCTTGGTTTTATTCATCATTTCTTGACAAAATAGTACAAAGTCCTAAAACTATGTCACTGTATTAAGTGCGTTAGAACTTCTTAAACCATCATTTTGAAGCTTAAAACAAAAACCAGATCAGTTGTGAGCTCATCCCTATGTCCAAGCCTGCAAAGGGGACACAGTCCACACTTGGGTCAAGAGAATGGTAGGAGAATCAAAGATTTATGGACAACAGGGTGCTACTGAATATCAGAACGACCCATGAGTGTAGTTCTGTACAAAAACACACAGTTGTCAATATATCAAAACCAGACATGGCAGTTGAAGAAAAAAGGCCTTTTAGTTGTAGAGACTGGTTCCTTATGCAATTAGGTATAGAAGAGATGTTACAAGATGCATTCCTAAATGCCATTGTAAGTCCTAAAGTAAGATTACCTGTCATAACTGGAATAAAGGACCTCAAGCAATACCTCATTTCAGGGAAGGAATAGAAACATCTTATTCACTCAGACGTGATGAACCTCATTGCTTTCCACATGTTCCCATCTCTGTTACTAATGCCTTCTTTATAAAGCTGTGCTTTTCAAAGCATCTGGGCACATCTGTTTTCTCTTTTCTTCCTCCACCCATCACATCACCACCTCTAACAAATTTTTGCTCCCTCAGCAACTGTTACATTCTCTTTTTTTTCTTTCTCTCCAGCTCCCCTTTCTGTCTTTTTTGGACACCTCTCCAACAGTGTATCTATCCTTCTGGCATGTGCTTTCTTCCTCCCTTCACACCTCCACGTACCTCTCGGGTCCTGTGTCTGCAAAACTCATTTCCAAAATACATATTCTGTGTGGTTCCCTTCCCTTCTGCTGTTTAATCTGGAAGAAGAAACCTAATTCAAAATATTACGCTGCCACTCCTTTAGGTTTTTTTCTACCTCTCTGCATCTGCTACCACCCTTTGGTCCAAAAGCCTTTCCTTCACATCTTCCTACACGGAAATCACCTCTCTGACATTCCTTCCCTTGCCAAATCTCTACGACCTGGTGAATGTCCCACATTCACCTATGCAGTTTGATATATTGTCACTCTTTCATCGTCCTGTTTGGGGAGGATTTATTCTATTCGGGACAAAATTTGCCACAAGCTGCCTGAGCATAAAACTTTATTGAAGTATTTATTGATTTTTAAGAGCATCTGAGAGAAAACTTGTAAAGGTTCCTCAAGACAGTGTAAGTCATATGTCTTTTCAGGGAATGACACAGTAAGTTTGGAAACTAGCTCTTCTGTAATGTTGTCACATTTTTCTCGTACAAAAGTGGTTTTATAGATGCCACAGACAAAAGTGGTTGAACCTTACCTTTGACGTGGCTTCTCCCATCCTCCAACAGTGGTACTACTATAGTGTTGTTCATATTCCCAGGTGATCTCACAGCTGTATAGACAACAGGTACTGACTGCACCACCACAGGGATACGGTGGACGTGACTCATTTTGTTGGACTGCAAGTTCATGGGGCTTGAAGGCGGTACTGGATGGATAATGTGCAAAAACTGCTGGCCTCCAACACCAGATGCAGAAGCCACAAGAGGACCTGGAGTTAATACTGACGGTACAGATGCTGCTGAGGATACCGATGTTATTACTGTGGGTGATCAGGCTGGTCGACTAGAAGAAGAAGAAGTAGAAGTAGAAGACGGGGAGGAGGCTGATGCTGTAATGGAAACTGGTGAAGATGAAGCTGCTGTAGGGGATGACCTGGCTTTATTTATTGACAAGTCCACTGGTTCAGTCTGTGTTTGGAAATGGTCTGTAGATAACGAATCCTCCGCGGGGTCTGCCTTCATGTTGTTTAGTAACAAAGGTACAGTTTCCATATCTGGGTAGTTGTGGACGTTTGGAGACTGCTGAGGAAGGACAAAGAAACATAGTTACACATGGCAAAAGATGACTTGCACACCTAATTGTGATGCCAACTTGGTCATACATGAAAGCCACGGGATTTATCTCCTTTTCTTTGTGTCAGCTCATGGTTTTAAAGGACAAACCATGATAGAAAGCACTGAATCCTTCACTCTGAACCAAATACAAAAAAAAAAGTTCTACTCCCACTCCTTAGAAGGTGGTAGGATTAACTGTATAAAATCATCCTGTATCTTTGCACTGTGCAAAGTCATCAGTGACAAAAAAATGTAGTATCTCCACAGGTAATCACTATTTATATTGAATCTAACTTTAAGCTAGTGTTACTCACTTGTATAATCTCCAACTGTCATGAAGAAAACTGGTCACCACCATTTTTCAAACTTTGTGCATGTTTGAAGACTATAATTTCCCCCTACTTGTTTACCTTCTTCTAGTCTGGACAGATCTTACTGCTTCTTTCTGTCCTAAGTAAGCTTTAAAAGAACAAGCCTTAGCACTCGTCTGCTCTTTGCAGCGATCCTTGCAGTTTTGTCCGCACCACTTTCCAGCGAGTGCTACCTTAAAGCTAAACACAGTCCTTCAGCTCAGAGTGTTCGACTTACTGCATTCTGCATGGTCACTGATGGTGAACTCGCAGGTCAGTACAGAGCCCCATGTTTGTACGGTTGCCCTGTTACAGGCAGCAAAGGCTACAGAGATTTGTTATTCTTCATTAGGATGTTAGATAGTCTTCCCCATTTTTTTGTTTAATTATTTTTCCATGCTAATTAATAACAATTTTCCTGAATTTGCAAAATAAGTTTATTATTTAGACCAACTCTTTCAAAGCTGGCTTGTCTAAATTTATTCTAGACTGCTGCTATCTGCTATTTTTCTAGTTTTATTCCTTATTTCCATCAAAGAGGTTAATAGAATTTTTTAATAATGCTAGGCCAAAGATAGATCCCTGGATAAGCTCATTTGATATATCTTTCCCTTCTGACAGTACATCATTAATAACTACTCTTTAAAAATGTTTTCTCAAGTAATTTTCAATAGGCAGAGCAAGGAAGGAAATGCCCAATGATAACCTGGTAGCAAGACAAAGCACGGCTCTCAGCTAAGCACTTCCATGGCACTGCACTGCAGTACTGCTTCTCTACAGGCACACAAGAGTTGTTATGTGCTCTAGTACAGAAAACCAACCTCAGTGAAAATCATTTGCCAAGCTACTTCACATCTCACTTGACCCAAAGCAATTATTCCATACACAGATCTAACAAGCAATCTTTTTATGGTATCTAAGCAGCTCTAAATGCATTCTGTTGATCTCTAGATTATAGCATTCAACAAGTATCTAAAAACATGTCCAAAATTTTTAAGCCACAATATTTCAGTTTGTCTAGTCTAAATAAGCTAACGATCAAGCAAGCTATGAATTCAATTCAGGATTTTTATCCAATATATCAAATGTTCTCATGGAGAATATTCTCCTGGTTTTGAGTCAGAGCCAAATTTCATCACAGAACGGACTTTCATTGCAAAAGGAAAACAGAAACACTAATGTTTAAAACTGTAATAACAGCAGCTTAAATGCATATTATCCCTGGCATGTTGAAAGATGAGATGTTCTAGTAGATCTCATCTATTCATCTCATTTAGACTGGTTCTGGGATCTGAAATTTTCCTCAATTTGAAAGCAAGAACATCTCTGGAACAGTGAGTCTCTTCCTCTATTCATATACAAATCAACTTAAAACAAAGGGATCCCAATTCATCTGGCCCTGGACCCTGCTGTTCTGCAATAATACAAATAACAAAAGCAAAGCATCCTTCTAGCAGGAAGTTCTCCTGCTAGAAAAGTACACAGAGTGAAAACAGGTTACTTTCCAAAACACATCCCCCCAGCTACCAGTAACAAGGCTATGAAAACCCCTTCCTCAAGAGGGTAAAACTGTCTGTAACTGCCCAGTGATGACTCCTAGTAACTTCCTCTAAAACACCTGATCCTGGCTATTGTCAACAATGAGGCTCCATTCCAGGCGTACCACATGTGCCATGATAAAGACAAGATCAGAGACCTACGTAGCACGTGTAGTCCATTTGTCAAACTTTGACAAGTCTTACATACACAGTAGGCCAATGTTGTGCTGAGCTAAACAGACTAGTGGCACAGTGAAGGCAAGGTGGAGATGGACAACTTGCACAGGCTACAGACAAATTTTCACAAGGCCAAAGGAAATGTCTTCCATCTTAAATGTTTGAGAGCAGGGAGACAAATGTGATCAACTCATGTACAAGGGAGATGAGAGACCCCCTTGTGCACGTGGGTGGGCAAGGATCATCTATAAGCAGTACAAATCACTACCTCCATCCACAGGGCAGATAATGTGCCATGGAGGAAATCTGACATGTTGACATACTTGTAAGGCTTCCCCTGGGTGCCAGAGGTGGATTTCAGGTTGATTCCCTGCCACCTGCCGCAGCAGCACAACTTGTTACTCTGCACAACTTATTACTCTGTGAGCTGAAGAGTAATGGAGGACCCCAAAGCTGCTGTCCTCCATTACTCTTCAGAGCACTCTGAAGTGCTCTGAGGGCACTAGGGACTTGATGAACCCAGCCTATGCACATCAGACTGTTCCCAGGAGTCTTCTGACTTCCAGGATACTTCTAAGACTGGACGCAAGGCATCCACATGGACCTTGAAAGCAGTCTATCACCAAACCGAACACAGTCTGCCCCAAAGTCCCACCTGGCATTGCAGCAAGCAGCAACCGTTCCCTTACAGGAAGAGTAAGGCAGAACACCAAACCCTTATGAAGCACTTGTTCTACAGATAAAGTCAATTGTCTTTGAGACAAAAGTGAAGGTCATGACTCGTTCTAAATTTCCGCTAAGAACAGGCCTTTATTTTACTACAGTAATTACACCTAGTCTTTTGGGAATTAAAAAAAAAAAAAAAGGAAAAAAGTATCCTGTAACTGCAGTCTATGATGCAAATAATGTTCTTTTTTAATAGCTTCTCTGCATTTACTTGTGTACTGTACGTTCCCTACATCACAGCTCCCTTTTGGTAGGTACTCTCTTCTCTTTCAGAGATGTTGGAGGAGTCATGCAGTCTCTGTGTACTATAGTAATATAGTTGATATTATTATTTCGGTCTTCAGTAGCAAAATTAAACTTGAAACCTTAATAATCCCTTCATTAATTTCTCTAAACAGTATGAAAACAGGTATGCCCTTCAAAGGCCTCCTTTCTCCTGCCAAGACTAGGAATACACTTTTTATGGTATATTCAGGCTGTGACCAATGTCAGCTGACATTACAAAAGGCATCAGGATCCTTATCAAAACAGGTTTGTACATCTCGTACTTGAGATAAATATTGTAAACAAGTGTTGAATTTTGTTCTGGTGGTAATAAACAAAGAGATCAACCCCAACAACTCTCACTCCCTTATAGTGACCCTACAAGCAGTATAGATGTTTCTCCATAGTTTCAGATGCTAAGGTGCCAAAATTCTATTTAAACTGTATTTGAATCAAAACTTTGAACATTAAATTATCATTATTTTCTGAAAATGGATGGTATAAGCAAACCTTTCCCAGCAACCAGGACTATTTCAGAACTAGGAGCTACAGGACTGACAGTAGCAACGACGCAAAAAGGGATGGCTGAATTCTCAGCATGTGATTTCTTAGCATCTCCCCAGAAAGTTATTAACTGAAAATCAACTGTTAATTTCCCTAGATGCTGAGCATTGCCATTAGTTTTATTTAACAGAACCACAACTTTTCCAATTGAGAAGATCATAACACTATGGCTGGGATATTCAGAGGTACACCTTGAGCCACTCTGTCAGCTCATAAAGTCAACTGGATGAAAAACAAATGGTTGTGTGGGGATTTTTTCTTCTGTCTGTCTTTCCATTCTCATCTAGTGAACTGAGCTTCTTCTGATGGTGTGGGCTCAAGTGATTGCTAGTTTGGGCATCTGAAACAAGCTTTCCTAGTCTGGCTCCCAAAGGTGTCCATTTGGTTTTGTAAAATTTGTTTTCATTTTAGGGGTCTAAACTCTGTTGTTTAGAGTTTGGCAGCTTCCAGAGCATTTGGTGGGTTAGAAAGAGTTCAGCCCAAGGTCCCTGTAACCCAGTGGGCTGCCTTGGACATCAGCCCAGATCATGGAAATACAACAAGAAGGGGTACAGCTCCACATGGCTTCACTCGTCTCACTGCTCCTGTCTGCTGATACAAAGGAGAGGGACAGCTTCAGCCCTGCCCCCAGCTGGGACTCGAGGCAAATCTCAGGAATGCCTCTTACTGAAACACCACCATCACGCCCTTATGCTGTTCACCATCCACTCAAATCCAGGCTGAAACAGAACTAGACAAGTTCTCTGCTACAAAAGGCTTTTTAATAAAGCTGCAGCCTCTATTAGTCAGTGTTCTTGGCTCATGCTTTTTGTGCCTGCCCTTTAAAGCTGTACAGCGCTACTCTCTGCAGCGTTCTGTTTCATCAGCTTGCCCTTAATAAACACCACCAGCAGCGTAACACGTGACTTCCCTATTCATAAAGCTCTTTTTGGCTGTGTAAAAAAAAGCATTCCTTACTGCTCTTTACCCCCACTATTATGAGAAAGCAACCAGTCAGCCACACAACTGGCCACAAGACTCCAAGTGAAGTTATGAATCCCATGGTGAAGTTACAGGTGATGTCTCATCTGCTGGATGGCCATCCTTTCCTGCTCAGTTCTACCTCATCTTCTTTCCAGCCACCTGAACTCCATCTTCTCTTTACTTGGAAGCAAATTTTGCAATAGCCCCTTTCCACTCTCTTAGTGTACACATGGCAATCTGAGGTTAAAACCAGTGAAAAAGCGAAGATCATTTTGTTTCCAGCAACTCATCCTGACACCTTGCAGTCCATCAGCTTCACAAGGCACTAAGCTTCAGTGAGTATGCCTTTGTGGAGTTTTACTGCTCCCACACAACACAGTTTACAAATGTCCAACAATCAGTTGTCAGCTTTTAAAGCGTTCTTCCTTTCTGGCAGAAATCTCTGAAGGTCAAACAATTTGTAAGAAAGCATAACAAGAAAGCTGTCCTTGATGACAGAAACTGCACAGACTAAATTTAGCATTTATAAAATAAGCTGCCTTTGAGGACAAGAAGTTTACAAAATAAATTGCCAAGCGTTTAGCTCTTCAGTCAAATCACACAAAATTCCTTCTTGGTTGTCATCGTGCTGCCCCACCTCATTCTGCTCTGGCAGGAAAAATTTCAGGTGGGATGATTTTGTTTTGTCAGTGTTAGAGGATCCTTCTGGAAAGCTACCCAGAATTTTAACTGTGTTTTTGTCACTGCCATACCAAAACACTGAGGTTCAGAGGTGCAAGCACTGGGCAGGCACTGCAGAACTGCGCCCAGCTAAAGCAGTTTTCAGCTCTTATCATCACGCTTGGAAGGTGAAACCTAAATAACCAGGAATATTTTGCAGGTTGCAATTTTCCTAACACTTCACAATAAAATAAACACATGCTAGGTTTGAAATGACAAAGAGGCCTTGCTCTAGCAGAAGTCATTTTACTTCTGCACTGCACACGGGTGTGCTTATAACTCTGATGCCATGAGATGTGCAGGTAGATTGGGTCTAAGATACGAGTATGCTCATCTTTGGTATGCAATTCCTTTTTTGAAATGAAAATGGAATATTTTCCTAATCTTTCCCGTAGCTAAGGCAGAAAGCTCATTCCCCTAAAACTGCAGTTCTGTAGATGCTTGCCATGAAGCGTATCTGCCTCTACTAGGTTTTCTCCAGACTCACCCCAACTAGGCACTTGCAGAGATGAAAGACTGGCACATGGCTACCTTGGGTAAACTGCAGCTTGGGTACTCCGAAGAGCCCTGTAAGTTATGTCTCAAGTACGCAACATTCCACTCAGTCTTTTTACCTTGCTACTCTAGGAGGGAACTGTCTTTAAAATTATGGGAAGAAGTAATTTTGAAAACACCTTTCCAGCATGAGAAATTAAATTCAAAACATTAACATGCTTCCACTTGAAAATCTCCACTTCAACCAAAGTGATGAAATACTCTAAGAAAAAGAAGTAATATAACCTGCAAAAAATGAACTGAACAACCTCTATTTGAAACACTCTACTATCCCCCTGAAAAAAAGACACATCCAAGAATAAACTAGGCTCACTTTGAGGTGCCGCTATCATTATTAATCTGTTCATGAGAGGTACACCAATAGAATTCTGATAGCCATATAAAATCAGAAGGGTGAACAAGTAGACAGCTGAAAACTAAATCTGAGTAAAATACTTAGACATTTGTTTCCAAATGCAGAAGCACCAAGTGAACAGGCATTTGTGCCTTTTTGCTTGAGGCTTCTGCTGGAGGCTTTCCCAGGCTGACAGAACTGCTCAGCTCAGATGTGCTGGACAAATTCAGGAGGTCACGCTGAAGGGAGAAAAATGCAAGACAGCTGGACCTTTCATCTTTTTTTTTTCTGGAAGCATAAATAAAAGGTCCCTTACTACCAGTTTTCAAGAAAATGGTTGATCAGGGTCAAGGTTAAAGGTGTGTTCCAAGGAGGAAGGGACCCCCAAGACACAGCACTCCCAAGTAAGGCTGAGTCAGACTTGTAATAGCTCTTATTGAAGCTTTTCTAAAAAGTACCAAGTTAGCACCAAGCAAGACAGAGGGTAGAGCCCAGAAATCATTAAAATAAGAAGAAATTCACTGAAAATGCATTTGAACAAATGCATATCAATTCAACAGGAGAGACTGAGAGATACTCACTTTAAAGTACTCATGATTCACTTTATCATTATCTCTGCACAGCACTTGGATATTTGATTTCAAAGTGGATATTTCCAACCCTCAAGGCTTAAAAATAAAATTTCTATTCTCTTTTGTGAGTCTGAAGAGGCAACAGAAACTCAGCACATGTTATGAGGCGCAGGTGGCCTTTGTTAGCAGGGCATCAGTAAATGTGAAGAACTTAGAGAAGATATAAAAAACCAACAAAGAGGGAGATCAAAATCAAACCAACCATTCATAATGACGCAAGCAAGATTCGAGCTCTGAGGCTGTAGAAATTATCTTTTAACTTTTCCTGAACTTCCACTCTCTGGTACTATTCCACACCTACTTCAAGACTAAATCATGTGCTACAATCTTTAGTAACAGCTCAAGCTAGGACTGTGGAAATATGCTTCAAAGTGAAAAGAGGCCTCTATGTAAACAGCATTAATTTTTAAACATGTTTAACAAAGAATGCAAATACATCTAATGTGAAATTACTTATTTTTAAATAATACATTTTCAAAGACAGACTAAGCATTAAGGTCATTGGCATTCTACTCTCCTGCTCCACAACTGATAAGGTTTACCAGAGGGTGTCTCTGATGGCACAGGAGGAGATAAAGTGATTACAGACTTCTACAGCACAATAAACTCATTACCCCTGTACTATGTGGCACATAACATGCAAAAATTTCCCCATTTCCTAAATATGAGGATAAACTCTCAGTATCTGAAACTCTGCATGGGCTTGCCATGATTTTTCTTTTGAAAAGCAACAAAACCTACCCCCTCAAACTCTAAATCATTAAAACATTCAGAAGACTAGCTGTTCAGCATAGATGTATTATTTATACTTAAACAGTATAACGAGAATGTTTTATCAAAGGAGGAATCTGTTGAAAAAAACTCTAATTTATGACCATCACTATGACACAACTCTTCAAGAGCAATGAGTCTAACAAAAGTATAGAACAACAGTGTTTTAAGATGTTGCTTGCACTATTACTCGCTTAAGCATTTAAGGAATATTGACAACTTATTTGTATTCCTTGTACTAATTCATTTTAGATTTGAGAGTAATTTCTGAACAAATGGCAGATCCCTAAATAACTGTTAAAGGGGAGGCAGAATTATATGAAAAAAAAAATCTTATTGCCCTCAGTTCAGAATTACTTTTGGGACTCAATCTCAGACAACCTTCACACATCCACTTAGTAGTATTCTTCTTAAGATGGTTTCCTCATGTTTTGAGGATAATTCTTGCCCCTTTTGATTTCGCTTAGTTCTTTGTTTTTTCTAGTTCTAGTCTAATTTTAAATTAGACTCTTACCCTTTGCTTCATCCAAAAATTTGAGTTACTAATTTGAGTTACTAAACTAGCGTAGACTAGTTATTTAGCCTGAGTGGAATGCATCAGGAACTTTCTGCAAGCATCTACTAAGCAGGTTTGCTGATGGAAAAGTCCACCAAACTAGCGAGGCTTAGTGAAAATCATTTTTTAATAAAAGTACTCAGCAACATGTACATTTCTAAACTGAAAAAAAACCTGATTCTATTCTAAGATTTATTTTTATCCAACACAGAAGCATTCAGTGTCTCCATACAAACCAGCTTTCATCTAAACTGAATGAAAGCCTGAAGAGTAAATTGCAGCTAACAAGCTGCTGAAGACCCACAAGTTGAAATTTTGATGCAGATTTAGTATTTTCCTGCTCTACACATTATTGCAAAATATTCATGAACACATATAGCAAAATAATACATAAATGTATTAGCAAAAAAAGAACTGTGACAAATAATGCATAAAACTACTTTTCATTCCTTTTAACCACCTACAAAAGCCATTGCCCCCCTCCAGACAAAGTTCAGCCATGTTCCCAGCAGCCTTGGAGCTCAGCGCTCCCAAAGTGATCTTGCACTTTTAGCCAAGTTATTCCTCCTTGAGCATGCAGTGCCGGATACTTCAAGAGGACACTGCACATCCAGTAAATACAGCTGAGGTGAAAAAGATATCAAAGACTGGGCAGTTAATTATTGTTAATTATTTCTCATTACTCAGTCTTTCTAGTATGTCCTCTGTGAAGATACTCATGAACTATTGTAATGCTATACCCAAGGCATCAGTAATTCTCTAGATAGATAATAAATACATCAGGAGTGGTGATGGTAGAGGTGTCAAGCCTGAAATTCACATCTAACTCATCTAAATCAACTGGGCTTCCCTCTGTCTCTTTCTACACATCTCTTTTCACCTTAATTTCTACCAGAAGGATTCATTTTCCCAAATGAACCTCTTCCTTCTGTTTGCTGTCTTTCAAGCTGAAGTTTAGGTTCATTTTGTTCTTCTGACCTCTCAACTGAGATTGCATCTCAATTTCGACACACTGTTCTGTACAAAAAATAAATACATTGAGTAGGACTAACTATAGTTGGGTTTGACCAAAATTAAGTCCTTCTGTGGTGTGGGGGGAGAGCAAAAAACACAAAGGTTCCCTTCAGAGACGAAAAAATAAAATCAAGTAAGTTCTTACTAAAACCAGCACTTTCCAGTGTCTGGTCCTTGAAAAGATGTTCAGGACAACCTATCCAAGAACTGGTCCTAGTAAAACAAACATGCCTATTACTGTTTTCTGGTACCGAGGGTCTGATGGTCTGAATTTGCATAGCCAAAATCCTCCAAGAGTGGGTGGCTCTACCCCAGGCTCATTAAACAGGGTACAATGAGTTGCCTCTAACATCCTTGACCTCTCCCCTCCTGCTTCCCACTGCCAACCTTCCTCTGGGACTAGGCAGCACTGAAGAGTACATCAGCTGACCTCAAAGAAGGAAAAAAAGAGCCAAATTTGGGAGGAGAAGAATAACACTAGTTGGAAAAAAGCCCTGCAGAGACAGACAAAATGCAGAGATTGGGCCTCGTGCTGTCAGAGAGGAAACTGATAGCAAGTCCTGGCTGGGAAGTCTGAGATACCGTCAGCAAAGCTACCAGGGCTACAAGAGGTCACACAAGGTATGTCTGTGGATTAAAGTAATCAGGCATTTAAAATTCTAAGCAAGCCATTAGGTCACCTAATGTAAACCTCAGAAGCAACTGAGAGGACTACAAGATGAGAGTGGGAAAGAAAAGGTACCCATCTCCCTGCATGGTGAGGTTGGTTGGGAAGACCACGGGGCTTGGGTGGATACGAGGAAGAGTGTCCCAGCCCAGAGGAAAAGAGACAGGTCAAGCTCGGAGTGACCAGACAAAAGAGTTTATGCCAAGTAAAGCAAAACACCCTGCCAGCATCTGGCACGGGACATGAAGCCGCTGAGGTTCACCATTCCTCTGCTGTCAGCAGATATCCCTGAAATCCACTAGTGAAACATCCTGTCCCTTCACAAAAACCATCCACAAAAAATGAAGACAAGAAGGGCAGATTGCAGTAACTGAATGTTACAGGGGTCTGATCAAAGTTAGCACAGACAGCCCTCCTCCTCACATGGCTCAAAGGCAGACCGCTGCATCATTCAGGCTTACCAATGTTCTTTTAGCACAGCTTTTGAGAAGGGAGGATTCGTATGGGTCTTTTTGACTTTTCCCCCAAGAAGTAAATGTGCTCTTAAATAAACTACTAATATGTGTATCTGGAAAATTAGTTTTTAATACCTCTGGAATGGATTCAACTCACTGACCTGGTATGTCATGGTACTTAACTGTTACAGAGGAAAGACCAAGAATAAAAACCTAACCGCCTCTGCACACCTTTTCTGAGGTTTTAGATATATAAAATTTACAGTTAAAGGCTAAACAAGATAGGGTGTGGATGATGAGATGGACAACCTATTGACATCATACATGGACTAGCAGACAAACACTCATGTAAAGAGCATTTAATGCAGTAGTCAGGAGCTGACTGTGAAAGCTTCCCTGTTTTAGTTCTTATCCCATGGAATAACAACCACTTACTGATTACGACTAACTGATTAGTCTTTAGAAATCTCCTTTAGATGGGGATGACAGAGACTAGTTCCACTTTACAGAGAGAAAATACAGGAGGGGAATCTCAAGAGTACTACAATATCAAAGTTTAGAGTTGCAACATTAGAACCAAACCATTTTAAAATCCAACAAAAAAAATTAAATCCATTCTAACCATGAGGACCTGTTTATATTACTTTATTCTTTCTGATTTTAAGGGTACCGAACATAAACAGCATAGAATAAAAGATATCATTAATCACAACTATTTTCCTACTCTAAAGGAAAGCTTGCAGTGTGTATCTATAACAACTCCCATTATTTGTAACTATCACATCTGGAATCTGAGATAATTGTATGCATTCACATTATTTCTTTATACCTTTAATCTTAAAAAATTATACGTCTCTCAGCAATTGAACTAAAATGAACTCAAACTGATTTTTGAAAAATTGCTAAAAGTTCCACTGTAATTTTTATTACACAGCAGAAGAAACTCAGTATTTACTTATTCTTCTCAGTCATACAAAACTAATGTGATCACCGTGTTATTAGGTATGGATGACACCACTCTAAGTTTGTTCCAGAGGACTAATTGCTTTTAAACAGAAGAAACATAAATTTTTAAAGAAGGTGTTGCTAACAGCAGCTTAATAACTTTTCATTACCTAGCTAGTATCAGCTTTGGAATATATGACAGTCTCTAAAATTAAATTCTGTTAGAGACAAAATTGTTGGTTTTTGACAACAAGTTATACATATAAAATACCAGATTAGACACCTGAAGCTAAACTGTAGGTAAAACGATTCTTTTGAGTTCCCTTAAGAAATAAATAATTTAATGGAAACTTCTTATATGCTCCCCATGGTGACACGGACAACAAGGCACAAATTATTTCTCCTGCTTGTCCAGGAAATAAAAAGTGGAATAAACGGAAAAGCATCTTTTTTTTTTGGATCCAAGAATTATTTTTCAACAGAATTACAAGTTTTATTGTGTTTTCAAGCTCTTGAGAAGTTTATGCTGAAAAAAAAGAAAAAGGAGGTGTGGTGGTAGGTAAATGTTAAAATGAACTATCATTAATGCTGCATATTGACCCATTTACTATTTAGGTAGCCCGAAGAACACACATCAGTTATTTTCTGATTTTTTTTATTATTCCTTTACTGATTAAAACAAGCTACTGAATTTGAAATCAATTCCCAAAAGTTTTTACTTGCCCTAAATCCCTTCCCCTGCCTCCTCCCCACCTCTTTCTTTTGTTAACAAAACATTTCACACATAGTTTATCCTTGGCTCTTTCATTAAGCCAAATTACTTTGGCTCATTTCAGATGTCCAGGCAGAGGTGCTGTGTGGTGGTTATCCAAAACCTCCTGGAATATGGAAGGTGGCATGGAATTGGGGGACAGGCTCTGGCATCCTCATGGAGAGGTGCTGGCAGTGGCTGGGGTACACCAGCATATGTCCAAGGGCACAACGTGATGATATTAGCAGCCACAAACATCAGCGAAAAAGGCACAAGAGCACCTCTTGCAAGCACAGAGAGGACAGAAGAAAAACATTCATGCTTTGCTTTGTGCTAGTAAAAAGGTTCCCTAACAGACTGCCTGCTGCATGATGTTGTGCAATATCACAACAGTGATGCTTAGGAAAAGCACTGTCACACATACTCACATTTGATGCTACTGTACATGACACCCAATATTGGCTATGGGAGCTGATGTTTTGCCACAACATTGATATCACTCCCCATATTTGACTCAAAATTATTGTTACAGTCAAAGGAAAAAGTTCCTTTACCATGTGTCCATCTGAGAAGTTATTGCTGCAGTTTTAGATTTTAGATTTTTAGATTTTATTTTCTTGACTGCCAAAGCTTATGTCCAGGATCCAAAGCTACTGAGCTTTTTCAAATACTCTTCCATGCTGTTTGAGGAGCAGCATGGTTTAAGGTGCCAGAGCTGATCCCTGCCAAGTGTGCTTCTTTGCTGCTCTGACTCAGGAGAAAGACTCAAGTTAGATGTAAAAATAACACGCTAATTTAATTCAGGAGAGATACATAAGGTAACTTTAAAAGAACTATAAATGGAATTGTTCTATTTTTCCACTTGCCATTGTTACCGTGCATGACAAAATCAGGATGAACACACCAAATACACTGCTTCTCCTGAGACACAGACACTATTACTCTTGTTGACATGTGGGTCTTATGTTTAAGCTATTTTACTGCACTAATTAGTACTGACAGTTCTTAATATATTACAAGTTAAATAGGAGAATTCACACTTAGGTTTAAGGGTTTGGGGTTTTTTTCTCACTGAATAAAAAGAGTATCTCTAGCAATAACATATATATAATTGCATGTTACAGCCATGAAAATCTAACATGAGAAAATGAAAAACTGTAAAGTGCAGTTGCTTCATAAATGTCTCTGTGTTTCACAAGTTTGCACCAGTAGTTCAAGACTTCTGCATTTCAGTAACACTGAAGACGGTTTCTGACAAAGAGCAACAACTTAGCACATAGGGCGATGGTTCCTCTGTGGTGCTACCTGAGGCAGTGCCACAGTGTACTTGTGCTGTTTAGCTCAGGTACCTCCTTTTGAATGCCAATACATTCTCTACTTCTGCTCCATTTCTCCTCTACCATACTTCACATCTACACAGGAATGTATCCTGAAATTGTAGAATGCTTTGGGTTGGAAGAGACTTGAAAAGATCACCTATTCCATCCCCCTGCCAAGGGTTGGGACAGCTTTCACTAGATTATGTTGTTAATAGTCCCATCCAACCTGACCTTGAGCACTTGCAATGACAGGGTATCCACAGCTCCTCTGGGAAACCTGCTCCAGAGTCTTACCATCCCTCACTGTAAAAAGTTTCTTCCTTATGTCCAATCTAAATCTACCTTCTTCCACTTTAAAACCATAGTTCCGTGTCCTGTCCCTAGAGGCTGTGGTAAAAGGTCTTTCTCCATCTTTCTTATAAGCACTTAAACAGTGCTGAAAGGCTGCAATAAGGTGTTCCTGGAGTCCTCTCTTCTCCAGGTTGAGCTACTCTCTTCTTCACAGAGGAGTTGTTCCATCCCTCTGATAATTGCTATGGCTTTCCTCTGGACCAGCTCTAAACATTCTCCCTATGGTATTCTCATTCTAAATCAGACATCATCCTTCTTGACTGGTACAGAGTCAACTATGCCCTCACCTGCTAAAAAACATTGTAGAGACACAGTGATGGTATGAATGAAAATCATCATGCTCTGATGCCATATATATACGTAACGCCCTTTTGCAGCACTCTCTCTACTGCTTCAAAAGCTTGTCTAACTCATGATTTGCAATCCATTACAAAGGGGCAAGTCTGACAGATACAGCTCATCTTTACTGACATACTGTCTGTGGCAAGGAGCTCATCTCGTGTGTACTTCCCAAGCAACAAACTTCACAGTGACTGACTGCCACACCAGCAAAGAACGGGCGAAGTGTGAACTCACTTTCCTATAGCATAGCTGCCAGCAACCTCTGACCTGTATGCCAAATGTGGCATGTGGGTAGACTGCAAATAACACACAGCAAGAATTAGATGCTAAAATCACCTGTCTCTCACAGAATGAAGATGTCATGAATTACCTGCTTGGTAATACATATCCAGTTAAGAGAAAAATCCTGTTGAGAGAATACCACTCTTGAAAATTTGCCTAGCAAGTAAACTACAATGAAAATATTCTTTCTTTCTCCTCTCTCCCTGTCCTTTAAATCTTAAAAATCTGTAAAGCAGACCAGTTTGAAAGGGATCACATGTCAGAACACTCTCGTAACTGCACCCTGTAAACCACAAAAAGATTCATAATACAACTCTCCTTGCAAGCACAGGGGGCAGACTTGAATCTCTTCAGGCACTAGTGCAAACTGAACCCAGGTCTTCCACATCATTAGTGGTTAAGTGATCCATGCTTCCAGGTAAAAAAAGAGGGCACAAACACTATTAGCTATTCCTGTATTTTAAAATACAAAGGTTCGCATTTAAAGCAGTTTGAGTCAGAGCAGTAAAAGTTTTAACACCTCAGCTACCAGGTCAGACACCCTCAACAGGAGATACATGGATCATCTCTTTCTAGTCCTGATTAGATGTACACATCACTGAGCTGTTCTGCCTTTTAAAAGAACCACTTACACACTAACAAGACTTCAAGCCCTAAGAAATGTACTATATTATTTAAATATATACATTACATTCCTACATTTTTTTTGTGGTCAAACAGAAGACATAAGGATTTCAGTTTTGAATTCTAGCATCAAAATTCCTACTGATGGTCCACTTTAGGAATAGATCAGGCTAAATACCCATTGCTTTTGCTGTGTAGAGAGAATTGGGACAAAAGGAAAGTCAGACTCACTTGCATATGACTAGGTGTCCAAGGGACTAGCTGATATGAACATCACTTAACACAACAACAGTGCTGTGAAAAGACTGTTTATAATCCCATTACAAAGTTTTAATAGAAATGACTCACAGTTAATATAAACCCAAAAGGTCCTCCCAGACAGATGAGGTACTTCATCATATTACATGGCAACAAGAACTTGGATATACAAGGGTCTATTCCTTAAGTGCACTAAACATTTCTGAAGATTCTGTTTAACTTCAAACACAATGACTCTACAACTTAGACAGCAATTTACACTCAACTACTAATGAATATAGCACCTGCATATGATAAAATTGATAGCTTTATTCTTCTGGAATGTAATGACAAGTTTTATCACCATTTTTTTCCCTTTTCCTCCCTTTTAAAAAGCAAGTTGTTCTTATGTGGAGGGAAAATAAGAGCTACATTTACCATCTGTCACAGATACTTTAAGAAAACTGCAGTAAGTTAACAATCATACTGAAAGGTCATCACTTGGACTTCACAAAGCCAGCTGTATTAGCCCAAAGACTAACTAGAGTGGCTATGAGATGTGGACTAATACAACCAAGCCAATACACTTGTAGATTAATGAAGTAGATTTTTGCTTGCCAAATTCTAATGTTGTTTCATATGTGAATGTATCATCCTTTAAAACTTGCTTATTTCAATTTGTGATTTATTACGTGTTCAGCATAACATTAGACAGTGGATCAGCGCAGACACCAGTCCTGTGAGATGCAGGCATTACTTAGAGTGATCAGGGCTGCTGCTAATGCAATGAATGGCTCCTTTTCTGAGTGAACAGTTTTCCAAATAGCCAAGAAAATCAGCTTACTAATTGCTCCACTTTGACTATTAAAAATATGTCCCAACATGTCTGATTCACAGTTAAAATAGTGAGGCCATCTGACTGCCAAAAACAAATGACTGAATGTGGGAATCTATTGTGGCAAATCTCAGGTTATTTATTCATACTCAGCATCTCAAAAGGGAAAGAGCATGTTTAGGCCAGAGTTTGCAGGCTGTGCTCTGCTTCAGGCATCAATGCTGTTTCAAAACACTGGCCTTTATGCACCTACATGTGGAGGATTAAGGAGCCTTTGTAAGACAAAACACCTAGGCTTTTTGTAGTATTATATAAGATATAAATCTGGAAAAAAAGATTTGGAAAGTAAAACCTAATTCACACTTTGCCTTCATCCTACTTGTCTCCAAAGACTTCTATATACAAAACAATATTAATGCATATGATACATTGATCTTAGAAATACTGATTACTCACTGAAATCATGACATTTCAAATCACATCCTGAAGTAATAGAACATCATCATATGTTTATCATTGTGAGGCTAAGCCAGTTATTTCTGGAAAATTAGTTTACTCTGTAACTCTTTCAAGATACAGAAATACTGCTCAGGATGATAATGCAGCACTTGCAATAGCAATTGTATACAACAAAGAGGACAAATACAGTAACTGGTGATTCTCAGAAAAGTATCATTAAGTTCATGCTGAGTTCAATAAGCCTCTGCTACTTGAAAGGCTGTGAATTATGAGAAACATTTTTTTTTCCAGTATTCCCCTTACAGATTAGCTTTGTCCAGTGAAAGAACTAGTTTGGCTCTTCTTGAACCAGCAAATCCTCCTGGGAAACAGTCATTTTTGGGTCTTGCGTTCAGTCTTTCAAGTTTGGCAGAAAAGTCAAATCTTTGGTATATAAATAGTGAAAGTATGCTGCTCATTCTTCCCTCCACATACATTTTTGGTAATGACACACAATACTGTAAAACCTAAGAAAGATAATGAAAACATTTTAAAATGAAACGAAACAGAGAGAAATTTTAATAGATTGACCCATTTAGTTCATCAAAGTTACAAACAAAGGATCTAAGGAAGAAAATCAGGAAAAGCAAGCCCTCTGTTTTAAATTCCCAGTGTATTGCATTTCCCCTGTACATACACATAGGCATATAAACAGGGAAAGAGAACATCTCTGGGCAAGACAATCCCAAAACCATAACTAGCACTTAACTTTCTTTCCTCAAACGAAAGGATACATGAAATAAAAGTTCTCCCAAACTAGAATACAATGTCTTAAAACTCAGAATATATCATCTGTTTAAAATATCGTAATATGCCATTTCTGATATGTTACTGCTATTGATGAATTAATGGAGACAAAACTCCCTCCTTAATAGATAAGTAGCTTATGAAGTTTGAGAGGTATTTAGTTATCAAATGTTGTTCTGCTCACAGGTTAACACACCTCCTGAAATCTTGCTGTGAGTTGAGAGCTGGTTTTCAGTTCAACTTTAAGTTAACTGCCAAATAAATTCAATAAACACTACAGATGAATCAAATGAACCAATATACATTACACAGAATAAAACCCAGAAAATTTACTGATGCTGAAAGAAGCATGTCAAATTGCTTTTATTATGACAATAAAACACCAGAATATGTGTTAGACTTAAGTAGTCTTTTAGAGTATTGGAAGAAAGTGAATATTGTAATAAAAGCACTGACACCTGCCATCATAATGGTATACTACAAAAAGGCTTCAGGTATATATTTCCTACTCCTGCATTTGGATTTCTACAATAGAAGTGTTTGAACAGTAGTGTGCTGCTTTTGGCTGGGATAGAGTTAATTTCCTTCATTAGCCAGTGTGGGGCTGTGTCTTGAATTTGTGCTGAAAACAGTGTAGACAATGCAGAGAGGTTTTACTTACTGCTGATCAGTACTTGAACAGAGGCAAGGCCTTTTCTGCCTCTCACCTCACCCCACCAGCGAGTGGGTTGTGGGTGCACAAGCAGTTGGACGGGACACAGCTGGGACAGCTGATCTCAACTAACCAAATGTATGTCCTAGACCATATGATGTCATGCTCAGCATACAGAGCTGTGGGAAGAAGTGTGTGTGGGGGGGTGTTTGGGGTCATGTCATTTGTCATGACAAGTAACAGTTACAAGTGATGGAGACCTGCTCTCCTGGAAATGACTGAACACCCGCCTGCCCCCTTGAAATTGAGGAATGAATTCATTGTTTTCCTTTGCTTGTGTGTGTGGCTTCTGCTCTACCTATTAATATGTCTTTATCTCAGTGCACGAATTTTCTCATTTTCCTTCTCAATTCTCTCCCCTATCCCACCAGGAGGGAGTGAGTAAGTGACTGTGTGGGGCTTAGTTTCCAGCTGGAATTAAACTGTAACAGTACGCTATAAGAATTTAATCTTTGCCTGTAGTCAGGAGAGCCAAGAGGTATCAGAGAGCTTCTGCGCTGAGCAGAGCTGTTGTCTCCCCAAAGATGAGATCAACCCTCTGGGCTCTGGACAAAAAAAAAAAGTTTCCACATATTAAGTAGGTCCAACAGCAGCCTACTGCACTGAAATGGGCTAAAGATAAGGTTAGAAAACACACCAGTCAGTGATTTTGTTAATATTCCACTTGTTATGGAAGAAAGCAACTCTTGCCCTAAATACAAATGGATGAGATTTCAGTTGGGAGCTGTATACTCATCCCTTTCCAATTCTTAACCATAGATGCCAAGATCCAAAATGGGTAAGTAACGAAAAAGGAAGCCAACTGCTTCAATTAAAGGGATAGCCTCATTCAGAAATTCTGATTTCCTCAGTCTATCAAATACCCCTTGTTTTGTCCAGATTAAACTCTGGCCAAAGGTACACATGGCCAGAGTGAAGCTGAAGTAAAAAAGAAAGAAAGTGTTGGTACATTCACTGGACAGAAAACCTCTTTTTATGAATGGCGTTTGGTGGCAGGGCAGCAATCACCCATGACAGAGCCATGTCAAGAGACTGCTTTGGACAAACCAGAAGACCTTATGGTCAAAGGTCACTCTGGGCAATACTGCTCATTGTCATTTGTCAGCCAAATACTCAGCTCAGGATTTCTTGTCTGGAGAACTCCAAAATCTTGATTATTGTCAATAAGGATCTTCTTCCACAGGCATTGAAAACAAGACTGAAGATGCAGTGAAGTCATGCAAAGAGCCAACAGTGGTGCCCAGGATGAAGGCTGGATCTACTTTCTTGTACCTCATTTGCATTGAAGCGATGTTACACCACAATAAAAATATTCCAAGCTCTGTCAAAATCTTGAATGAACTTGCAAAAACTGGAAAAAAAGGCAACTAAATAACATTTTGATACTCTCAGAGTTAGATGTGTTAGAGCATGTCTCCAAAATCCCATTCTCTGCAAAGCCCTTGGTAGCCTCATCACAGGCTGCCTGGGACCAGGGCCAGGAGACCTACGCAGGATAGTCATGGACTAAAAATTTCACTCTAGTTACCTTCAAAGTCTACTGAGATGACAGCAGGGTGAAGAGCTTTATTTGGTACTACAGTGCAAGTGCTCTTTACAGGTGCTGTAAATTGCCAAGGCTTATTTGCTCTCCTGCTCTTGTCTCACAGTTAGAATTTGGGACTAGTTCAATGTCGTACCCAGCTTTTGGTACCTCCTCGATAGTCTCCTGAACACAGATTTCCATTGCAGCACTGGCCATGGTCACAGTATAATTACATATAGGTCAGTATCCACTCTCTATGGCATATCAGCTCTATCGCAAATGAGATTCCAATAAAACGATAACAGAACCACTGACATTTTGTCTCAGCACTAAGAAACGTGACGAAGTCAAGGTATCCATCACACATGTCAGGGTGTGAAAGTGTCAGATCAGTGCTTTTTCTTCAGCTTTAACTCCAGTGGGATCTAGAACACACAATAGATCCAGTAGATTTCCTTTTGCTATCCCAAAAAAGTCACCTCATAATTCAAACACCTGCATTGTCATTGCCTACAGCATGAAGTTATTCCATCCTTATCATTCTGTCTTTAAATTGACATCAACAAGTGCCAAGGCTTTTGTATAATCTCAAGCCTGAGAATGTCTATGTAAATATCCATCTCAAATCCATTCATTTTGGGAATAATAATAATAATAATAATAATAATTTAATAAAAATTCATAATAATTTATACACATGAAGTATAAAATATTAACAACAATATTTAAACATATAATTCTGTATCTGCACTGTTACATAGTATGTCTGTATGTTCAAATTCTAGAATTTGTTTATCTATACATATAAAGACATAACTATAAAGACATATACTATGAAGACATGTATCTTTTTGAGACCAGAGCTACTCTCTGCACCGCTGAGTTCCTACTCACTGACCTGCAGAACAGCTGAAAAATAGGCGTAATGTATCAACTGCACTTGAGTATCTCTTTCTCTCTGTATTTACTCCCTCTGCAAAATCCTTGGAAAAAACCAATCAACACCAGTTCTCCCTTTCTAGCCAGTTACTTTCTATTCTGACTCCTTTTTTTTTTCTTTACTACAATTCATTTCTGCTTATGACAGTTGGTTTTACACCATCACAACCCCACTATTGCCCCATCAAAGATCAAAGGAGAATCAATTCCAATAAAATCAGCTCTAATTCCACTACATTTCAAGCTGTGCTTATGAATCTGCTCCTTGTAGACCAATCACTAAAATGCCTCCTTCAACTCTGGCTTCTTATTTTTTTGCATCTTCTTCAGAAATTCAGTAGCAACCCCTGACATTCAGCAATGAATATTTTTGCAATGTATACACAACTGTGTGTATACACAATGCTGTGGTGACTATTACCCATCCACAGATCCCTAATATACACTGCACACACACTTGTTGCTTCCAACTTGCAATAGTTCAGTGTGTAGACAAACCTAAAGCCACAAGGCTATTTCTACTCCTCACTTCCACTATCACCTCTGGAGCACAACAGTAACTGATCACTTGCAATTTACGTATAATTTAAAGGATATCACAGCAATATGTAATACATCACTATGCAAAGCAATGACGTCTACCTAAAAACCTGTGAATTGTAATGACTGTGCATTTAAGCTCTATTCTTATTTTCCAATTATCATATAAAACAGTAGCAAGTTTTCCAAGGAACAAAGTTCTGCATGATGCCATGGGACATACATCAATGTTTTTAGAGCGATGAATACAAAACCTTTTCTCTGAAACTCTAATACAAACACAGTCAGGTGTTCTAAACTGCAAACTATTCTTTCAGTAACATCACTTTCCAAAATAAGAACTTAATCCATATTCACTTGGTTTATCACTAGTTCAAGACAGCTACAATTAAAGCTTCGGTACAGTGACCTACTAGGAGCCTGTTGCAAGGTTCAGCAGTGCTGTATATAAATTTACCTGTTCAGGAGATACCAGTAGCATACATAAAGAATTGAAATTTGCAGAAACTGTTCTACAAGTTTACACATTAGGATAATATTTTGAATAGTACATGAAGATCAAGACAGAGGATTTCAGAAAGGATTATCCCTCTGCTATGGAATACTCTAGTCCACAATTTCCACAGAAACATTGAAACCCTTTTGAAGTGCTAGCAGGCTACCATCACTAGTATTGTTTGAAACACCTGAGCCCCCATCTATGAAACTCCTTCAAATCCTTGGGCACCATATGAGTCGGTGTCTGACACCTTGCATCCTGAGCTCTAAAAATCTCCGAGAAGATCAGCAGAGCCAATGCTACAACTGTAAATATTCTCACCTTTTTGCATGAATTAGTTGCATCTGTAACTAAATACACATCTTTAAGAGACTGACAGAATTAAAGACCTGATCTACGTATCTAGTTAGGTACCTAAATCCCCTTTGTTTAATGGGAAATTGGGAATGTAAGTGCTGTGGTGGGTTCTGGAGCACAGTCTGCTCACTACAAAGCAGAGAAGCTCTGTCCATCTGTTTTTCTGCTTCTTCCAATCTCTGCCTCTTACCATCCACATTGCCACCACCAGCGTAAAACCAAAGGTGATCATTTCTCAAGCAACCTCAAACAACTGCTGCTGCCTTGTAGCTGGTTAATCAAACAAGTCCCTTTTGAAACATGCATGCTGGTACTTTATCTGCCACTTCAAATCAGCAGCTCTGAAAATTCAGGTCCATTTGCAAACGGCAGTCTGTCCCAATCCATTATCACATGACATTTGGTCAGTAAGCAGATTGTAAATTAACATTTCCATCTTCTGCTGTAGCCTTTTAGTCATAGTAATTACAATAAAATCTCTTTAATCAGCAGACTCATAAAATAAGCAAGACGGATGTCTTTTATTTGAGGAAGACCTTGTGATATCCATTATGTCAACAGCTATATGGGGAGAATATTGGGCTTTGCTAAGGTATCAAAGCAATAAGGTTTCTCAACACTGAAGCCACGACCAGCTACTTGAGTTCCCTCACTGACAGAACGCCTTCTGCTGCAAAATGAAACAAATAACACATCTTTCCAGTTTTCTCCTGCATTGTCAGTGTATTTCTGATGATTTTAACAACACAATCTCACTACATGCCTGCAGATCACCAGAACAGACGTGCTCGTGTAATATCATTTCTACAGCATTCAAGGCAGTCTTTTCAATGAGGCTTATAATTAAGAATGCTTTTGATGGCGAAATTGGGCCTCTGCTGTTAATCAAAGGCCCAAAGACACCCCTCAGCATGCATAATTCTGCACCTCTTTGTTTCAGGGAAATCTTGACAGGAAAATAATGGTTCCTTCCATTTCTTTCTTCTCCGTCAGTTAACCAGGAAAGGTTATTCTCCTCCAGTCTCCCAACTGCTGCAGCATAAATTACTAGAAGGGGAAAGAGTCAGAGGCACATACTTCCCAGGAAACCTCCTGCATGTGTTTTGCGCTGGCGTTGAATAAACTGACTTGGGCAAAATGGCATTTGCCAGAACATAGGGGTATGACCCAGAGTGAATTCAGCGCTTGCTTAAAATTGCGGAAAACTGTAGCTATCTGAAACAGTTTGTCCCCTAAATCAAACCCATTTCTCATTCTTCAGATTTCCCCAAATATGATCTCATCTCAGACTCAGCTAACCTCAGAGGCATGGCACTGCCAAGACTCTTCAAAGCCTTGAAAGACCTGAAAACAAAACACAACACATTTTTGCAAAGCTTCTGTGTTGAAATGAGGTCCACCTTAAGACAAATTTTCCAAGGTTACCAATTGCTTTCATTTCCAGGGAAAATTCTTAAGTTTACAGGACATACATGAATTGCCAACTTGTAGAGCAAGTTGGTACTCAAGGCACAAGAAATTCTGGTAACAGGGAAATAAACCAGAATTAAAAGGTGTATAGAAAATAACAGGGAAAATGTAAGCAAACTGAAGAATGCTAAGAAGCTTTGTTCAGTCTTCAAGACAGGTCAAACAGCTCCTGATCCCGCTTCTCAGTGTTTTGATCCTGTCATTGATTTATCAAAGAAAGGAAAGAAGTTTAATCTTCAGACAGATATTGAAATCACTGCAGCTAAAGAGGTAATAAGCTCTGAGAAATAAACCACTTCGGTTTGCAAAAGCTTTTTATACTTGCAAATTTCATTAATCATTATTTTTACAATGTGCAAGTTTAAGACAATAAATCTAAACCACTCCTACAGATTACAGAGATGGCAAAGACAGAGGTCCTAGGGCAATCTCAACCATGAGTTAACTGTTCCTGTGCTGCTTCCTTGATGTTACTGGCCAAAGAGACTTCTAAGAGACACGGACACCCCCTCACCTTGCCTGTATCCCCTCTGCGCCATATCGATGCGCCTTCCTCATGCAGGACATTCATAATTCACTACATTTACAGTCTTATTAGGAAAGGATTCATTTAAAGAAAATTCCAGCATGAATTTTACATCAGTGAGCTCCTTTGGGCATTCCAGCATTCTTCAAAGAGAATGTGCCAATAATTAATGCAGGTTCATGTGTTTCTTCCTAGGAGTCGGCCCACGTATGTATTTTTGTCCAACAAGATACATCCCTCAGCAAAGGCCTGAGGAGCACTGGGAGCTCTCTAGTGAACTGTCAGTCACTTCAATGTAATAATTTGTGAAAGAAATAGTCTTTATTTTTCATTGTTCATAGAGAAAGCTTGATCTGTTTCAACTACCTCCTTTCCTAATATAGCCTATTTTTACTGGTTTCGTATTTCCTCTACACTCCCCAACTTGGTACTAAAAAAGCCAAGCAAAAAAGTTTCAGAAGTAACTAAAATGAATTTATTTTGAGGAAATGTAACACAGTTTCTGGAGAGAATATCATAGTTATCTTCTCTCCAGAATCAGGTAGAAGTAGTGGGAATAACAGCTATTTCCTTTTGGTTTGCAGTTACAGAGGGACAGGAGCTGCCCTCACAGGAAAAAACATAGAAAGACATTCAGGGACACAGTGATCAAAGAAGAAAGAGAAGTAACAAATACATTACTAGTTACAACAACGGCTAAATCCTGTTCTATCAAACATCAGCATGTGGTTCTTACAGCAGACTTGAAGGCACTGTACTTCAAGATATCTTGGAGGGTTGTATCTAGTTTTATTTTTAGTTCTAAATCAGATAGCATTATAAAGACAATGTCCCTAAAGGCCATTCCCACACACTAAACATTATCTCCTGCCACCCACAGAGATCACGGGGCACAGCCTCTCCAGGGCTTTACTTTGCACTCCATACTTAAGAAAACCATAATAAAAGCATCTTCTCGGCATTTCCCCACCCCCTGCCCCTGCAACTACCTTCTCTTCCAGAATTACTGATTTATGGTGTTATGCAACATCTTCCAAAACGTACTTTGACTTTCTTCCCAGACATGCTAGTCTGACCACTGGAACAGCAGGAGAGATTAAATTTGATACCAGAACGTCTCCACCAAGGAGAAGCCAATTTTTAAAATTAGGAGGTGTTTTTAATCACTACCAATACTCTGTGGGCAATAGGGTTTTATCTTGATCTTGGCTACAGTCACAGCTAGGAAAAAGAGCTATTAGTCTGCAACTGAAAACTTTACTTAAAATGGAGGACAGTCTTGACAGATTATTTTTTCAAGCACAGGCAAATGTTCTATCCATAGCCAGGGTCAGGGGTTGAAGAATATAAATTTTTTCATTTAAATCACACAGTATACAATATAAACACTGAAGATTCAACAAAAAATTCATCAGATATCCTCTGAATCCTGGTGGGTGGATCTAACCAACTCTACATACCAAGAATCCAAAAGCTTGTCTATAAAGGCAATCCAAAGCCAAAAAACTTCCATGGACTATGCTGCTTGTTTCTTTTCTCACAACTTTTCTATGTCAAAGCAGCACTATGTACATTCAAGAACAGGAAAGTCTGGAAAAATACAAGCAAGAAAGCAAGCAAATGAAAAGAAAAAAACAATCCAGACATCTTTTCGGTATACAGTAGTAAGCTGAGTTTCTTTCAAAAAGAAAGCAGTGTCATGACATGTGTTCCTCAAGCCCTCTCTCTTTTTTTCTTGCCTTCTGACATAGCATTAGCAAACTCAGGGTCTTTGTAAGTGAAACATACTGGCTCAAGATTTTTCCTAGTACCTTCCATTAGGCAATGTTGAGGTTTTGGGTTGGTTTTTTTTTGGGGTTTTTTTTTTTACTACTGTTAAACTAAATTTTCACCATAATATAGTTACAATCCTACAAAAATATATCTGAGTTTTGATACTTGGACTTCATTCTCTATTAAGTGGGCATCCTCACAAAAACTAGGTTGTGAACTCAGGCTCACATGGTACAGTGAAACTCACTGATGTGTTACCTCCCTCCATCTCTTTAAAAATTGCAGTTTTTTCCCAGAGCACTGGTCACTGTTCAGGCACTTGCAACTCTGATCTTTTGCAGACTAACAGCTGCAGGTAACAGCTGTCTTAGAGCTTGACACTCCTTTCAGAAACCTGTTACAGTGACTGCTAGAGGAAAATATCTTAAAATCAGGCTAGTTGCCCATGGACTTCGAAAATACCTAAGCTTTTCAACGTGAGTGTATGAAGCCCATTTTCTTTGTAACAGCTGAAGCTGAGCAGTTACTTTAACTGACCCAGTGAAGAGGAAAACATGCAGCATCTCTCCAAACTGGGCATACACAGCCAGTACAAAGAGAGGGCAAAATAGCAAGAACACAGCACCTGAAAGAAAAATGAGGGGTTGTTTTTTGAGTTGTGAGCAGTGATGACATTGCTTTAAGCATCTAAATACACACAACAGCAGAGCAGAGCTTGCTGAAGTAGGATGCCTGTCACAATATTTTTGTTTTCAAAGACTACTTAAGGGAAGATTTAAAGTGTTCAACGACATGCTCAAGGCTTCTTGGTTTCTTCCAGCACTAATACAAGGGTAACAATGCTACCTTTGTAACTCCTAGAGGGACATACCATAGGGCATGAAAAACAGGTGTATTTCTCTAAAACCCGTGAAGTAAAAGCAAGTAAGCAATGCAATGTGTGCCATTACATTCACATGCCTTGGCTTTTGTCATGCACAACTTCTAATGTCCTAATCCTTCAGAAAAGCTCACCCACACCCTTCTCCATCTGACAAAAGAGATGTATGAAGAGTTTACATACATATGGATTCAACCATTCTCCTGATGATTAACAATTGGAAAACATTTGGAAAATAAATAAAAAACCCATGTTCTCATATACAAATTCTTTTTTTTGCACTGATTTTTCGACAGGGGGTACGATGGGTTGGAAACAAGAAAGGGCTCCTGTTCTGTGACAGAATTTTTTACATCCCAATGCAATACAAACCTAAACTCCCATTGCAAACACAGCTGAGTAAGGACTGTATGGTTGCATCACCTAGGTTGCATCATCTAGGTTACCTCACCTAGAGATGCTAGAGATTACAGCAGTATCAGTTATTCATGCTTGCACAGAGACTGAGGCAGGTGCCTCCTTCCTTCTCCATCTAGTTCACAAAGAAGAGCTTTATATATGTATTTTTAAAAAACCCTTTTTAAATTTCTACTAAAAACTAGCAGATGATTCACCCCTTAGAGCATTAAAAAAATGTGTATTCAGCATGAGACATGATTATAAAGTAAGTACCTCAAGGTTATTATTCAACTTGGAGACTGACTAGTCTAAAACAAGCACCTCAGGATCTCTCTTTTCTCACTTCTAGAACTCAGCAAACATCACTAATTCAAATAAAACAGACACACTCACCCCCCCCCAGGAATCTTCCTGTAGTTAAGACAAGTAGTAGATTAAGCACAAAATAAAGAAAATGTTCATGTTCACAAGGCTCGAGAAACAGCCCCAATTGTTTGCAAGGCTACTGCTTTTCTCTTCTTTCTACAGACTATAATTCAGAAATAATTAGAGATTAACTTTCTAAACAATATGAAGGTCTTCTCCAGAAGATGCTAAAATGATGACAAAAAAGACCCCAAAACACCATCAAATCTACCCTGAAAGCATTTGCTCAACTGTACATAGCTTCTGTCTCCTATTCCTTTTTAATCTGTAAAAAATACTGTAGAAGTAGCCAACACATCTCCTTAATTTTTGTCAAGTTTCAGACATTTACTAGCGATTGGCAAAGTTCTGCAGAGAGACTAGCAATAAATGAAAGGTTTATCTGCTCACCTTGATGTACACAGAGACATCCCTCCTTTTTTACCAGATTTTCTATTATTAGGCCAATGTATTCTTGTTTCCACTTCAGCTGAGGTCGTGTAGCACACAGCAATATGCAAAATGCCTCACCACCAATATTAACAGAAGAGCACTGTACCATATTATTCATGCAAGATATTATCAAAAAATTATTTCACAAATCTTATTTGCTACATTATTCCTCCCCTCTTACTCGCTGTTTACTTAAGCTGCCGAAATCACTACATTTCAAATGCAGACATGAACCTTACCATGAATATCAACTAACATCTTCTGACTGAGCTACAATTTAACATGTCAGTTCCAGGCAAACAAGTGAGCAAAACTCATGAGGGTATAATTTATTAGCACTGTAAAATGGACTGCTGCTAAGTTTTTCCCTCTAGTAATGACAGAGTTGGCCCCTAACCAGATGTATGCGCACTACAGGGAATTACAAGATCACCCTAATTCTGACTTATTCTGCCAGCTAATTCAGGTTTTCACATTTGCTTCAGTTCTTCACTGAAAACTAGGCAAAATATTAAAGAAATGCATTCTATGGTAATGATGACAGACTACATCGTAGAACACATGCAAAGGATGTCCCATTCCCTGAAACAATTAAAAACACCTTTGCAAAAGATCACAGCAGCACAGGAATATAAGACCACATCTGATACTAAGGTAGAAACTAATTAATTTTGTTGTGCTAAAAATTGAACCAGATAGATTTAGAAAGGTTTGTTCAATTTACTGTTAAATGTTTCAGAACTAGGGTTTTACAGTCTCAGGAGGCAGCCTGTTAAGAGAGCTCACTTATCATTAGTTTCATAGTTTTTCCTTGGAACACTAAACCCCTCACCATGGCATCCAAGAATATGAAGAACTTATCGTGCTGCCTATAAATAAACCTTTACAAAAATTGCAATGCTATCCTTTTTTCCTCCTTTCTAGACTAAACAAATGTTCATCCATCAATGCTGCTTCTATCCAGCTATTTCATGCTACCTATTTATTAACCTCACTTTCCATTCTAAATTATTTCTCACTTTTCTGCATTAACCTTCCTCTTAGTGATCCTGGATCTCATCTCCAGTTTAACAATTTTAATTCAGTCTTCTATAGTGCTTGCAGTCCAGCTTGAAGTTTACAGGCTTTGTTTAGCCAGGTGAAGAGAAGGTTCAGGGGGATACTATCAATGTTTATAATAAATACCTGATGGAAAGGAGAAGGTGGAGCCATACCACCCTGAGCAGGGGTGCTCAGCAAACACACAACAGTGGCACAAATAGAAAAACTGAAAGCTCCATTTAAACGTAAGAGAAAAACTTCCGTGCTGTAAGAACGTTCAAATACTGAAGTTGCCCAGAGACATTGTAGGGGCTCCATTCTTGGAGGTATGCAAATGGGGACTGGATACAGCCTTAAGCAACTTGCTTTGAGTGGCCTTGCTTGGCCAAGAGGTTGGACCAGATTATCTCCACAAGCACCTGCTTGCCTCAGGCACCCTGTGATCCTGTGATTATGCTCAGATTCATCCTACTACTCACCAGCTGACAACCCCACTAGATATATCCTTCTGCTAGACAGTCTACCATGATGCTTTACTCTGTGTTTGCAGTCATTCACATCACATGCTTGCGTATGTTTGCAGCCATCCACATAGTAATCATCATACACACACTGTAAATAACGAGACTCATTCTGAGGTATCATATATGACTCTAACCAAAGTCTTACTGAAGTAGAGAGGGAACACTTGGATTGTTCCTCCATCCCATCTGAGCTTCAGTGTCACCAAACCTCTCTGGCTCAAGCAATAATTTCATAAAATCTATTTTACAAGCTCACTATATTCATAGATTTACAGAATTGTTTAGGTTTGAAAAGACCTTTAAGATCATTAGGTCCAATCATTAAGCCAGAATTGACAGGTCCACTACTAAACCATATCCCTAAGGGCCACATCTACATGCCTTTTAAATACCTCCAGGGATAACTGACTTCCCCAGACAGCCTGTTCCAAGGCTTGGCAATTTTTTTGGTGAAGATGTTTTCCCTAATCTCCAATTTAAACCTCCCCTGGTACAACTTGAGGCCATTTCCTCTTGTCCTGTCACTTGTGATTTGGGAGAAGAGACTGACATCCACCTTGCTACAATCTCCTTTCAGGTAGTTGTAGAGAGCGATCATGTCACTTCTTCCAGACTGAACACCCTCAGTTCCCCTCAGCCATGCCTGATCATACTTCTCCAGACCCTTCACCAGCTTTGTTGACCACCTCTCGACGTGCTCCAGCACCTCAGTGTCTTTTTTGTAGTGAAAGGCCCAAAACTGAACACACCATTTGAGCTGCAGCCTCACCAGCACCAAGTACATATTGGTTCTATCCTCAATACTGTAACTAGGAGACTTCAAAGTCTATGTGCTCTATTACAAAACTGTATTGAAACTTCCAGCTTACACAAATCCATGGCCACTTGCTCTTCAAGAGTTATGCACTTGAGCATCTTTCACGGTACCAGATTTTGTTGACCAGTCTGCAATTCAATCATCTTGCTGTTAGCTTCAACTGTGTTAAGCAGTGATTCCAATTAACCTTCTTTAGAAAGAAAGGTTGATCCATATTCCAGTTTTTTCTGTCATTATTTTCTCATCTTCTCCTTTAGATAGTCTTATAGTTTCCCTTGTTTCCCTGTGCTTACAGAAGCTTTTTGCTATTTACGAAATTGTATTGTATTGTGCGTTACCTCTCTTATTACCTATAGCTCTCTATTTTTTAATTCATCCAGCACACTTTCCATGTTGTTTTACCTTTAAGTCATCTTGACAGAAGAGTTTGAAAACATTTCTTCCCATACCCCCTTAAATGTGTATGTTGTTCATTACTTCAGTCTTATTAGCCAACAGTCTCAAACTGAGGCTCAGCTTACCTGCAGAAAATTCCTTAACGATCTTGGATTTTTAATATTCTTTTGTAACTGTGATTCAAAGCTGTGCTAAACAAATCACTCAGAGAGCATCAGCCAAGCAGTCCACCCACGCTCACAACCTTTCTTTACCTAATGATAATTACAGATTGTACTACAGACAGCCTTTAATAAACAGCATCAAGTTTAGAAGGAAGACATCTGTAGGGACCTTTCTGTTGCCATGGAAATCTCTTCAGGCCAAGCTGTCTTTAGCTCAACACATTACCTCCATATTAACCTATTATTATGCTTTTCTTTGGATATTAGTACAAATTATGGACTAATTCACCCAAATCAGATTATTATAAATGATATTACGTCTGATTTTGAGGGATTCCAAAGAATGAGGAGTTACAAATGCTGCAGAAAAAGAGTAAATTACTGGGCTTACAAACTGAACACTTGGCTTAATCTTGCACAGATTTTATTCCATGAGGTCCAAAAGACTTTCAGCTTCTACCAGTAACTAGGATAAGTCAGGGTTCCCAGCAAGGAATGAGCGCCTCAACCATCTCTGTGCTTCCTGAAGGCTAGAGGGGCAATTCACCACTAAATTTCTCTCATATCATTGTAAAGATCTGGTTTCAACTTCAGTCATGCTAGCTCAAAATATTAAATAGATGATTGCTTTCTGAAACTATCTGATTAATGCGGTAATGATCATGCATGCAAGAAACAGCAACAAATGGTGTAGAACCCTATAGTGACAGGCACAATAAATATGTACAACTGACACTCTCACATGAAGGACCTTTTGCTTTGAAGGACCTCAAAACATTTTGCAACTATGTACACATAACACTGCTGAAATGCAGTGACCTCAAAGGGTAGAAGGTATTAAGCAACTTGCAAACAGCATATAGCATAACAGTGAGATCTTTAAACACCCACACAGAATAAACAGGATCTCAGTTTTTAAGGTCTGATCCAAAACACACCCACACAGCCAAGTGCATGGTATTCCATTTACTTATTTCATGTAAATGAAAAAAGAAATGAACTTCCGCTAAGATATGAACCATTGGTCTCGAGAAGACTGAGGGATGCAAGCTTGAAAATTAGATTTTTCAGAATTAACTATGACATTTTGACTGTTTCTCTAAAATTAAATAGGGCATAGCTGGTTAAAAAAAAATGCTTACTCTGATGATGTTTCATACTGTCAATAACTTTTAAGCAGAAAAATCAATCAGAGCTTTTCTCCACTGTCTTCAATTGCGACACTAATTTTTTTCAACAGGTATTTGATGATAAGACTTCTGCAGACAATCATTGAGATTGCTGTCCAAAGAAGCATGGGCAACCTCTTAAGCACGAACCGAATGATACAATCTGAAATGTGCAAAAATCAGTCTTAAAGAGAACACCAAGAAACACAAAGCTAAGGCTGCTGCTGCTGCTTAGTATGAACTACATCTACTAGTGAAAAGGCTGTGAGTGGAGTTTCTCAGAGAAAAATTTTAACAAAATAATTTTCTAGACATTTTTTCTCTGCTTTTTTACAATAACTTATAACTGAAAAATGATGGGAGAGAAAAAAAGAAGAAAAGGGTTGTGAACAGCAGTTTAGGATTTAATTTTCGTCTGCTGACTCTAAGTTCAGAGAAATTCAACCATGAACCCCAGAAAAGTCTGTGACTGTTGCTCAGAAGTAACGTGAGGTTCAGTCAACAATTAAAGACATTTGTTTTCATTTAAAAAGACAAGCTTTCCCTCTTCTTCCTCACAATTTCCTTTCAATCTTTATTATGTTTTTCATTGACCTTATTCCCTCTAGTGAAGCAAAAAAAAAAAAAAAAGCTTGTTTTTTAAGCAAAGGGGTGTGGTTTTATGCAAACTGTAAAATTCTAAATACTTGAGAACAGGCCTTCAGGATGAAAATCTTCATATAATAACAAGTGGCCTAGCTAACGACCAGTAGCAAACAGGCAGCACAACAGCTAAGGAATTAACTCATCACCTTGGTCTTTCTAACCAAGAGATGAATCTGCACTGTATCACCATCTCAAGGTCAATGTAAACTGACATTAAACCCTGATGTTATGAGAAGTAAGCAATCCTACTTCCCTCCTGTTCCCAACTTCCCTCTTCCCTCATGCTGCCATGGGGACTTACACAGCAGCATCAGGGAACTGACAGGTTGAAAATAACCTCTTCCTTCCCCAAAATGATTCATTTTTACTGTATATCCATTCCTCGATCCAATGCACTGGAAATGCTTCTGTTGGTGATAGGGAAGGAGTGGCCAAGAAGACAAACTGAGAGGATGCTGCTTGCTGGCAGCACTGCTGGGCTTATGCCATGGGACAGTGCCAACGAAATGAAGCAGAAGCCTAAGAGCGATGCAAAATGGAGGCTGACATCAGCCCAGGTGGTCAAAATCCTGCATAATCAACCTGCAGCCAGCAGTGCCATCTTCTTCTGGCAAATCCACCAGGATCCGTGAGACCACACACAAATCTGGTGTGCCAGTATCCCTAAAACGTCTTCCTGTGTGTTTAACTTACACGACCGCAAGCTATCATTTGTGCAAAGCTCTTCGTTCATTCAGCACTCATGATAAAGGGCCATCGGTGAAGGAGACAACAGGTCATTCTTGTTATTCTACTGTCACAAAGGACTGCTCTCTGCTCTACTTCATTTGGAAGATGCCACTCAAGACACTTCAAGTAATATTAGAGCTTTCTGATTCACGTTGTAGAAGACACAATCTGAATTCAGAGTTTACTGAATTCCCCCGTGCTGCAGAGATCCAGGCCTTGACACTGTGAGAAGCTGAGACCCTGCAGCACAGAAGACCCTGAGCCTTCATAAGCTCCACTTCTGTCTCTAGTAGAGATCTGTGCTAATTGTTCTTCCAGTCTTCCTCTCTAGAAATCATCCCCCACATAAAATTGGCTCCATGAATGCAGAAAACACATCCACCAAACTAAACAGACGCAAAGCACGACGGGGTATTAACACCAATGATAAAACTGCAGGTGGGAGAAAAGGAGAATGATGGAGATGGGCACTGAGCACCCTGCCCTTAATGCCTCAGAAATTGGAGAAATTAAACAGCTAATTAACAGTGGAAAGTCAATGACAAGACTTAATTTAAGCTCTGTTACATACAAATGACCCCTGATGAAGAACAGGCACAATAAGCATGTCAGAAAAGGTTTGTTTTTGTTTTTTTTTTTTTAATTAAAAGAGAAAACCAAAGATCTCCAAAGATCCTAAGTTGAATACAGTTCCAATTAAGAACAATTAAGAACAAAGAGATAATGGCAACCAATCTAGCGGCATTTAGCTGTACAGCAAATGATTTCTGGTAGAGTTTCTGGTTTAACAAACAATACTTTGCCAAGAACAATGCACATATTGAAAGAAATAGCCAACAATCTTACTAGCATTTTCCATATAGAAAACATAATTCTGTGTTTTCTGAGATTTTGATTTTTTACATTTCAAAGTAGACATAGAAAGGAAAATCTTTTAAAAATATACTTTCCATATAATCAAACTCCTAATCAACGAACAAGTGGAAGCAGGTAGTGGCCAAAGCGTGACGTGCAGTAATAGAGTGTCATTTCCTTGGCAAGAAGGCTTCACACTCAGCAGTATAGTGCTGAGAAAGAACTTGCCACTTGACATACAGCAGTTGTGTAAGTGAGAAGACTGATGCTAATTAAATCAAGAGGCTGCCACGAAAGGTCATGTTATTTAATACGTGGTATTCTTGGGCCTTTAAAGAACACTTAACATATGGCACTTCCGTTGTTTAAGTCATGCTTCAGGGACTTTTCTTATATTCGTTATATCAGATCTCTGTCCACAAAGACCTGCCGAACAAACTTGCAATACTGAGTAGCAAGGCAGTAAGATGTAAAGCAGGTGGGAAAACTAACCTGTACATATACCATGATGGCCTGTAAACTCCCCACACCTGTAAATGTAGCAGGCTCTGCTGGTAATGTGATTACAGTAGTTCTCTTGGGAAAAAAGACTTTTCCTTAAAGGAGATGCCCAGTTATGGAGTAAAATGTGTAACACATTCCTTTAAATACTGCATGGAAGACAGACATGGGTAAAATGGCAAAGATCATGTATCTTTTAGGAATGAACTTCACTTACATGGAGAACTGACTAAATCACCCTTCTGTATTGGGCAGGGGCTAGGGTGTTTAGGTAACATTTTTGTTTTAAGCCAGCCACACCATAAAGCATGAAAACTCATTAAAACTCTGTATCTTACATTTATAATGACTGACAACCCAAATGTCTCCAGAGATGTTGAAGCTACTGTGAACACTTATCTGAGAACATCAGCTCAAACATGTTTGGGCCTGTTATCACAAGTGAGGAATATGCAAGGAGGGAGCAAAACCAAATGTCACCACACAACTGAACAAATCCAGCATAGCTCGCCTTCCTCCTATGGGACTGATCTCCTCCAGCTTCAGATGTGTATTTGACACCTTAATCTGTGCTGGTCATCCATGCATCCATCCTATCCAGTAGAGAAAAATCAGGGGGCCAGAGGTCAGTTTGTCTTGCCAGTCCTAGAGGTGAAGCATGATTAGGCTCAGACACTGCTACTTAAGATTTAAATACCTAACTTACTGAAGAAGAATAATCCTGTATATGTGGGTTGGTTTTTTTAAAGCATATGAAAAATATACAATAGAGGCTAAAATCATCCAAGAAATTAAGATTCAAGGATATATGAAATGGATAATACGCTTTGGTTTTGGAAAATGATGAAGTCCTATAAACATCAAATATCCGATTGACACAGAAACTGTTCCTCACAACACAAGTGCAATTGGCAGACAATAGCTAAAAAATAACTGAAAACAAGTAGTCTTTCATGCAAAACCTACATTTACCACCAAAGTGACACAAATATTCTGGAGACTAGACATACAAATAAGTAAGAAACTGGACTAAACAGTTTCACTGGGAAGAAGCTGTTAGCAGCTATTGAACACAATGGTTTAATTATAGCAATTCTAAAAACTCCTGACTGATCAAAGTAATGTCCAACAAAGGATCACCTTTTTCATTTCCCTGTTTTGGTCCCCTGTTGGAATGTGTGCCAAAGGCACCTTTGACTTGACTCATTGTGGTAGTTACAGTCATTCTGAAAAAATAAGCCTGCCACCACACAACCAGGCTTAAACCATTAACTGCTTTCATGTCCAGTATATTTCACCACATGCCTACATAACAAAACCTTTTGGGTAGTTATTTTGCTATCAACTTGGCTCCTTTGTGGAAATTACCACCCAAAATATCATGTCACATATTTAGTCACAGAATCTCAAGAGTTGGAAGGGACCTTGAAAGACCATCTAGTCCACCCAGACCTTGCTTGTTCATGAGTACAAGATCCAGTAGAGCTGCTCTCCTTCTTGTCACATCCACTATTTGCATCAAGAAGTTATCATCAATGCACTGAAGGAACCCCCTGGACTCTAAGTGGCTAGCTGTGTAGGTGTTCCAGCATATGTCTCGGTAGTTGAAATGCCCTATGAGAACCAGGGCCTGTGACTTTGAGGCTGCTCCCAGTTGCCTGTAGAAGCTCACATCAACTTCCCCAGTCTGATCAGGTGGCCTGTAATAGACACTCACAACAGTGTCTGATGACATCTGGATCTAATGAAAAGTTTGTGAAGCATATACATTGTTGTGTTCCCAATAACAAAATCATGAAAGAGCTGGTTTAATAAATGAAGTATGAGACACAGAAATAGTTTCTTCTTTCAATACAGTTTTGTATTTTACCCTATTTACTCTCAGCTTCCAGCAACACAAAGGCAGGGCTCACGCTGCTCACCTCCACAGGCTGAAGGTGAAGCTTTTCCAGTGGCTGAAAATACAGCATTTACCACACAGCAACAGTAATTCTGGAGACCAAGGTACTCCCTCAGGCTCGCCCCTTGCCCCATTGCCTCCCAAGGCTACCCTATAGCTCATCCAAGGCATCAACTAGAGTCACGGATCTAAAGAACATTTATTCTGGTGCTGAAGCATTAAAAGATAAAAGCTGCACTTGGATTTAAGAGGCTTAGAGAAACACATAGGGTTGATGGTTAGATTTTGAGCATGTTTTTATTTTCAGACTGAGGAAATGTGACAAAGGTTCAGTACGACACAGTAAAGATGAGACTACACTTATTAGATGTAAAGATAACTTTTCCTATTCAGGACAAAAAGTTCATTTGAACGTCATCTAGTGCAGCATTCATCTCACCCCAAAGAAAGAGCAACAAAACAAATATCTGTGTTTTGCAAAAAACACAGACTTTTTGTTCTTATCACAGCACAATGGAAGCAGTTGTTTTCCATCTATGAATTCTTCACTGACCTAGAGGCTGGTTAGCCCAGATAAACTCTCCTCCATACATTCTTCCCTGACAGCTGAACTCAGATAAGGCTCTCCAGCAAAAATTTGACCAGATTAAGGTGTTCAGGGCATTCATGACAAGAGTGATTTCCTTAGCCCAACTGAGCCCAACCTTTTTTTTTTTCTTTTACCCCCTGAGCTTATGAGAATGATGAGAATTTCTTTTACTTCCTCAAGGTCAGGCTTGAAGTTGTGAGTAGCAGTGGCCTAAATGATTTACTTGGGAGAAGACACCCTGTGAATTCAAAATTAGAGTGAGCCTTTAACTGGAGCTAGACTGTAATGAATACATTTATCTGTATCTCATATGAAGAGGGTCGGCTTTTGTTTTGGAAAGCTTGAGTTTACATACTTTTTGCCTAGAACCAATTGGTAGAGTGGATTTCAAGAAATATTTATGGAAATACACCAATGTGTTACAGATAAACAAAACACTGAGAGCAAGAAAGGCATAATGGGAACAGTCTTATGCATACTGAAGCTTATACTGAAAGCCTGGATGCTGCAAATGCTTCAAAACCTTTACACTGTATGAAAATGTAACAAGAATAGTACTGTTCATTATGATAACTGATTTTTAAACTCTGATCTGACCAAATAGTTTGTGATATTAGTCAATGATTGTAATTTTAAAGCCATTCCACTAGCACTAGGCTCTCTCCAAGGTAAAATATCACAAGTTTGGTGCTTTGTTTGCAGGTTATGAATGTCCTCATACAAAAATGAGGAGCTGCTTCATTTCAAGTTCCTTTCTTAGGATACATACTAAGATAACATTAACGCTGTATTATTAGTTCTCGATAATGTTCTGCAGAAAATAATGCTAGAACAAACAGAATTATGTCATAGGTTGTATCTTGAGCTGTGTGAGTCTCCTGTTCCAGCAGTAGCTGCTGGTTCATTAACACTCAGAAGAGGGGGAACATATTGTGTGGAGTTTGTTTTTCCTCCAGATCTGTAAGGAACGGGATTGGTCTTTATGTTTCTTCAGTGTAAACTTGCAAATCACCTGCTTAGTGTTATTTTCTGCCAGGTTTTGTAAGAGCAAAGAGAAATCAGTAGGATAAACTGTTCCCACTTACCGAGTCTTATTAACTGCCAGATGAACACGTTCCATCTATGGAATACACTGAAGAAGGAAATGCTATGTGTATCAAGCTTTCCTCCTTGAAATTTCTATCTTTGAAACTATGTGAAACAAAAGACTTCCTTGCTGAGGATTCTGTGGCTCCCAGAAATGTCTAGAGGCAATCAGCAGGTCATCAAAATAAATAACAATACTCTCACACCATTGTTTTTGCACAGTCATGCCAAGATGATCTTACTTTTTCACATGAGATAATGATGCAATAAATCGTAAACCGATCTGTACCACTCTACACTCTCTTTTTTTTTAAATAATATATGACATGCTCCCAAGCTTTTTACCATGCAGACACATTGGTCTCAAAGACAGGCCTTGATCCTGTGAGTCCTTTTGTGGCTCAGAAGGTTGATGTACTCCATTACCAGAAACAGCATAGGCTTCACCAAGGTGCTACACAGGATGAGCTTCAGACATAGCTCTCCATAGTCTTTGAAAACCACCATTCTTTTGCATGCACAATCTCTCACGCTCAGTAAAACAGCTTTAGAAACAAAACAAGAAAAACCAGCATCAGATTTCATCAAAAAAACAGAGTTGCAGGGAACTCTCCATATGCATCCCAACCAGCACAGGCTGTGCATCTGCACAGCTGTTATTTTCATATAATGTCACTTGGCCATCCTTTGCTGGAGTCAAGATGCCTGCCTTGTTCATCAGTCATTTAGCACCTGCAAATGACTGGTAAAGCCTAAACCACAGGTTTCATCCCCATGGCAAAACTAAAAGCAAGACCCATCAGTTAGAGTAGCACATATCCAAGCATTTATTGCCATTCTTGCCCTTCCCTGCACGCTCCCTCTCTTTTGGCATTTGCTTAACTCAGAAAGTCAAGATTATCAACACCTTTTTCCCCAGACTCCTTTTAGGACAGACTGGCAAGCTGAACCAAACCTCCAATTGATCCCACAGGTACTAGCATACACTCAAGGAAGGCAGTTGAGAAATCAGAAAAGGAAGGGAGTGAGAAAAGTGAAGGAATGGGACAATCTCTTCCAATGCCTGGTCTAGCCTCCATTACAACTAACGGCAAGATGATGATGATGATGATGATGATTATTATTATTAAGAGTATTAAATCTTAAGACTAGTGAGCACTCATCTTGTTGTTCTGGTAACACAAGTCTAGAGAAGCCACCACTCTTCAGCCATTTTGCCAAAGCAATGCCTTACTCCAACAGAAAAAAGCAGAGGTCTTAATTTAAAACATTGGTACAGACCAGGGAAGAGTCCTGTTACCTGCTGCTCTGAGGTTTGCGTTCCTGCAAGCAAAGCAACAGAAGGATGAGGAAACTGAGAGAATGTAGCAGAGGAGCACAAGCCACCTTCAAAAGTACAGAAGCCTGGCGACACATTGCAGAGCTACCCAATCACACCAGGGCCTGGCAGCAGCCTGGCTGCAGCAACATGGAACTTAGGAGGGGCCCACTTGATCCAGAGATATTCCTTACTAACACCATTTGGCTGCTTCTGATCCCAGAGGTGGCTCAGACCCTAACTACACAAACCCTACGAGTGGGAGTACTGCTCTGAATGCAGATCATGGCCCAAGCTGAACACTGCTCTGAGGGCACTGGAGGCACAGCAATGCAACTGCCTTGCACTGCTAACTCCTCATGCAACACATGAGCCAGACAGAAGTTCAGCCTTTCAAATAAAGCTTCATTGACTTCTTTTTATTTCACTTTTCCTTTTTTCAAGTCAGAAGGTTTTATAGAGCTACAGACCAAACGCAAATAGTGCATGTCCAACTTCCAGGACATTTGGCTAATCAGAGTTTAGAAATAAATGTTTGTAAGAAGTGCCAGTGCTAAAAGTCCTTCTCCTCAGCATTTTCACATTGTCTTAGAAGAGATAAGGAAGACAAAAAGTAAATATGCTAGTCAGTAATTTAAAGGGACGACCCAAACCAGTTACTAGGGAAGACAGACTTGTGCAACACTCATCTGGCTTTTGCAGCTGCTCCAGGAATGATCCCGGCAGGGCTGGGGCCAGCCTGCAGCTGTGGGCGCAGCACCGGTACCATTGCCCGTCACTGCGCTGCGGGCCAGCGCCGCCCAGGTCAGCAGATGGGCGCAGCGGGTCTGCTACAGGACAGCAGGAAGCTCCCACAGAGAGACTGCCAGCACAGAATCTCATTGGGGGGATGACAAAGGTCAATTATCAAAAATGCAACCTTATGCTTTTTCATAGGCCATCTTTTCCTCTTAAAATTCCCACTCAGCAGTTATTCATTACCAGTTTCCTCCTGTTACAGAAATTATTTGGTTGTCATGGCAACCTATTCCCACCCTGAATTTCTATCCCTGTGCCTCCTTTCAGCTCCCAAGGATTGAGAGCACCCCTGGTTCCTCTTCACCTTTTTGTGCCACTACTGTCCATACCCTACTCAGGCCTTCAATTAAAATTCCATTTGGCATCCACAGGTGCACAGAATCCTCTTGTTCTGTACCAACACATTCTGTAGTAGAGCTGAGGATTGAGCTGCAGCTCAGGAACACACACTCCATGTGAAGAGCAACTGCTAAACGTACAGAAGTGGCCAAGGCTCAGTTCCTGACCTCTGTCACGCTTCTTTTGCATTTAAAAAGTTATTGCTTGGGAAGAAAATATTTTTCCCTTATTTTAAAATGAGTTAAGGCAAACCCATCTAATGATACTACATTCAGAATTTTTAAGCAGAAAGTTATTTTAGCATGGCATGCACTCCCATGACATTTGCCAATGTAATTTGCACACATCATTAACTACTGGATGGCAATAAAAAATATGTATCTTTTCAGAGATTATATGGTTCTAGAAATCATTTGAATGGAGTCAAGGAACATACCAATAAAAATCTGGGTTACACAATGAACAATAAACAGTCTCATACACACTTCACAACCTTCCTCCCTTTGATCTAAACAAAAACAGCCCATAAAGAATATTTAAAATTCACATCTTCACAAAAACATCTCATGTTGTAGAATGAATTGGAAGTGCATTAGTTTAATAATGGAGTTAAAAAAAAATTAAGAACAAGCAGCACACCAAACATGGAATCATAGACATGTAATACATTGCCTTAAAAAGCAAAGAAATTGAATATCTCATTTCTTCCAGTTATTTTTAAGACTTCCATAAAATCATAAAATGGTAGGGTTGGAAGAGACCTTTGGAGATCATCTAGCTCAAGTCCGCTGCATAGGAACGTCTCCAGGTGAGTTTTGGAGATCTCCAGAGAAGGAGACTCCACATCCTCCCTGGGCAGCCTGTACCAGGGCTCCCTCACAGTAAAATAGCTTTTCCTTATGTTTAAATGGAACTTTTTGTGTTCCAGCTTCATCCCATTACCCCTTGTCCTGTTGCTAGATACCATAGAAAAAAGGGATGTCCCAACCTCCTGACACTGACCATTTAGAGATTTGTAAATATTAATAAGATCTCCCCTCAGTCTCCTCTTCTCTAGACTAAACAGCTCCAGTTCCCACAGCCTTTCCTCACATGAAAGATGTTCCAATCCCCTGATCATCTTGGTGGCCCTGTGCTGGACTCTCTCCAGAAGTTCTCTGTCCTTCTTTAGCTGGGGAGCCCAGAATTAGATACAGGACCCCAGATGAGGCCTCATCAGGGCAGAGTAGAGAGGGAGAAGAACCTCCCTTGACCTGCTGGCCACACTCTTTTTGATGTATCCCAGGATGCCATTGGCCTTCTTGGCCACGAGGGCACATTGCTGGCTCATGTTCCATTTATTATCAACCAGCACTCCCAGGTCTCTCTCCACAGAGCTGCTCTCCAGCAGGTCGACTCCCAACCAGTGCTGGTGCATGAGGTTGTTCCTTCCCAGGTGCACTTGCCCTTGTTGAATCTCATGAGGTTCCTCTCTGCCCAACTCTCAACTTTGATACACTTCCATGGTTCTAGAGATTACAGTAGCAGTTTGTATAAATTTAAGGTTCCTGCATGGTACCCTGGCTCCAAGTCTGTGCCACGAGTAAATAACAACTACTCCTGTTCTTAAAAACTAAGCAGATATCCACATTTTCTGCTGGATGCTGAACATTCACTACCTTTCAAGATCAAGCCCACATCATGCTTTCCAGTGTAGACCAGATATTTCATACTCTGCATATGTGACTTCGATTTATTTTATTTTGAGCATCGTTTGTTTCTTTTTAACTTGGGGTTTAATTTGCAAATACTAATTTGCAGGAAGCGGCAAGTATTTATCTCTGATCCATTTAAATCTACCAAATTTCTAGATAAGACATTTATTCTGTTGTTCAGCCCTTAATAAATATTTGACCCTTCTCGGACAACAGTAAGGTTCCAGTTTAGACAGTGAAAGTGGGATGAAACTCAAGTACTGCTCTTGGGTAGGCTGGAAGCATTCATGAAATTTTAAACCAGGAATAAATTCATGTTTGTGTATTCAATACTAACAACATGCGTATTTACGGTAACAGCTGTCTTAAATTGCCACTTTATCCCATCAATACTCTGAATAGAAAAAAATTAAGTGTATTTCATGTTCCAGACAAGGCATTCAGCCTACATTCATTCATAAAAATGAACATGTATAAAAACAATGGAAAAAACCCTCAAGCTTCAATAAGCCAAAGTATGAACTGTGTTCTAAGAACAGCAGTAATATCTTATTTTTTTACTTTGGATTTCTCTAGTTTATTCTGTAAAAATTAATATTCAGAAGTCAATTGGAATAGTACTGGCTTCTATTCTGTTTCTATCTGCTATTTTCAAAGGTTTTTATCATGAAAATCAATAGTGTTTTCCGTGCCATGAGCTGTCAGTGCACAACATGTTTTAACTTGGGGACCACACAGAACTGTGGATGTTACAGAGCTAGCAATTTAATCCATTTATACCTGCACCCCAACTTGCATCTGCGAAATAACCTGAATTTAGAGGAAAAAAAGAAAAACCAACATTTAAAGGTGTTTTTGCTTTGTTTTTCCTCTTTTTCTGGTTTAGAGTACATCCCTACATGTCTGAACTAGCCCAGCCACAGAAGGCTTAACAATGGACAAGAGCTTCACAAACCAATGTTTCACCATGAAAACCACTGCCCAGACCACTAATACTTCCACAGGGTTGGGGGTGTTTTGGTTGAAAGCTATTAATGACATTAGTAACTCATCTGCTTTTTATTCAACAAGACACCACCACATTAGTATGCAAGCCGTAAGTAACCTATTACATTTAAAGCTGTAGTCCCATGAAGTTATTACAGAGCACCATTCCACACTAACCAGCAGCAGGAACAAAAAAACCTTTTTTATGTCACAATGTTCTCAACAGCATAGCTTCTGCCCTCCCCAGAAACTTCATAACATGGACTCCCTAAAAATCCACAACTCTGTTCTGCCACGACTTATGGGAAAGTAAATCAAGAGTCTATCACAGCAAATACTCTCTTTGATGCTGCCATCTGTATCATTAAATCTTAAGCTCTTATTATAGGCCCAGGATGGCAGTAGGCAGGTGCAATACAGTTTAAGGTTTTACAGGTCAAAACCAACACTACAACCTCTGGTTATCAAGAAAATCACTGTGGAGCTCAAAAAGAAGTGACAGCTTGCTTTACTAAAGGTCAATGTCTGCTCACATGGTCCCCAGTCCGCACACTGACAGATACTGGAGTGTGTACCACAGTTGTATTACACATGCTTGCTTTTTGCTTGTGCTTTCTATAGGCCCGTGCTAAGAGTTGCCATTGTATGGGTAAGAAGAACCTTTCATCTCATCCACTTTGGTCACTCTGGTGTTCTTGTGAAATCCCATATGGGCAAAACCACAATGACTGCTGTTGATGTGGAAGGAAGAATGGGTTGGAGCTGTGATATCAGTGGTAGCTTTGGTGTAATGACCTTTAAGTAATGGAGTTACCTGAGGAGAGTGAGTAAAGACAGTAACAGAGACACAGTCCCGGTCCATCTAGACCTTCAACTACAGAAGAGCTTAAGTTTTCAGGGAACTAGGTGGGATCCTATGGGAGGTAGCTCTACAAGGTCAAAGAGCAAGGAAAACCAGAAGACTTTGAAGAACAACATTCAAAGTGTAAGATCACAGGATCCAACTGCTCATAAAAGGAAGAAGTATCAGGAGCTCAGTTGGCAGATGAGGAACACATGATGGAAAAATCAAAAGTGCAAAACGTCAGTATAACAGGAGGAGCAAGTGGGATGAGATACAAAGTATGAACACGAAATACCACAGCACAGGCACACAGAGGTGGTGCCAGGAAAGCCAAAGCTTAGCTGGAGTTCAGACTTGCGGGGAGTTGTCAAAGGCAACAAGAACAACTGCCACCACTACATCAGCAATAAAAGGTTGGACAAGGAAATTGTGGGTTGGTAGCAGAATGAGTTGAGCCTTTGACGGTGAACTCTGATAAGGACAAGGTACACTCCACTGGCTGCTCTACATCAGCCTTCACCAGTACAGCTTTCATGCTTATAGACAGAGTTCAAGGCAAAGAATCTCTAGTCATGAATGATGACCAAATCCCACACACTACCCAAGAAGACTCAACTCACACAAGCTCATGGTGCCCACCTGCCTGCGGGCAGGGGTGTTGGAACAGCTGACAGATGCCCTTGCAGTACGTTTCTCTACAGTGCTTGAAAGGTCCTGGAGACCATGGGAGACCCCCAACATACAGAAGAAAGCAAATGGTGCACTCTTTTTCAGAAAAGTCCAAAAAGATGATCTGGGCCATTACAGCCCAGTAAACCTTCCTTTGGTCCACACACACAAAGGAAAAAAAAAAAATCACAGAGTGAGTCTTCTGGGAACAGGCTTACGAGCACTGTGAAGGACGAGAAGGAGACTGCGAACATCCAGTATAGATGCACCCAGGGTGAAGCATTTGATATTACTAACAGTACATAACCCTACCATTCCTTCCTCAATCAAGAGTTGGACCTCCTCTCCAAGAATTCCACAGTGCAAATCAGAAGCCCACAATTGATCTATCACTTTATACCTTCCTGTTCACAAACGGCTGTTCAGCATTAAAAGAGCAAAACCATCAGATAAATGCAGCAAAGGGGACAAGAAAATTTCGAGTCATCACACACTCAGTACTTCAGAGATACCAAGACAGTATGACCACACTGTATCCAAACCATCTATCTAGCAACACTATCAAAGCAAGTGGCAGATTTTGTGGAAGGCACCTACAGTACTGAAAACATTACCAAGCAAATCTGTAACTCAGACAGGAGAGGGTGATGCTGTTGTCTTTCAAGGACAAACTGACATGACTGAAAAGGAATTTCCAGTACCTCACCTACCCACAGTAACAAAAGCTCCACACACAGCATCTGAGGTAACGATCAAAGCCAAAGTCAGTGCCTCAGTATCAATACTAATCTCTAGTGTAATTATGAAAGCAGGAAAGGGGCTTAAAATGCTATTGGGGCAGCCTAAGGAGGCTGGATGCAGGTAACACCTTCAGAAACAATGAGACTGCAGGCATTTGGAGAAGAGAGAGCTGAGAAGTGGATTTGACATCAGCCTTGCTTGGAAACACCTGCTATCCTTCCCCCACTGCTCCCCTCAGTGCCTCTCCTCTCCTGTCATCTTCACTCCCTGCCCAGCCCAGTGAGCTGGGGCTTGGTCACAGTGATGGTCTGTGGGGAGCTGCCATAGGCCTCAGCTGCCTAGGCTCTATCCTTGGGCAACAGCAGACACAGGCAGGGGTGGATGAAGACTGACTTTCATTGCTGTTGGCTTTTTTGCCTGGGGCTCCTATGCTTTTCTGGTGTGTTTAAGCAATGCAACTAAGCAATAACAACATTTGTAAAAGGATATCTGTGAAAGCAGATGCCCCCTAAATAACAGTTTATTAAATGCTCATCTTCACAGTGTGAAATAAAGGAGGGCAGAGAGTGGTGAAGAAAGGGAATAAAAAAATAACTTAAAAATAAAATAAAGAAAACAGGATCCTTAAAGTAATTTATGTAAGGGCTCATCTCCACAGGGAGGAATAAGGAAAAAAGCCAATAATGCTAAAAAATACACAGCACTCTAGTACTTCCCAGCAGGATACAGAACAAGAGTAAAATATACATTAAAATACAATTTATAAGGCAACCTCAAACAGAAGAGTTAAGAGAACACCAACAAACAAGTGCAAACAAGAAGTAATCCCTTCTCATAACAAATAACAAAGATTAAAATAATTTTGGTACTATCATAACATAGTGGCATTTGCCTCATGCTGCTGAAGTGTTCTGTGATACTGTAAATTATTGAGTTATATTGGCATAAGCTTGTTTTTCTTAAGCTAGCCAATATATAATAAAAACATGGAAGCAACACACACTTACACTATACTTCTCACTTCAAGTATCTCAGTATCCTTAAGGAAATAAAATATAGCAATTATCCCAGTGAGAACCAGGAATACAGAAAAGATTTCACATCACCTGAGCCAAAACAAAGGGAAAGGGCAAGAGCCCACTCACTTCCATTTCTCTTCCGTTCTGAACAGAGCAACATGCACTGTTGCACAAAATACAGACCACCACAGTGAACTGACTACTCTAACAAGCATTAAAAGAAACCCCAAAATCACATAACATTAAAGTCGGCAGTGAGTAGAACGAGATGAAACGTAATGACTAACTTTTTTCCTAGTGAAAAAAATTTAAATATTTTGTGATGTACCATTATTTCACTGAGATGTTTCGAAGGAAAACATTTTAGATAAGGAGTTCTGAACCATGAAGAAGTTACCAAGCATCAGCAGGCCTGCAGCATCCATCTGTATACATAATCACAGGTGGGGGTAAATGTGAGGAAATTCAAGGCAGGTATTCTGTAAAGAAAAGTGGGATTAGCTGGCTCACCTTCATCGGTTTCTCCATAGGAACAGAGCCACTACATTCACTTGGAACCTATTGAATTTCACTGCAGTTAGAAGCTGAATTAAACTTCAGATTCCCTACCAGATCAGAAGAGCAACTGCTTTTTAGATGACAATATTTGTTTTGCATGATGTCTAAAAATTACCTTACTGCATCTTAGACCTGCATTATACTATGACATGAAATACTGGAGACTTGTATTGAGTTTCAGTGCAGAAGTGCAACAGGATTTTAGACTATAGAACTGTATACCAGCAGATACGTGGCATGCTCTGTGCACCCGTGACTACTACAGCATTAATACCTCTCTGGCAGGACGCAAAGAACAAAAAGCTGTACCTCACTGATTCCTCAGTTGGGATTGCAAACTACATCAAATTTACAGTTAAACCATGGATATTGGATTCTCCAAAAAAATACAACAGGGAGGATGCACAAGGGTGATTGGAACTGGTGTGATTTGGGGAATGATGCAGGTGTAGATAATTTTGATAGTTGAAAATGTCTCTTACACTTTTTGTTACATTTTCAACTACTTTTTAACACAGTAAAGCAAATGTTGACCTTTTATATTTCTATAAAACAAACAATTTTCCATCCACAATGTGGATTTTGAAATCCACAGTAACTGACAGGTACACAGCTTGTATGTACCAGGCTTGTTTTTCTTTATGGCTAGGGTTTCTCAGCTAAATAAATCTTCCACAAGATCCCCATCATAAACTCTGGTAGCAGAGCAAGCAGAGAGGTCATACATCATCAAAAAAGCAGACTGGCTTCAAGGTGAGCTCACAAAATAATTGACTGGGGATAAAAGGCAACCAAACTATAATCTCATGGCACACTTCAGCACTATGCTCAAATCAAAGGGTTGACTTTCCTTCTCCCAAAGCCAACATTTCTTCAGTCCATATAAACACACAAAACTTTTACCAATTCAGAATTTACAATATGATATATTGTATGACTGTAATATGGTTACAGTTGATAGAATAAAGTTATGCTAATTTCTGGGTAGTATTACACATTCTCTTTGAAACGTTTCCAGTCTTGCAGATAAAATATTATCCTTTTCCCCTACCAAATACATATAATCATAGAATGATAGGGTTTGAAGTTACCTTTAGAGATCATGTAGTCCAACCCCCCTGCAGAAGCAGGTTCACCTACATCAGATCACATAGGCATCCTCAAAAAACTAATTCTTTAGTAAGTGAAATCATTTATTTCCAATCCTTCTATCGTTATAGATACAGGAAGCATCTTTCTGGCATAATAGCACTGTTAGCTAAACACAAGCTGTTTACAGCTGAGACCTTCCTCTGCTTGGTTCCTTTTAGACCTGCTAGTACATTCCTAACACACACACACGATGGTTATTATCCAAAGATGCCCATTAAATCAGTGCCTAAACACAATTTCTGATTAAATCAAGATACCCAAGGACTGCCCTTTATTTGTATAGTGCCTAATGTAATGAATTCTGCATCCACAACTGAAAATCTGCCTGTTCTTACCACACTTACAACAAACTGTAACAGCCAGAATAAGGAGCAAGTTCCCTGTAGTACTCTATGACAGCCAACTTAACTGCCTAGGAAAGGAAAGCAATGGCAGACAGTGGTCAGTAAATTAAGTCTCAGAGGATTTGGGATCTTTCTGTTAGTGAGAATTTCAGACAGCATCATACATCTTACAACCCCACCTGCATTTTCTATCTGTAAACTCAAGCTAACTTGGCAAAAAGACTGTCTGGCAAGTATGACAGTGAGTGTGCCGACTGCTCTGGTTAAGCTACCATTTCTTTTTAGCCTTAAATTTTATTATCTTTCTGTTGCCCTTTTTTGTCTGTCTGATGCCTGGGCAAAAATCCCCCCAAAATAAACCACACCTACAACCATGGTGGAAAAATCCCTTAGCTCCCTATTCTGTAAGAGGGTTGACTTCGAAAGGAGAAAGGAACACATGCAACACTGTAAATACTCAGCATTCAGCAGGCAGCAGTGCAGAAACATGACCAAAGTAGGAAGTTTGGGCCCCAGAATCAGTAAAAGTGTCGTGGGATTTAGTTTCAGTTACAGTTAACTTCCTCCCTGATGTCATTCAGTCATGGAAAATGGACACAGCAGGAATAGCAGGTTGTGAGCCAAGCTGTAAGAGGTGGCTACTTTTATTCTTTGTGTGAGCTTCTATGTAATATGAACCAGTACCTGCAATATTTATCAGCTTCACCTGGCTTAATTAATCCAACCAATGAAGCTGTGGTGCAGCCTTCTGGGATGTGCCTCACAAGCATATCCTTCAGCAGTGCTTGGGGAATAATATAACTGTATCCCCTCAGGCATGTCTCATGTGGGTTTGCATCATGCCCTGTACCCTGTAGGGTTATGTCCTTACTGGTCTTTGGGATCAGATCTTGACTTCTTTCTGAGGAATGTCATTATGGTGCTGTAAACTAATGAATTCTATGAGTTGATTTTCTGACACCTCAATTACACTCGTCAAGTACAATTCATCTATCGCAAGACACCGAAACCCAACAGAAAGGAGGGCTAGTTTCTTTGCAGAAGAGAGATGGATACATGAGCACTGTCCATGGGCTGTTTGTTTCCCTAAATTAGTCATTCAGGAAAAAAAAAAAAAAAGAGTTGTGACGAGATTCATAAATTACAACAGCAAGTACCAGAAGTTCTCTTTCTTCTAATAATACAAAGAATATACATGAACTGAATGAATCAACATAAAACAGTTCCCCATATAATCAAGGAGCAAGTTTTTTCACTGAGACTATTTTCAACTGAATTTCAATAGGAAATGTTTTAAAATAAAACAGATTTTCTGTTGCTATTACCCAGGCTGAGGCAGAATATGTTTATGTATATAACAATATCAGCATGGATGGCATTCTTCAGACATGAGATGACAAGATAATTTGGTTGGAGATGAAAGACACGGAGAATAATATTGGCTTGTTAAAGGGTTATGTCATTTTAGTCATTCTTTTCATAATTTAGCCATGATAAGGCAGGGGAATGGAGACAGATCAAATAGAGCTAGCAGGTGAACTCAGAATAAGATACATAATCTTAAAATAATAATTTGCAGGGACAAAACACAGGCACAGGAATGGATGAGATTGCAGATCTGGAAACAAAAAGGCTCATGAAATTTAGAGGTTCATTATTCTCTGTATTTCAAGATTAATTGTGAAACCCAAGTCTCACATTCATATCTCCTTTTTAACAGAAGCTTGTGGCCTGACTCTGCAAGTATTTCAGAAAATGTAACTTTACATGTCTAAGTCAGACACATTTACCAGCTTTCAGAAACTGGGCTGCATGCTGCAATGACCGGCAAGACTTTCAGACTTCACACTGAAGCCAGCCAACACTATCCATCCTAACTTCTTCCTAGTAGCCATCAGCTAACAAATTTGCTACCCAATATGTACTACCATTCAAACTAATCCAGCCTCTGTACAATTTTACAATGAGGAGGATTACTTTTCAAAATAGTTTCTGACACAGCCAAAGAGTGATTTTCTTTTTTCTTCCCCTGCTAAAGTACCCCACCTTCACCTATACAGGGAGGAATCACCTTCTTTCTTCACATCCTTCTCTGAAGTTGGTTACTGGCATACAAAAATCTTACTGCAGACCAGAAGATCTAAAGCTGTAGGTCACTGGAGGATATTAAATGATAAGCAAATTCACATTTCTAAAATAATTCTCCAATTTATTAGCAGTGCTAGCTCCTGTTCCGCAGTAGGGGAGATAATAACGAAGCCTTGTTAAAGGGCAATGTGATATCTTTTATGTAATGTCTTTTTTTCATTTGTGATAAAGTCATTAAAGCAGCACTGCGTCTTCTTGAAGCCTCAAACAATAGTCTGCATTAAATCTCCTGTGAAAAATTAAGGACAGTAGTTCACTGGAAAAATAAGCATCTGCTCTTGCTAATGCTGATGGCCTTCTAAAAATCATTAACTATTCTCAATTGACAATGATAAAACAAAGCAGAACTGTTTTAACTTTTTCAGAAGCAAGAGAAAATCCATTTCCCTTGCAAATACTCCTTTGTTCCAAATTTGCCTAGTCACCTGTATCTCACAAGGCACATACCTCCCTTACTGGCTGCCTAAATCCCATTCTTCCACTATCACTTGACTTGAATTCAGTATCTTTTAACCCTAGGTTGGTAAAGTTTTGTATTCATGGCATGGATGCAGGCTGTAGCTCCTGAGTTCTGACCTCTCCTCTATTTACAGGCTCAAAGGAACCAGTACACGGTGCATAGCTGAAACACGGACGCCAGCTCCAATTTCCTTTCAGCTTCAGCTGGAGACTGGGCTGGTTTGAAGTGGGAGTAGCTCACATAACATCACTCTCCCAGGGCTACCCTAAAATTTCAGCTGGACTACACTTTGTTCATTTATTCTTTCTGCTGTATTGCATTTTAAATCCACCTTTGCTCGCTCTAAATACGTAACGCTTCTGCAGTGTAATGACTGAGATGCTGTTTAAGAACACTTTGCAAATACTTTTCAGAAGCATCAGTCCAGTTTGGACACGGAGCACCCAAACATGCTGCAAGACACAGACAAATCACGAAACTAAGCTAAACTCCTAACAAGACCCTGGAGGTGATGCACAGATGCTAGAGACAAATCTTATGTAACATGGAACCTCTCCTACAAAAAATACCAAGGACTTCAATGTGAAAATCAAAAGCAATGTGGGACTATAACGGATAGATTGATTGCCTGGCTTGGTATTCAGATACAGCAGAAAATGCTAGTCTTGCTTCAATGATTTGCTCTGTAGCGGTTCTCATTTACATCATGACTTCTACCACTACCACATCACATGGGGTCAAAAGGCAACATCCAGGGAAAATCAGGTTACCCAGAGCAGCACAGGGAAGATGAATTTCTGATTAATGAAGTGCACATGGCCAGATAGGCACTATCTCACCCTAGCCATTTGCAACAATCTAAGCAAAGAAACAACTTAAGGTTAAAACCTGCTTTAAATTAAAACTTAGTTATATGTTTTCAGAACACAAACAGGTAGCTATTAGTATAGATGTAGCAGATTCTTCACCATGATCTGTGTTAAAATCAAAATGTTTATTTGAAATATAGCCTCAGACTTACACAGGAGACAACTCAAAGTGGTGCTGTAGCCCCTTCTCAGGCAAAAGATCAAATTATATTATCTCAGGTCTTATTAGCCAGTCTTATTAGCCAGACATGGCAAATCAATGCTCTCTCATCTGTTCGCTCAGTGCTCAGCCACCCTGGTCAAGGGCCGCTGAGGGCTTCAGACTCACACAGCCTTCAGGATCCTGTACCACCAATGAAACTTTCTTGTCATAACCCTTAAACTATGCCTAACTTTTTCCCTTGCAGCAAACCTAGAGCCAAAAACAGACACCAAGTAGGAACAGCAAAAAATTATTCTGTTTTCCTACAGGTTTTGGAAGATTTGCCTAGCCATGTCTAGTGTTCAGCATCCTAAGTGATAAGGCTTTAGCCATTACCTTCAGAAGACTCAAAATGCCATCTTAGTTTGCAAATTTCCAAAGTAGAAATCGTATCTTTCTGTATGCCCATTTGCTGAGACAGAATTGCAACTCTAAGGACTTTGGGTGCTATAACACCACAAATACACATTGTAATTTCAAATTCATACTGCTTGGATCACACTTCAGTTCCCATTTCATGCTTCCCAGTTATGATATTCATCTTCCCAAACAGCTCCACGTGCTGTTTTCAGTAATCGCATCCTTCAAACACTTGTCCCTGTTATGTCTACCAACATCTATGCATTCAAAACAGTCTCTGAAGCACATGCTAAACATCTGTTTCAACCACCTTTCCCTTTAGACTTTAAGCTGTTTGCTGGAAAATTGCCATCCTAATAGCTAGCTCCTCTGTTAGTGAACTGGAGAATTCATTTTGTATTTATTGATTGTTCCCTCATGAAGAGTCATAAAGGTGCCGGAGACTCTTGACCAGACACTACTTAATTAGCACCAAAACACATAAAATCCCAAATCAAACCAAGTTCTTTGTCCAGTGGCTCAGTCACCGGAAAATAAAAAGACGACATCATTTTCTGCCTACATATATATAAATTGTTAATTTCCTCCCAGTTCCTGAGACACCAAATAGGTCTTCCAGAATCAAATCACACTTTGGTAAAGCAAGTGTTCTTCAAAAAGGACCCTGCAATATGCATCATGCACACAATTTATTTTGAGCTAGACAAAGGCAAACACCAATAAAACATTTATCTTCTGAACAATATAAAGGTTTATGTTACGTACAAAAGACAATGCATGCAAAAAAGTATTAAAAAAATCCTCTAATGGCTCTGTCTTTTCATTATTATGGCTCATACAACAATCCAACTTTTATGTTTCCTCAAATTACACTGTACTGGAGCATTTTCTGAGGGTAGCTGCTCTCAAGAAGGGAGAGAGATGAGCAAGAACTTCTTTAAATGTCCTTTTTCTTTTTCTCTCAAACTTAAAAGCCTCAACAACATCCTGAGTAACTGGTACTTCCTTGCAAGTCTTTCAAATTAAGTCATCCTGAAAGTTAATTCCTTCTCATCCATATAATTTGTCAATTAAATAATTGAGAAAATAGCAGGAAGGAAAAAAGCAAACTATCAGAAGGTGGCAAAAGCCCATCTCTTACAAGGCAATAGCACTGCTGCTTCTGTTATGTTCTCTGCTTGTTGGGGGCGCCTGTCTGAAGACAGAGCAGTAAGGTGGTTTGGATTATTTGGGATTATATGAAATTCATGCAAGGAAATAAAGACTCGTGGTAACACAAAATCCATGAAATACAAACAGATGCCCGCACACTAATCTACAATCCCTGATATAATTGTTACCATTTATGTAAGAAAATACCCTTAATGTGTGCAAAAACTTGGTCTTCCATTTTCCTAAAAATCACACTCATGCCAAACAGTTGTTCTGTAAAAAAAAATTACAATCTTATTCACTGTCTTTGTCCTGTATTCAGTAGCTGATGACACTAGCGTTAACCCTATGAAGCTTCTGGTCCTCCTATCATAATGATAAAGTGTATTCCACCAGAAGGAGAGCATATTTGCACAAACAAAGAAAATAAGACAAGCACACAAAAGAGAGAAGAACCACATTAAGACAAATATTCCAAGACAGCAGAATAGCAAAGATATGTATGGGCTTCTCAGGCATACAAATTCAGCTTCTTTATCAAAATTCATTATTCTTTGCTGGTATTTTAAGCTGCACCTTTTTTAATGATCATAAAATTACACCATCAGCATCTCAGCTTCCCAGATAATTTCAGTAATTCTTCTGCAGAGCTGTGTTTTGTGGTCCCAGAAGAGTAGACGCTCACAAGTCCCAGGAAAATGAGCTCCAAAACAGTGCAAAGAAAAACACAGAAAAGAAAGCAACAATGCAACGGGAGGGACAGTTAACCACAGAAGAGCTTGGGAATGGTCATCAGAATGCTGCAGTGAGGCCACACAGAAACCTCTGCTTACCCCTTGCTCAGATTCCAGCAGCTCTGTTTTGACTCTGACTGCCGGCATCCCATCAAGCATTAACATTCTGTTCTCAAAAGCGTTGATGTCCTAAGGCAAAAAAAAAAGGACAAGGTTAATAAAAAAAATGATGAAAACCATTTGGTTTAATTCATTGTTTTAAGTCTATCATATTGTAGAAGTGAGTAAAGTTCTTTCAGCATCAATAAGTGAAGAGAGATGTAATTTTAATTTCAAGGAGTAGCTACCAGGTTACTACTTCTGTTAGAACACTAAGTCATACTTTCAGTTATCCTTAAAAGATAACTTAGTCTTTGTAAGAACAAGGGAAAATCATCTCCAATTACCATTCTTAAATTTGAAGATAATGATGCAAGTGCACGTATACAAATTTCTTGCTTTAGAAACATAAAGGAGGGCAGTGATGTCTAATAGCTTCAGGTTTTTGGCAGTATACTTAGGTATATTTGATTTCAATCAGCACAGTTATGTTTCTCCATTGCCTAAAGAAAGCATATGCCTGAAGTCTGAGAAGTTATAGTAAAGGCCAGTATACCCACACCCCCTCCCTTGTAAATTAACACACAGCAGCAACTCCTCAGATTTGGTATCATTCCTTATCTTGTAAAGTTATCAGCATTTAACAATGAAAATCTCCACACACTCAGTTCTGCACAAAATAAACATGCATTGTCCTTTTATCAACAGGCAATATGAGAGTTTCAGTCTGAGGTGAGATTTGCAGAACTGTCCTTCCCCGAGTCAACATCCCTACTATGAACATTTCATCCTGCTGCTGCTGGAGCACTTCATGGAGACAAGCAAAACAACCTCTTGTGCATTTTGTTCAAACACTACCTCAACCTGAGTCACATTTCTATTCCAGCCAAGGCTTGAGGCTGGGGGTTGAAAGCTACCGCCTTCAGCTGCCATTTAGTTTGGACGGAGAAAATAAAAGACATTTTATCCCTAAAGCTAGAATCTGACCTTATGAATCCAGACACCTTGGTCAGCGGTACAGAAATAGGAAGATGTCACAGAGATTTTTCTAATAGACAAACTACAGCACATACTGCTTACAAATAACTTGTTCACAGCCCCACACTTGTCTGCAGCCTCATATGGAAGGCAGCATTCAAGACTGGAAACTCACCTCTGCTCGAACTATTAGCTTATAGTCCTCAATAACTGCACTGTAATGGGGGGGAAAAAAAAAACACCACTTTCCCTCTGTTTCATGGGTAGCAGATCTGCTCAGTACTGTGTGGTGCCATTAGTCATGTGCTTACAGCCCTGTTTCTGACTATGGCTGCTTCAGGGCACTTGTAAGAGAAATGGTCTGTCCTAATGGAGCTTCCAAAATACATTTTAAAAACTTAAATTTCTGCTAACATTTTCTTTTTTCCAATTAATGCACCTCATCCCAGGATCTTCATATCTTCAGGATACAAATACCATAGCAAGCACATTTTTGTATACTCCCTTAATTTAAATAACAAGCTGAAAAGCAGGGAAACTGATTCACCCATTCTCCAACACCGCGCAACAGACAGAGCAAATGACCTGCTTTAAATCCTTGTTGCCCTCACTTTGAACTCCCGTGTGTTACTGCACACAGAGCTGTGGTTTGATACCACAGGGCAGGCAGGAACTTGATAGTAAAGCAGATAAGCAAATGCAACAGCAAATGCAATCCCTGGGGTTTATTTCCTTAAAAGGTAGACTTATATAGCTCACAAACAGTTCCAAATTCTTAACTTGCAAAATTTCAGACCAAATGAGTCATTTTCAGCAGAAGGCCTCTGCATGTGTGAATGAAAATTAGTTGAGCTGTTGAGATGTCGTGGTCCTTGCTACGCTACTGCTATGTAGTTGCTGTATTTTAAATTTGACACAACAGGAAAAAAAAAAATAAAAGCTTCTCCTATGTCTCCTCAGAAATTTATTTTGTGCACCTTCATTCAGCATTTGAGGTATGAGGTAGAGAGAGAGCAGGAGGGACTCTGATTCCATAAAACTGCTGGCTGAAATTGTTCCAGGCTCTACCTCCCTCTTCCCAGCAAGGGTGGTGCAGTGTTTACTTATCAGAAGCGGATCTCGGGCGTCACTGAGCTCCAGCGGTTTGGATGTGGTTTGGGGTGGAGCAAGAGCAGGAGCCAGGCTGGCATTCCTGGCTCCCCCAGCGTTTATTCTGCAAGCAGAGAGGTCTCTCTCCCTTCTTGAATTATACGCAGCGCAGTACTTTCCAGCAAGTTCAGGAACATGCCATCATCAAGCACCCCTTAGGCTGTTTAGCTCACAGACAAAGGACAAGATGATGCTGCTTTGTGTCCCTGAGGAGGTCTTACCCGCCTGAAGGAAAGGATGAGGATGGTTTGTGCAGGAGGCCCAGGAAGACAAAGCACCACCGAGGAAAGGCAGGTTTAATGAACTGTTAGAATCTGATTAGAGACTAATGTCCCTTTTAGTGCTTTGTACCAATTTACAGCTGATATACTTGAACCATTTTTCCCCACTGGCTGTGATAAACTCATTAGTTTTAAAAATGCAAGCTAACCAGAGCCTTTGAAGTTTAAAACTGATAAATCATGGAAACCTGACTAGTTCATGTACCATTTAATACATTTACATTGAACTAAATTTTCCATAGCACTTTGCTTCCTCTTTTGTTCTCTAAAATCCTATTTCTTAAAAGCAGTGCTCTACCTTTTGAGCACTGGGCTGAAGAGTGAATGCAGTGAATAGCTCTGGCTTTTGGGTCGTTTATAATTCACAGTAGCGATAATCGCAGAAGTAGATTCTTTCCAAACTATTTGATCCCTTCTACATTTCTAACTGCAAAAGCATTGTGTGGCACATTCTGGGGGGCCACTGCCTGGTAATAGCCAAGTAGGTCCAGTCTGCTACACGTATGAAGTATTTAGCCCAATAATTGCCCAGAGAGCGGCTCTTTCCGAACTGTGCTCTCCTGCTGTAACCAGTGTTTGCACTACAGCACGTTCAAAGCCTTTCAGCAAAGCAGGTGTAATTGCCAAGGCTTCCATATGGTGGGCAGTCATCTAAGGCAAAGGGACCCATCCCCAGAGGGGCTGGGGGTGTGAGTTTCTCCCGGGAGGCTCTCCGGCCAGCCGGGCAGATGAGGGGCCACTCTGACCCAAGCAAGGCCTGTCTGCTCCAGCGCCTATCATTAGCTGACGACACTCAGGGCAGACTGACAATATGATGTATTTTGTCAACACCTTTTTCAGGCCACAGTCCCTTCCTGGCTCACGTAATTCCCTTAATCAACTGTGGCAGCTTAATTTCAGCTCCCAAAAGTACCCAGGTGAAGGTGACCTGAATTCTTGTGACAGCTCTTCCTCTTTTATTCTCCTACCTCCCACCTCAACCCACTTGGTAGACTCCTGTCAATAACCCAGATAAAACACATAGCAATATCCTAAAATGGGCATATAATCAAGCCAAGCCTGTATGACCTTACCAAAACATCTGTTCTCCTGGATCAATAAACTAACTCATCCTAAAAGATATCAGCCTCTCCTTCTCGATGTCATCCATTGGAGCCTGTCACTAATCACTTTTGGACATTTATTCCCTTGAAGGATTGATTAAAAACACAAATCATACCCAAGTCCATATGGACAACTGCTATTAGAGCAGTTGTTACAGAAGACAGGTAGGTTTTTAGGCTTACGAGCTCTTCTTCTGAGAAGCAATGGCAATCAGTTTAATAACAAGACTTCTTCCCCCCTCCTAAAAGGCCTACACTTTCAGCACAGCATCAGTGCAACTACAACTGGCATGTTCTCCATATGGATGACCTTCCATTCTAAATTTTAATCAAATAATTTTTCTCTACTTTAGAGGGAAACAAAAACAAAAACAACTCCTACCCTCATCCTGGTGCAAACCTTCCCAGCATCTTGTAGTGCTTATTTAATTATAAATTACACTAGCATGAAATCTGGCTCCATCCAAGAGATGGGCTGTGGTTTTGCAGACTTGTTTTTTATTTAGTCGAGCCATGTATTTGAGAATCACACTGCAAACTTTTAACAACAACAAGGGAGCTGCTGCCACAACCATCTTCCTCTCCTGAGGCACCACCAAAGACATCCCTGAACCACCTCCTTAATCTCTTTTAAGCACAAGATGACAGAAACTGCACATCTTCATCCCACACCACAGCTGTACCTCCCACTCTCCAAGATTTTCACATCTAGCAGCTCAGTACTAAACATCAGAAACGAAACAATGCTCTCCCAGACCCGACCAGATTGTGATAGGCACAGCCCCACACAACCCAAGGAAGAAAGCAGTGAGCTTAGACTTCAGAGCACCCACAACCCAGATCTCACATTTTCTGCATGGATTGACAAAATTTACAAACCTGTGCAAGACAGCCTCCTCCACCTGTTTCATCTCATGAATGCAAGAGATACGCAGAAGCAAGGTGGAGGTAGTTACGCCTGTCACTAATAAAATTAACAGGCTTGCTTCAACACGCTGAAGAGCCATACATTGGCAAGAAAAAGCCACTGGTGGTTCTGAACTTTTCACTGAGACACCAAAAATCTTCAGCAGATAATTCAACGCTCCTTCACTCTGGTGGGTTGACCTTAATTAGCTGCGAGATGGCTACCCAGCTGCTCTCAACAATCCTCATCCTCAGCAGGACAGGGGAAAATAAGATGGAAAAGTTCATCAGTTGAAATAAAGGCAGGGAGATCACTTATAAGGTACTATCAGATGCAAAACACACTTGAACTTGATCTGGAGAAAATTCATTTAATTTACTGCCAATTACAACAGAGATGGATAGTGAGAAACAACGACAAAAACTAAACCACCTCTCCCCATGCCTCCATTCTTCCCTGGCCTAACTTAATTCCTTCATTCCAACTCTTCCTTTACTTTCCTGCACAAACTTAACTTCTAACATGATACACTGTCAGCTGAGGGAAGAGCAAGCTCAAACTCAACATTCAAGCTATAGTAAAAGGCTTAAGAGGAGTATGTTTGAACTTGAGCCAAGAACAGCTCTTAAGCATCCTTTCTGTCTCAAATCCATAATTTACATCTTTCCCTGCCCCACCTTCTAGTCATTCTTACACAAGCTGCATATGCAGTAATTTCTTAAGTTGCCTTCTCATTTTATGCTTCCAAAAATGAGTAATTTCTGTGAAAACAGTGTTCTTGGTGGCTCAGAAATGTGAACTTTAAAGGCTTTTACTATACAGATACCTTAGAAATATCATTAAACTAACCATGAAGTACTGCATGCCACTTATGTGCCCTAGCAATAAGACTACTTTGTTGATTCTTCTCAACATAAATACCTAAACTCATATTACTCTCAGTACTTATATGACTAAACTGAAGGTATCCATCAGTCAAAGCAACAGACAGCAGCATAACACCTCAAGGGAAAAAAATTTGAAGTGATCCACTCAAGGCAAAGCTTTCGAAGATATGACAGCTCCTTTTACTATCAAGGGATGGTAGAAAAATTAAAGATTACCATCTCTTTTTAAATATAAATATCTCCATAGAGAGAGAGAGAAAGTCAAGGAGAACACCTCTTTTCCAAACTCTCACAGAAAAGAATAGCTCAACTGTCTACTATCTCAATCTCGTCAAGACCTTAATTTCCAAAAAAGTCCTTTATATACCATATAATGAGATTTGTTAGTGACTTAGATGTAGTTATCTCTAGAGTGAAGCATTTCAGTTAACATTGCCACAGTACGTATCGGCAGTTCATACCAAAAAGTGAAGGAAACATTTTATTTTCCAACAGAAAATAAAATTCGATTTATGCTGCTAGAAGATAATCACTCAACTGGGAGTTCTGCCAGGAAATCAGGTTAACAGCCCATGTCTTGCCATAAGATCTTCATCATATGTAATTATGTCTATAGCTGTGTGAAATGTTCATAATCAAAGCAGAGTTTCTGGTAGTTCTGTATTTTACTCAGAACTTGAATTGCCGGTCAAATTCACCAGAAAATAATAGAATAATTTTCATTTATCAATACTTTAAAGAAAATCAAAACATTTTTTTAAGGAAAAAGTAGAGTGAAGCCTTAAACTTCACACCATTTTCATGCAAAACTAGGTGGCATTGATTTGAGTTTGTTCAATAAAAAAATGAAAATGATTTAGCGAGAAAATGCAGAGTTTGCAGAGGCCTCAGTGAACAATATGGACAAAAGCTGTGGTTTATGTCCCACTTAAAAAGAAAAGCTTAAAACACTACAGCAACAGACTTCTGGAAATATGCTAGGATAACAGCTCAGTACATGAGCATGAAGTATAATTAACTAAAGCTAACAAGGTTATTTCTCACTGATCTCCATACTTCCCTCTCTGGTCTGCTTCTTAGCTCTGAACAGAGCTCAGAGTGGGCCTAAACTCATTGCATGAAACTCCACACATCACCTTGTGCCATAGAAGGCCACGGGAGGAGAGCAGTCTAGGTATAGGTACATATATCATGGACATGCATCTGCATGACACACAAGAGATCACGGAGGCATCATCACTCTAAGCTTTCCAGGAAGTCCTCCAAGTGTGGTCTCTTATTACAACCCTACGTGCCAGGTAGAGCCCAGACCTCAGCAGCAGCTGTGACTCAATGCTGTCAATGCCCAAGAAGCACGTGCAATGGTTGGCCTTCAGCTCACGTTGTCCTGCTGAGATCCTTATCTGATATACCAGACCATGTCTGGTTGTATCCTGCTGCTACCAGTAAGAAGATGTATACATGCAACACAAGCTTCTCAAAGTCCTATTCCGGTGCATAGATCTCTTAGGAAAAAAATAAAAAAAATCAAACAAATCAACCAACCTAATTTTGCAGACGGGACAGTGTGACCCCAAAAGGAGTTAAGCAGCCACATCCCTAAGGATTTACCTATGTTTTCATTTGCTATATATTTTTACAAATCTATCTCCAGGGAAAAAAGTTCAAGTCCAGCCAATACTCAGTGAAGAGAACCAGGGTCTCATTTTCTTGTTTCTGAAATCTTTTTTGTTTGTTTGGGTTTAAATTAGTTTTAGCAAATATAAATAGAACCAAAGAGATGCAGTCAGCTTCCAGATGACAGAGAAGTGTCAAGTGCACTGGCAACTAGAGGCCAATCTGCTATTTCTCAGACTCAGCAGGCAACCCTGTCAGCTTAGACTGCTTAAAATCCCTTTATATCAGCTCTACTCTCCTGCCACTTTTAGCTGTCTCTACAAAGACCTGTGGGTCATTCCTGTAGTATGTAATTCAAACACAACCTGTTACAAGTAACAGTAATTACATCAGAGCCACACATTTAACTTTAATCAACATTAATGGCTTCATTGTTTTCCTTCTAATATACCATTCACAGAATATTTGCTAAGATTTTTGTGAATACCAATGGATTCTTCAAGTATCTGTGTATCCTCATCTAAATGTCCTGCTTAACAAAACAAAACAAAACAAACAACTGGAACAAGAGAGCTGAAAAAAGGACATAATTTAGGTGAGGGAGCCCTGGCACAGGCTGCCCAGGGAGGCTGTAGAGTCTCCTTCCTTGGAGGTCTTCAAGACAAGCCTGGACATGTTCCTATGCGACCTGATCTAGGTTGACCTGCTTCTGCAGGAGGGTTGGACTAGATGATCTCTAAAGGTCCCTTTGAATCCTACCATTCTATGATTTAGGAACAATATGTATGTTAGGTGTGGTGGGTTGATCCTGGCCAGACACAAGAAACCCGATAAAGACGCTCTATCACTCCATTTCATCACTTGGACATCAAAGAGAAAACGTAACGAAAAGCTCAAGGGTCAAGATAAGGACAGGGAGATCACTCAGCAATTATCATCATGGGAAATTAGTTTAATTTGCTACCAGTCAAATAAGAGTAGGATAACATGAACTAAACACAAAAACACCTTCTCCCCACACCCCCATTCTTTCCAGGATTAACTGTCCTCCCAATTTTACCTATCTTCTCTGCATCAGTGGTTCAAGTGGGCAGGGAATGGGGGTTGCAGTCAGTTAATCCCATGTTGTCTCTGCTGGTCCTTCCTCTTAGGGGAAGGACTCCTCACACTTTCTGCTCCAGTGTGGGGTCCCCTTTCACAAGAGACAGTCTTCCGCAAACTTGTTCAACTTGAGTCCTTCTCATGGGCTATAGTTCTTGTAAACTGCTCCAGCACAGGCCACCCACACGGTCAAAAGTTCTAACAGCAAACCTGCTCCAATGTGGGCTCCTCTTGGTCTCTCCACAGGTTCACAGGTCTTGACAGGGACCTGCTCCAGTGTGGGCTTCTCCCAAAGTCATAGCCTTCTTCTAGCATCCACCCATTCTACTGTAAGGTCCTCCCTGGGCTGCAGATGTATCTCTGCTCCCCATGGCCTCCAGGGCTGCAGGGGCAGGGCCTGCCTCACCATGGACTGCGGGGAAATCTCTACTATAGCACCTGGAGCACTTCCTCTACCCCCCTTCTCAACTGATATTGGTGTCTGCAAAGTAGTTGCACTCACACGCTCTCACTCACTCTCACTCCTTCCTCCAGCTCCAGGTGCTGCTGCACATTAACTTTTCCCTGTTCCTAAATATGTTATTCCAGAGGTACTACCACCGTTGCTGATGGGCTTCGCCTCGGCCAGCAGCGGGTTCATCTTGGCGCTGGCTGGCATTGGCTTTCTAGAACATAAGAGAAGCTTCTGGTACCTACTTAGAGAAGTCAGTCCTATAGCCTCCCTACTCCAACTACCAAAACCTTGCCACACAAACCCTCTGCATTAAGAAAGGCTAAGTTTGCAAAAAAACATGCATAGCATTTCGCTTTACACAAGTATTAAGTAAAAAACCCAACTTTTCATAAGACTTCGGGAAATATAATAGAAAAGAAACTCCTGATAGTTTCCTGTGAGTTTTTAAAGCTCAGACAAGTAGTGAAGACTGATACAAGTGGAAATTTGTGACTTTTTCACAAAACAACTCCACTAGCAATCGATATATGATTGTCTTTCTTCCTTGACCACAGTTACAAGTCAAGTGGTTTTAAAAAAAACTGCTATTCAATTTCCAAAGTAGATTTGTGCTATCTTATGTTAACTGTCCTTTAGTTCAGTTAAGTTTAGTTAATGAGGATTAAAATTTAAAACAAACACCACCAAACCTGCAGGAAAAAATGCAATGGAAATACAAAATAATTTTTGTAGTCCTACAAATATTATATTCCTCAGATTTACTAAAACGTATACTACTCAAGGGTTGCCTTTATTACTAGGTGGGTTGCTGCCTTAATTATTGAACTTGAGAAAAAGAATTACATGAACAGCTGGTGAGAAGAGTTTCAGGTCAGGTTTCTGTTTCTATTCTATTCTATTTCTATTCTATTCAAGAGATCCACCCTCTTCTGTACCAAAAACTAAAATCAATGTTTAGATCATCTAAAAGGTCTCAAGCCACAATAGGCTTTTAAGTAAGTTCTGGTGGTAGAAGGAACGGTTCTACCTGAAAACAAAAACAAAAAAATCCTGTATCTGTTGATGGTCTAAAATTGTGCCCATTTTGTATTTGCTGAGCAAATGAGTATTGAATGGCATTGCTCAGGAGCTTAGCAACAAATACACAGTGACTGAAATTTTACGCAATTCTGCCTTAACCTGCTCTAGTAGGAAAATAAGCTGCTGAAAGCATGGGGAGCTGGTTAGCACACTTTCGTCCCATCTGCCAACGTGTGAAGTCTCCTTACATGAAGACAGGTACAACATGAGCCCTGCATGCTGGAGAATTAAAAACAAAAACAACAACAGAACCAACAACATTTCGCACGTAGCAGTAGCTATGGTTTAGTCCAAAATCTTTGTCTGAGATGCCACACACAAGCCAAACAACCTGGACATCATTGCTTCCTCCATAAACTACACTGGCCCTTTCCATCCGGGGTATCAAAGAAAGTAAATGAGTTGCTAACAATACTGTATACCCTGCTGGAGCACAACTGGCCAGTAGATCATCCCCAGCTCTTCCACTTGGGGAGAAAACTGTTGCTCCTCCAGGTCCCATGTTCCCACCTCTAGGGTAAAATACAGTTATAAACTGTGTCAGAAGCTAATTTCTTATAAATCACAGACATTGCAAAGTGCATCCTCTGAATAAACACAATGTAAGGTAACACTGTCATTAAATACTCTTAGCTCTCCTTTAGCAGCCAGGCCACAGAAATGTTAAAAAGCTGATATTGCCCTCACATAGCAGAGGAGTTTCTCCCTTATCTCAGGGCTCAAATGTATAAGCAGGGCTAAAAAGAAACCAGAATAACCTGGCTATCCTACTTTAGGTTAAAAATGTAACAGCTAAAATTTAGGAAATTCAGTTAAGCTTTATTTTTATTTCAAATTTCCTTAGTCCAAAAGCAGTTTTTAAACTTATTTCTTTAAACTACTGAAGACAGAGCAGTATGACACCCATAAGGGAATCTTGTTTCCAGAAGTCAGTTGCTCATTTCCAGCTCAGGTTGTTATACTGTCAGCTACAGAAAAAACACAAAATCACTGCAGCCTTGAAAGGAGGAGGGGAACAGACCTGTGTGCAGCTGCACCCACCAATGGCAGGTATCATTAAGATGTGCCTGCTGGCAGCAGATGGTTCTCATACCACCTCAAAAACTGTCTGCTATAGCTCACATACAAAGTCATAGATATAGAATCAACATAAAATCACTTAGGTTGGAAAAGACACTTAAGATCATGAAGTCTAACCATTCAGCTAACACTACCAAGCCCACAACTAAACCATCTTCCTAAGCAGCTCATTTACATGTCTTTTCAGTATCTCCAGAGATGGTGACTCCATCACCTCCCTGGGCAGCCTGCTCCAGTGTCTAACTATCCTGAGTGAAAAAGTTCTTCTCACTATCCAAACTAAACCTGCCCTGGCACAACCTGAGCCCATTTCCCCTTGTCCTATCACTTGTGACTTGAGTGAACAGACTGACACCCACTGATACTCCTTTCAGGTGGCTGTAAAGTGATAAAGTCTACAACCCAGCCAGACTCTTCTCAGTTCCCTCAACTGCTCCTCATCAGACCTGTGCTCCAGACCCTCCAGATCCAGCTCCATTGTCCATCTCTCAACACGCTCCAGCATCTCAATGCCTTTCTTGTAATGAGAGGTGCAAAACTGAACACAGCACTCAAGGTGCAGCCTCACCAACAGCTAATACAGCGAGGGAGACAATCACTTCCCTGGTCCTGCTGGTCACACTATGTGTAATAAAAGCAAGGACACTGCTAGCACACTGCTGGCAATGGAACCAAAAGTGTTCCAGCTGTGAAGAAGAGATGTAACCACAGTCTTTCACCATCGGCAGCTTCACCAGAGCAGCAGCACTGCTGGAGTGCCAGTGTTTGAAAACTGCACATGACAGAATACCAAAGGAATAATTAAACAAAGCTAAAAGATTGCACACTTACATGAAAATTCTAACTCCCTCCAGGAGCTAAGCATTACTCCATCACCTCTCCCTGCACCTTTTGCACAGCACCTGATGTGAGCATGGAGGAATATGGTAGTTGCTCAATACACTTCTTTGCTTCATGCCAACTGTTTATTCTGACACTTCAAAAGAAAGGCTGTATGCTCTGATGAAACTCCCCAACTGCAAATGCTTAATATCACATTGCAACTCAATATCTGTTCCACTACACATCACTTTGTGGTCTTCCCACTCTCCGCAAGCTTCAGTGCAAACTCCTGGGAAAATATAAACATTAAAGCTAAAGAGCGGCACCTGGTACATTTCAAAAAAGGGGGCAAACTCTTGACTTTTGTTGGCTTGGTGTATGAATTATAAAGCTTCTCAGTTTATAAATAATAATTTCTAAGTATCATCCAAATATTAAAAAAAAAACCAAAGACTAAAATAACGCATCCCTCTCACACTGCTCACATCAACTTCTAGACATAAGTTGACGCCTGATTGCTCATGTGAACTGTTTGCTTACCCAAGACAGGATGACCAAAATGCTTATGTACAAAACTGTCAAATTAGATTCCACAAGCAATAAATTACTGTGCAACGAGGGTCCACTTTAAAGGCAATTCTAATTAAGTGTTAAGAATTTCTAATTAACAAGTTTCACGTTGTCAACGCACATTTCCCACAGATTCTCAGAGAAGTTGCAATTCCTCAAACACATCTGGAAAAAGTGTACTGCACGTGAACAAAATCACTGTCAATAACTTCATAACTTCAAGATTAAAGAGATTTAAGTAGCTATGGGTAAAGCCATAAAAATGACAGAAAAAGAACAGAAAGATATACGAGTAGCACATATGAGAAAGATATATGAGTAGCACTACAGGAACAGATGGGTTGAACTTTACTTATAGCATCCCTAAAATTCAGAGGTACCAAATTTGCTATATATAGCCAATCAAACTAGACATATGCAATAAATTTAAGAGCATGAAGAAAATCCATGAGTGTACGGCTATGGGAAAGATGAGATAAATGAGTAATTAATTTATAATATACTAGTTTACAGCACAAACCATTGTGTAATCCTGGAAAAAAATGGGAGCAATTAATGTTACAGCCAATGTGTTTGGAGTCTTTTCCTAGTCTCCTAGGATAGTTCAGGTGGCATGGCACCTCAGGAAATCTCCAGTCCAATCTCCTGCTCAAAGCAGGTACCACTTAAAAGGTCAGACCAGGTGGATCAGAGTTATGTCCAGTCAGGTCTTAATAACCTTGAGATGAAGATTGCACAACCTTTCTGGAGAACTTGGTCAAGTGGGAGATGGCTCCCTTGGTAGGGGCAGGCTGGGAGGTTTTCCTCACACCCAGTCTTATCCTCTCTTCAGTACATCACCTCTCATTCTCCTACCACACATAGCTATGAACTGACCACAACCCCCTGAGCCCACACATCCTGCCATCTTTGTGTATCTGACTTTGCACCTATCAAGGCTATAACATCCATAACTCAGACACAAGAACATTGTTGGAGACACTGTTGAAATCTTTGCAGTAGCCAAGATGATTGATGTTCACTTTTGGTGGGTTACGCATCCTTTTTCCTAGGTGCATTCATGCTGACTGTTCCCTGTCCCCTTCTCCTCCTACACAGTGCCCATAAGATTTTTCTGTGGACCATAGGAAGGTTGACTGGCCTCAGATGACCTTTTTGGACTTCTCTGGGAAAATAAAAAGTGTAGCATTTGCTTTCTTCTAAGTATTACGGATCTCCCACGGTCTCCAGGACCTTTCAAAAGCATAGCAAGCAAGGGTGCCACAAGGACACCAGACAGCTCTCTCGGCACCTATGGATGCAGCCAGGTAGGTCCTGTGGGGTTGTGTGGGTTGAATCCTCTCAGGTAATACTTGGGACTTAGATGTCATTCATGACTGGTGGTTCTGCTCCTAGAACCTTGCTGTAAGCACAGAGGCCCGTGAGAAGGCCATTCAGGTGGCTGAGGCAAAAAGCAGCAACTTAGTACCTCAGGGTACAGGTATTCACCCATCCCATTCAGTCATGGTCTCGGCGTCTTCCTGGTCCGGCCTACTGACATAGCAATAAAAGCTCCTGTTATTGTCTTGGGTATTTTTTGCAAATCTGAATCCTCAGTTGAGTTTTGGCTTTCCTGACACCACTCCTGCATGCCTGCAAAGTCTTACTGTGTTCAACCTTTGCATCCTGTCCCAGCTTCCACCTCCTCCTAGACACTGCCTTTTTGCACTGGAATTCATGGAGTTTGCACTGGAAGCCGTGACTTCCCTATTTAGAGAAATCTGACAAATCCACTTGTCTGATGAGTTCAAAATGGGTTCCAAAAAACAATTGGACTGGTTCTATAGATTTATCAAGAACAAAACCACAGATTTTCTGTGAACTTCAAAGATGTACCTGGGCAATAACATCACCCAACACAACCTTGCTACGTCATTTCCCTAAGCATCCATCCATTACTGGCTGTTGTTAGAGGAAGCATACAAGGCAGATGGTCCTTTGCTCTGACAGAAAATGGACGTTTATATTCCTAGGTCTTTTGTTCAAAACATGCCAAAACCATGAAAGCTAAACCAGCTTTAAACCAACAGTCTCAAAATTCACACTTAAGAATGAGCTGACATTCTTCTGCCAAGTACCTGGTATGGATCATGCCAAAAAGGGCATGTGTACCACTATTCCAGGACTATTTCACCAATGGTAAATAGTCCAACCAAACAGTAGTGCCTGGCAGAATACCAGAACACTGCAAAAATTACTGTTACTCTCATTAAAATATATAGAAGTATTACACCAAGCTATACAACACAACTATACATTCCTACCTGCTGTTGAACTCTACCTTGCATCAGAGGTGCCCTACGCCAAAGCATTTGACAGAATTGCATGTGACTGCTAAATGTGCCCCTGCTGGGTCTTAAATCCTCATTAGTGTTCTTTAAGTCAGTGCACCTGATTATACATGGCACAGCAGGAAGATCTAACAGAGTATTGTTATTTGTATTATCTTTTTATAACCTAGCATCATGCTCTCATTAAAAATGTATAGTGACCTTACCCATGTCAAGGCTTTCAAGAAATAATGCACTGAGATAATTGGTTGTTTGGCATCATACATAGCCTTTATAGTGTGTGTCAAGCCCCGAGTCACACTAATATATTTAACGTTTCTCATTAGGACATAATAAGAAATTGTGCCTGTATAAATCACATATTTATTCCTAACACGTGGCTTAGTTACACTGCATAAAATGCTGAAAACGATTTCCTGTCCATACTAGCTATGTCTCACATAGAATAAAATGCTTTTATTAGATTTACTTCGCGCCACGAGAACTGGATGGTTAAGTTGCTCATATTTTTAAGCAACTATTTCTGCACAGAGTGTTATGTGCACTGCATCTTTCTGAAGAGATGTGGACCACTATCATTAATAATGTGACAAACTGCCTCTATCATCACTCTGGATGCTGAAATTCAATAAACATTACTAAAATATTCTAGCCACTAAAATCACAACCACAGTGGTTTCAAGAGCAGTGTTTCTCAGACATTGAATGATGCCGGACACAAATCTGGAGAATAATTCCCTCAGTCAATGTGGATGATTCACAAAGAATGCTTTTCACGTTGAAAGCTCATGCAAAGCCACCAGTTCACATGTAAATAAAATTAAAATTAAGAATTCTTTCAGGAAAATAGACTTTTTCTTAAAAAAGTCACTGCTCAGAGGCTTTATCTGAAAGAATTTGTGTTAGGTATGTAACTCATGTTTTGCAACGAAAAGCAGCAAAACTGTGTCATTGTTGGTGGCTTCTTCAGATGTCTGTCCCCAGCTCAGTGCAACCAACACAGAACATCCATTCAACTTCTGTGTGCCTGCGTATACACTATGAACATGGCGCCACACCAAGCTGATTCCCCAGAAGGCAGTGCAGGATCTCAACCGGCTTGAGAGGAACAGAGAGGAAGCTCATGAGGTTCAACAAAGACAAGTGCAGAGTCCTGCATGTGGGGACAAACAACTCCATGCACCAGAACAGGTTGGGGATTGACCTGCTGGAGCGTAGCTCTGCAGAGAGAGACCTGGGAGTGCTGGTTGACAATGAACTAACCATAAGCCAGCAATGTGCCCTCGTGGCCAAGAAGGCCAATGGCACTCTGGGATGCATCAAAAAGAGTGTGGCCAGCAGGTCAAGGGAGGTTCTACTCCCCCTCTACTCTGCCCTGGTGGGGCCTCATCTGGAGTTCTGTGTACAGTTCTGGGCTCCTCAGTTCAAGAGGGACAGAGAACTTCTGGAGATGTAGAGAGTCCAGCACAGGGCCAACAAGATGATCAGAGGACTGGAGCATCTCCCTTACAAAGAAAGGCTGCAGGAACTGGGGCTGTTTACTCTACAGAAGAGGAGACTGAGGGGGGAATCTCATTAATATTTACAAGTATCTAAATAGTACATGTCTGGAGGTTGGGACATCCCTTTTTTCTATTGTAGCTAGCAACAGGACAAGGGGTAATGGGATGAAGCTGGAACACAAAAAGTTCCACTTATATTTAAGAAAAAACTGTTTCACTGTGAGGGTGAGGGAGTCCTGGCACAGGCTGCCCAGTGAGGGTGTGGAGTCTCCTTTCTTGGAGGTCTTCAAGATCCACCTGGACACGTTCCTATGTAACCTAGATGGAGCTGCTCCTGCAGGGCTTTGGACTAGATTTCTAAAGTTTCCTTCCAACCCCTACCATTCTATGATTCTCAGATATACTTTAAATTGTTTGAAAACATTAAGAAATTCTATATTTCAAGAATTATAGAAAAAAAGCATGGTAATTCTATTGCCTGTTTGCTGCCAGGAATAATAAATTATCCCCTCTTATATAAAAATTTTGAAAGTCTATCATCATCTGTTCTTGAGTTTAAAACAGGCTCCAAAAGATTCAGGTGGACTTTTTTTTGAGTTATTTTGTTTGGTTTTGTTGTTTGTTTGTTCCAATCTGAAAGAATATTTGCAAGATTAATAAATTATGACTATTATTCTAAACCACAAAATTAAGGATTAACATGAATACACTAAAACTGTGAAGAAGAAAAAAAGAAAAGTCATACTGTTGGTCAACTCTGACAAACTACTACACTTATTCAAGAGACCACTGTTAATACTGTTATGAGTATATCTAATTATCATGTTCTGTAAAACCCTACTTGGGCAAAGCCTGACTATTAAAATAGATGACCAAATAATCCTTCATCAGCTGCCATACAGCTGCTCTAGGGTCAAATGTAAAGGTTTATGTCTAGATTGGACAATTTTCATTGAAATTTTGCAAGGCAGATACTAGTTAAGCACTTGACATGTTCATCTTGTTGAATGGTGTATAAGGAGGTTAGTAACAAGCAAACAGGTAGGGTGAAATCTTGGCTACCTGAAACATCCCTCAGGGTTCAAAGCAGTCCAAGGATGGAAATGCCCACCTTCACACCTCACTAGCAAGGAATTTGGGTTTATCAGTTTAACAAGCAATCCTGAGCTGCCATCTCAGAAAAAAAGTGGAGACAGACAACACAACAAGCAGTAGATGCTTACTCGTGTCTTCCTTTGAAACTTTTATCACATGTAAAATTTTCCAACTGAAAGCTTGAGAAATCTTAAATTAATGAACAGATGAACAAAATAACCACAACGATGCTAGTCAGCACTTAGGTTCCTTCACAAATGCAATGTTATCTCAGCCACACATGCAAAAACACCTTTATTTTTTTTCCTTACTTGCTAGATACACACATAGGCAAATAATTTTTGGTCACTTACATTTGTATTGGAAATGAGAGGCTTCTTAGATGGACGTAGACACATCCTAAAGTTGGGTAACCTGTGAAGCACAAGGAAGCTATCCTAACTGAGAGGCTCCTTCAGACATCACAATTTATCAGGATCTTCTTCTGTGTCCCTAGGGTATGGTGCCACGTAGAATGTAGAAAGTCTGGAGGCTGAAGTGAACCTTTCCCCTCCCTTGCCTTGCTCATATCTTATTTAGCATTTTAGCACCATTTGAGAAAGTTACAGACACTTTAAATCACATTTACCTAGTGTGATCTTTTATTTATTTACCCTAAAGATTCCCAACATGAGAGAGTTCCAAGACAACATAGTGGGAAAATTTCAATGTTTTAAAACACTTTCTGATGAAAATAACTCTGTTTCTCTCTTAAAAAACAGGCCCTGGTCTTCGATCCCAACAGGTCAGACCCTAGTAGGCAGACCCTAGTAAATATAAGCAAACGAGTTACTACTTTAGTGCCCTCTCATGCATGCTGCATTAACTGTTACTCATAGAGACTTATGACTAAACAAAAAGTAATGGTTTACTAGAATCCCAGAGAGAAGAAAGAAACTGGTAAGAAGAGAAATCTAATAAATGCTATCCAGTACTCAGAGCAAATCTAGCAGAACTAATGCTAGGCTGCACCCTGGAATTAAGTGTGGATAACAACATACTTAGTAACTGACTAGGTATTGTCAGTCACTGCTGGAAATATTGTTAAGGTTTTTTCTAAACAAAAGCAGAAAGTAACCCTGCTCATGGAATGCTACATTCACAAAATTATCCTTTTTTCTCTCTAATAACTTGATTTCATAATAGTCAAATAAATGCCCCTGTTTATGTGTCACACTGTATGATGAATTACTTGCCCAGACTTTTTTCTAAAAAGTAGCAACTGGCACCAGGTTAATACAAAAAGATTAAGCTGCACATAGCTCACAGAAACCAGAAACTAAGGACATCATTTTTTCTTTTGGAAATCTTCCATGCCCAACAGTAAATCTTTTCCTTCAGGCAAAAGTGGTAAGTAGCCTTGATCATAACAAACTGTTGCTACAGATCAAAGAGTAATGGCACATTTATATTCAGAGCAAAGTAATAGACAAACTCTTGCTTGAAGCAAAATATGCGGTTGAGAAGAACACAATAGGAGGTGGTTGTTATCACCATCTATATTTAACTATTGTATTTTTTCACTGTTTCTTTGTCCATTTTCCTTGCTGAAAAGATATTATCAGCTGAGAGAGAAAAACCACCTGCACCAACCAAAGTGGGTGAACTGGTTTCAGTAAATTGAAGCCTGAAACCTCTTTATGTTAATATTAAAACTTCTTTCCAACATACACCCACTTTGAAATTATGAAGGTTCTAAAACTTTTGAAATTACTATTACTACCACTATAGAAACAAATAGCAGGTGAGCTTAGTTTATAAATGCTTTCCATATATTTAAATACATAGCAGTTAGGGTAATTACCCAGCCTCTTATGAGTCTCTTTTATCAAGTCATGGATTATCAGCAGACAGTGTATTTTTACTGTGTAAAAGCCATATTTTCAGAGACATGTGTTGCTTGCGTCCCTGAAGAACTCTAAAAGTTCTGCATAAGGCAGTATGATAGTTAAAGGGATCCAGATTATTCAAAAGAAAGGTATGGCTCCTTGTACATGAATAGCCAGGCTATTACAAACTCTCTGGCTCTCCTTCTGCATATAAAAAAATAGATTATCCTTGCTTTCAACAGAGATTATTAAGGCAATTCACTTGTTTTACATTCTGCGATAAAATAAACTCCACTGTCATGGTGCCTGGAGCTCCTGTATCTCATCCATTATGTAAATCTCCAAAGAACAGTTCAACAAATATCATCTCGGTTCCACTGCACTTAATAAGACGACCTACACATATAATTTTCATCTTCCTAGGACCATCAGAAACTCCTTACTTCTTAATTTGAAAGAGAGATTCTGTCATCTCTCTTCATAACCACCGAAGCCGAAGCTCATACAGCTTTAAATGAAACTCAGACTTAAATCCAAATGCTTGGGGTTTTTGGGTTGCATCATCTCCTCCCCAAAAAAAACCATGAAAACAAAATGAAGGAAATATAATGTTTTTAATCTCACTGTTTCTAAGACACAAGTTTTGTTGGGTTTTTGTTGGTTTGTGTTTTTTTCTAATACAAATACTAAAGCCCTTCTATATTTATTACTTCAAAATTACAGTGGAAACCCAGTGCATATTTACCTGTGATGTTTCAAAGCCAAGGCCTTTGTTTTCACTTGAGCTATGCCCACATGTCCACCACAGCTGACTGCAGCAATCACAGCTGTAGTAGATTGCTACGAAACCAAACTGAAACAGCAACAACAACAACAACAAACCTAAGCAAATAGCAAAGTTCAAAAGAAGGTGACAGCCGAAGGTGACAGCCTCAAAGCAGAAAATTTGCCCTGACTCATCACAGAATCTATGCACAAGAAAGACATAAAGTATCACCAGGAGCACACATGAAGTGTCACGTGGGAAGTGTAAGAGCAGGTCAAGATTTAGATTAATATCTGAAGATTATTTTCTCTTTTAGACACATGTCCTTGGTTATATGAAATACTGTATCCAATTGAATCATTATTCAGGTCTGTTAGCGGTGGATATCAGTATTAAAGTAAGTGCCTTCTCTTTACATGCTACCTACTGAATTCTAACACATTTTTCTACGTCTTCATATGAGAAGTGACAAATTGCCATTGTTTGACATTATTCTCTCCACAGCATGTCAAAAATACTGAAATCCAAATACATTTATTTCTAGCACTAAATGTTTATTGTCAGATAGATAGGAAAAGAAAAACAAGAATGTGTGTGTAGTATTTCAGTTTCTGGTTTGATGTATCTTAATCAGCACTGCTGAACCATGATTTTTTCTCATCTCATTGAGAAGTAAAGATTAACTCTAAAATGCAGTTAGCTGTGCTGCTTCATGATATTGAGAATTAATACCTCCCACAACAAAACTATCCTTTTTTCCCCCCCATGCAAACACATCCTGAAAACTAATGACCAGAGACAGGTCATTAAGAAACAAGCAGAGGCAGTAAATCCTGTAAATCTCTGTTTTAAACTTGTTTTATTTGATAGATCATGTCCAACAGAATTGAACAGTATTCAGCTTCTTAGAAACCAAAAGCCTCAGCGTATGAATTTAAACATTTTTCTCCCCATCAGGCACTCTGGAAACTTGTGTCATACTTCTGAAAATATACACATCAAAATGGTCTTGTCAAACAGCTTTGAAATTAAATGCCTTGTGCTTCCCTCTCTGGAGTAGTATAAATTTAGTCATTACTAGAATTAGTCTTATTGTTCTCTAAGTGCTCTAGGAATAAAAGGTGAAATGAGCTCAGTGACTGCTCTTTCATTCCCGTGAGAAAGTGCCACAGCACAGAAGTCAGACTGCAAGAGCAGAGATGCTAGGAAAAGCCAAGGACTGGAGAATGAGTCCAGCAAAGTGGAGCATGGTGTATTCATTGTGTGTCTGTGCCATTACAGCTTACAGAGAGAGATGATGTCTGTTCTTCCAGAGAGGACACAGGAATCCCATGGATTCCCATAGGGCTGCCCTCTGGAGATGGCAACTGCTATGTGATGATTAGCAGAAGACAGGAACCTTCAGCAAAATTAATGAAGTTGAAAAAAAACCAGATCCAGGCCTTTGAGATCTAGCTCTCAGTGGACTATGTCCCTTCACTTAGAACTAGTCCTCACAGGGGTAAAAAAAGCAAAAGAGGAATCAAAGAATCTTGTTTCAAACAGAAACCAGTTTGGAAACATCATCTGGCAAAGAGCGACATCATACAATCTCAACTGCAAGGTCTCCAAGCACTCACCTAGCAGAACTGTGAGTCTGCATCTCCCTCAGCAAGCAGCATTGTTGCAACAGAAAGAGACCTTCTCAGTTTAGCTGAAGATACCTACAGCCTATGTCTTTCAACAGCCCACAAGAAATTAGAGCATTTTAACTAAGCTTTTTGGAGCACACTTCCCAGTCTCGTATCCTCCAAAAGCCACCAAGTTTCCACAGCCCAAGGCTATGCTACAAGGTGAACTGACACATGCTGAACGTTAACACATTCCGGTGTTAACTAAGCTAAAACAGTAAGACACCTGACTCACTCCCAGCTATTCTCTGGACTGCTCTAGCTAGCTTTCTCCAAAACCCAAAACAGCCTGTGGTTTGGAGGACTGAACCTTCCAGGCTATTCTAGTGCCACTGTGGATGAACTTCTATCAGTTTGACTCTTCATACCAAGACCTCCAAAGCCTGCTCCCTCAGACCTCTGATCATGGCCTCACATCAGAGCCCACAACATGCAATTGATACTTTCATGCCATGGAAACACCACACTGATAGGTCTCCAGTTATCTCCAACACAGCAATAACAAACACTGCAAAGGTATGGGAAGACACCCAAACTCCAAACGGCAGTAGCATCCCTGCAGCAAACACAGCATGTGGAGGACGCTAACTCTGGCTGGTGGGCCTGCTTGGACTTTGCATTACTCACACCCCTGCCACAGTTTGCTCCTTCAAGTGGATGAACTCAGCAAGGCAGATAGGGCAACTCCTACATTTAAGCTTGGCAGTCCTGTGGTACTAAATGCAACAGCAACCAGAACTGCCAAGAGACCTGATCACTATCTACAAGCACCTGAAAGGGAGATGTAGTGAGGTGGGAGCAGATCTCTCCAGTAACGAATCATAGGGCAACACAGAAATGGACTCAGGTTGTGCCAGGGGTGGTTTAGATTGGAAATTAGGAAGAACTTTTTAACCAAGAGGGTTGTTAAGCATTGGAACAGGCTGCCTAAGGAAGTGTTAAGGTCACCAATCCTAGAGATACTTAGAAGACACACAGATGAGGTGCTGAGGGATATGGTTTGGTTTAGTGGTGGGCCTGGCTGTTTGAGGTGAGTGGTTTTGCTCAATGATCTTAAAGGACTTTTCCAAACATAACAATTCTATGATTCACTCAAAATTTCTCACCTAGATCTTCAGGCCGCTTCCATCATTTTTTTTCTTATGGTCCACGTCATGCATTTTGGAAACTATAAGAGGTAGCTGCACATGCTTCTACTCCTCCAAAGGGAGCACTCTGCTTGTAGTAGAACTCCTCTCCCTCCCATCACAAGAACACCAACACAACACCCATTTCAAACACCAAAAATGGAAACCAAGAGTGTCCACACCTGTATTACAAAGCAAATTGTCACTTTATGCTTACAGGCTAGGTTTTGCTATCTCTTTTCTCAGCTCTGGATAAACTTTCCAAGTTTTGGTTTTTTTTTTGTTCACTCCTAGAACAAATGAACAAAAAAATACAAACCAACAACAACAAAAAAAACAAACCCCAAACTTTAAAAAACAAAGCAACCATTACAGAAGAACAGAGCACAGGAAGAGTTCAAATTCGCTATGACAAGTTAATTATAAAAAAAGTTAAGTAATTCTACATCAAGGCTTATATAATCAATAACAGCAAGTAATAAAAGCAATAGATGCCAACATGTTTACTAACTAAAATTGTAAGAGGATATCTATTAACTTTAGAAGCAGTTTAACAGGCACTCTATTACACTGAATTATGTCAACAGCAGGTCCTTGAAACACAGCTTTCACCTACATCCACAATTTACTAACCACAGGCTCATCATCACCATCTGTCTCTTCATGGAGGAGTGATCTAGGCAACACCAGCAAGATCTACCTTTGTTTTACAATGACATTTAGTAATCCTATTGACATGACCTGCAGAAAGAACTCTGGTATTTTAAATATCCCATGTTTTCATCAAAATTTGTCAATTCCAGGTTAATTACTCTCCTGATAATTGCCCTACAATATGGGCTGCTTTACTCCCCCACACAACACCTCACATGAAAGTTACTGCCATCTTTTATTATGCAACTCTCCATTCTTTCCGTTCAAAAAAAAACCTGTTTAATATGTAGGATTTAAATTCAAAAACTACTGCAAAATCAAGGTGCCTGAAACATCCCACAGCAACTCCAAGAAGAGCAAAAACACCTGTGCACCGACCAGGATGCAAATACTGTACACGGCTGCTGGGGCAGAAACATTTTTCTAGATTCTGAGCAAAGCCTCTCATGCAGCTCTGCACTGCCTACCTCAAAATACAAACTTATCTTTTACACATAAAGGTCTCTGCATTTCTTGATTTTAAAGCAAAGCTTGAGGCTTATGCAGTAGGCCAGTCTTTGCCTGGGAAAGTCCACCCCGCCCCGTGCTTATTTCTATTACCTTTCTGAAGCATGAAGATACAGAAAGACCACAAGAATCTCCAACCACTGAAATAACACTTCTAACAGATACTGTACTTTTGATATATGAAACTTACAAGCATCGTTTACTATCCTCTATAGATGTCTGGCCCCTGACTAGACACAGGAACAAAAATACAAGGACAAAACTCTCAAAATCATAATACAACTTGATTTAAACAAGGCCAGATAACAAGCCAAGCACTAAATATGATTTGGCCCTAACTCCAATGAACTGATTTTTTGTGTGTGTATGTGTATGTGTGCTTTGGACACCACCCCAAGCCAGCTGCTGAAGAGCACTGTATAAACACACCAAAATAGCTGGGAAATGAATGGAATGGAGCCAAGACCCAGGACCCATAAACAAGAAACCATTTAGGCTATGAAAGCAACTGCACAGCAGAAATTAAGAAAGAATCTGTGTAGAACAAATTTGGTACTGCTGTTCATAAGAAAAGCCTAATAGGAATTCTGAGGTATTCCCAGAAAGCATTCAGTAACTTTACAAAAGCAAAAGGAACAAGCTCATATGCAATGCAAACCTGTCAAGCTGAAGGGGTTTGTTGCAGGCATCTAAAATGCCTTTTTCTCCTTAGGGTAAAAAAAAAAAAAAAAAACCAAAGAAGAAAAAAAGAAATTGTTGGAAATGCCCCCAGCAATTTTTCAGCCATGGGGATCAGTTCCAAGTCCACCTCACCCTACTCCCACAGCAGGGCTGAGATGGTACTGAGCAAAGCTGGGGCCTAAGTTGCTCACAACGCATGTCCCTCCAGCAGCTCGTCAGCCACATTGGTACTCGGTGGGAAAGGACAGGAACAAGAGACATCACAGTATGTTGCAGTCTGTGTAAGGAACAGAAAAGGAAAGAATACTTCCGCTGCCCCTCCCTTTCTTGAAGATAAGGTTTGGGGAAAAGCTTTCCTCCCACTCTACAGTTTCAGCATTTTACATTTTCCAGTGACAGTAAGTAAAAGTAGATCAGTCCTATGAACAGGACTGGGCTCCAGACAAAAAAACTGCCCACTATCTATTTACACTGTGAAATATTCACTAAATATCAACCAGCAATCAACTGTGAAGGGACCCATCTTAATAAAATGCTAGACAACTAATGAAACCAAAAGAACTTCACAGTCTCCCTGCCTTGCTGAATGGTGTCATCAGTCATTTTTAAGCGGTCATTTATTACATTATTTTATTCAAGATATTTATTATCATAATGAATTGAGACAAAACATTAAACTACAGCCTTTTCTCCTGGAAGATATCTAAACTGAAAACCATATGACAGAAAAGGATAAATTGGTGGCCAGTGCAAAATAACTCCCGTGAGATTAATATATTTTATCCTGTTGATGTTTCTTGTCATAATTGTACTCCAGTAATCCATTGAATTATGTTAGATGTGAAAGACCCCTTAAGAGCAGTCACTTCTTTCTAGGAAAACTGCATTTCTTTGTCACAGATGCCCATGGGACAGCTGTCAACAAAACCCAAACAAATCACCACACCACTACTAATATTCTGCTATGCAAATAAAAACATTAAACTTCCTTAAAAAACAAACAGACTCTCAAATACATTAAAAAATACAACAAGCGAGTCCAAACTCCATCCAAAACCAGAGTAAGCTCCAAAGTTAGATGAGATAACCCAAGAGGCTTGCCCAGCCTACAGTGGAGCATAGGGTTATTCCTCCCCAGGTCCAGGACTTTTCTCTTAGCTGAACTTGATGAAGTCATCTTCCACTCCCTTTTTCCAGCCTGCCAACATCAGCCCAAACAGCAGCCCTGACCTCTCTACATCAGCACCATGAGAAGCAAGCTTTGGAGAGATTCAAGAAACAGTCTCTTGTATTGAGTCTGTCCCTCTAAATAGCTGAGACAAAGTTTGCTCTTGGTTTTTTGTTTGTTTCGGGGGCTTTTTGAAGAGATGACACGTTACATTTGTGAGATAGCAACACTTCTCAGGCTTATCTCTTTAGAAAATAAGCAGTAATCTCCTAACACCACTGAACTTAATACAGCTCTGTATTGTTTATAATTTTTTGAGCATTAAGCAACTTAGAACATCATTAAGACTGATCAAATGAACTGCTCAGTAGTATTTCTGCAAGCTGTTCCTTAAACCACAGTGTAGGTGGGAGACTGCACCCAAGACTACTCAGTAAGTATAATCTAGATCTGCCTTTCCAATCTGAACCACCTCTTCTCCCCTTTAATTTCACTCTCTGACCTCCATTCTCCTTCCCATTTGTTTTTGGTTTGGGACTTTTTGAGCTACAGTTCCTCCCTGTCAGTAACTCATTTCTTCACCAGTTCCTACCCTGGTCTCATCTCCATACATCCACATTCAAACACTGAATGATCATAAACTTTATGATCATTATGACTGAAAATCATAAACTTTAAATGTCAAATTCAACAAGCAACTGTTGAATTTGGTTCTAGAACTGTTCTGGATCTGGTTGACCTTATTATGGAAAATGGAGAAGCATCAGTAAGTTGCATGCATTCAGTATACATGTATGCCATCAGGCTTAATGTGCATATATTTCTCTTTTTTTCTGGGAAAGATTAATCTGGCCTCATTCTATGAGACAGGGGAAATTACATTTGTATTTCTCTCGTTAGTTGCGTATATGCTTATTTATAGAAAGCTACATTTACACATATTATTATATGGTTTGAAGCAGACCAATGAAGACCTAAAATATACCCAAATAACATACAGATGAAGCAATCAAAGCTGCTTACACTCCCAATGACATACCAACATACTCATGTGAGCAAAGGAAAGCTTTCAAAATGTTGTCAGCAAAGCAGCAGTAAAGTGAAACACTGAGGCAGGGCTCTGGGTGAAATCCAATCCTTTTCCAATTGGAGCCAGAATTTTATCAACTGATCTTAACAGTGACCACAGAGGAGCCCTATCCACCTCTATTGCTTAAGTTTTCTGGAATCAGTCTTCCCAGAAAAGGAATTTTTAGCCTCAGACTTTAAATTCCTGCACATAACCACATTTTTTGCCCTCGTTCAGCATTATAATTTACTCACGGCACTTTCTTAATAGACAAGATTAACAGCTGGGTTCAGAGCCCTACATTTGCAAAGACTGCCAAACAGAAAACATGTAAAGAAATAACTCAGTATCTCCTTCTTTATCTAGACATATTTTGCACAGCTTCCCCACAATTATTATGGGATGTCATCGGAAGGGCATGAGAGAGTGGAACTATGGCTTGACAAGACAAGAGGTCACCCTGTTCTCCTATTCTTCCTTTCTTCTGCCACCACTCTGCATTGAACCAGAAAGACAAAAGCAGGGAGAGGAACAGAGTCATAAGAGCTAGCAGTGTTGCATCTCTTACTACAGTGAACTACAATCTTTCCCAAGAAAGACCACATGAGTACAAGTGTCTTTTGCATTTGCCTGACCTAGAAGCATCACTCCTCTGTGCAGACTCTGGTTACAACATCCTGTTCTCAAGAATCTCACAAATCCTTGACTTTTTCTGCCCTGGTATCACTTCCCAAGCCAAATGCCTAAGACAGTGTCTCTACTACAGCCTAGTTACTACTGAATTTAATGCAAAACACTACCAGGCTACAGTAGTACTTCTCTGCTGTCTTCTATAGTAATATCCAAAGATGCTCTTTGTACCCTCCTACACCCTGCCAGTGAAGAGCCTTCCTGAGTTAGCACATAAAGGATTTAATTACTAGGAGGTTTGGATGGTTATCAGTTTTTCACTCTGCACTTGTAGCCAGCAGAACTACAGGAGTGGGGAAGTGTTTGCTCCCCCACAATACAAGGCCATCCCAAGCTATCAGACATCACTATGGACAGTAGCCACTGACACTTCAGCAATCAGACTAAAGAAAAACTCCTTAAGACTTTGTGCACTGGTTTTAGCAGACAACAACTGCCATCTCCTCTCTGGGTATACAGGTCCCTGATCCCATAGAGAAATGGCACACATTACTGCAGAGCTACTAACACCTCTTGCTGTCTCTATTAGGCTTTAAATTTGGCTTCTATGGGCTAGAGGTGTTTTCTGGAACCTGTAGCGTATAAAGCAGATGTTCAATGGATGCTTCTGAATTAAAGATTGTTTCACTGGCTGTTATTTCAGGAGACTAGATTCTGGTGAACAGATGATTACTTCAAGTCCTATGTTGTTTGTGAATCCAGAAGTAGCCGGGATGAGCTTATGCATTACCTGTTGTAAATACTTAAAAAAAACCTACCTAAGAAGGAATTAAAGCAAGCTCTTCTCTATCCAAGACAGTTATTGATAAACTGTAAAACCACAAAGAGATTGAGAAAACCAAATTATCACTGAGGCACATAAGAATCTTTCTCCTCCTAAGTACTTTTCTCAAGTCTATAGAACTATAGACTTACATTTCCATTACTAAATTGACATTATGCTTTTGAAAAAACTTGGGCATTTTGCTGGTTTTTCGATTGCTCCTACTGCTGACTAGAATTAAGAGGTCGAAGATAGCTCTCTAAGAAAGAGGTTTTCTACCATAACTTAGCCCTCCTTGACTAGTAGAGTTTCCAGAATGTCCTCTTTAAACTGAGCTGCTGTGCAGCATCTCACTGGACTGCATCCTGTATTTGTCATTACAACCCATCTGCTCCTATACAAACCCACAGGCACAGTCAGCTTTGGTTATACAGCCTTGGTGGGAAGTGGTTAACGTTGCATCCCAGCCAAAGCCTATAGTTCACAGTCACCAGTAAGTTGGACTGACAGACATCAAAGCCTACTGAATTTTATCATCTTAGAAAGCATGATAATCAAGTCAGCACAGAGGTCCAGTAACAGCTTCTTCCTTTTTAACCAGTGCAGAAAGTGCATGCTGCAAAACAGACATCTCTCTTATCATAAGGAAACAAAAAAACAAGATATTTTCAAAGATATCATATCCTATTTGTCAGTGTGGCATCCGAGTGCCACTCTACGATGTATTAAGCCTCATAGCCAGTAGCTGTAATGGAAGGCAACGCCTCTGTCGTTCTCCCTTCATCCTTGCAAGTAAGGATAATGAATACCTCTGTGCATCAGCCCATTCAAACATCTGTCTTCAAATGAATTACCTGTTTCCTTAATGTACTACTAGGTTTTCCTTTCAACATTCAGGTTTGGTCAGAAACTCTTGCATTAAGCTATAGCTGTGTTAAGCTACAGTATTCCCCCGTCTGAAAGACAATACGGTGTATGAAGTTCGGACCAGTTATTTTATCTATTATGTTTTGTAACACAATATAATTTCTTTATAATAGCAGTAATCTGTATAATGCATAGGGCTGTAAAAATGTCAACCAACTTTTATGGCTTTCCTCTTCATATGAATATTCAGTCATCCATTCGTCCCTAGATCCACTTCAATCCTGAAAAAGAAAAGATGAAATAATTTTACTGATGTGTAGAGGTTCATTAATTTCTCGAATACTATTGTGTATGTAAATAAAAAATCTAACCATGGATGTTTGTTCCATAGTAAAACAGAGGTCAGAAGAACAGTGAGTTTCTAGTTACTTTAAATAAAACTGGATACATACGACAAAAAGTATATTGGAGAATGCCTTATGTTTCCTCTTAACTAACAAATTTAATCAATGCCCTCAGTGTCTAATTTTTGAGCTGCAACTTGAGCATAGTAAATCCCAACTGCTTTAATTAGTCTTCAAAGCCCATTATATACCAGTACCTTGCATTTGTGTATGTAAACTTTACAGCAGCTACCAAGTGCAAATATCCTTTACTGGTATTTCAAAGTGTGCTTCCCAGAAATATTAAATGAGATCTGGGTAGTAACACATTAAAAGTCAAAATACATTTATTAGTGAGCTCAGTCAATACTCCATCCGGGGAAATAACTGTGCAAGACTATTATAAAATGAGTACTTTTTTTTTTAAAGGTTTCCTATGGATATTCCAACCCCTACCATTCTAGGATTCTGATATTTGTTTATTTTAGTTGTACTTCCAGGTGAATTTCTAACACAAAAATGCATATAGAGATTTAAATACTGTGTTTTACTTTTGGGAAGCTCATTCAGGTTTAAGAAAACACACGTCTGGGGTGGGAGGAAGCCTCAAATGTCCAAAATTTAAACAACAGACAGCATGTCTTAAGCCTCTTGCCAGAATGTGTATATATCTGGAAGCAAATGCTACTTGCATATGTCTCTTTTAACAATGGAAATGGTGTGAAGTCAAGAAACTAAATCTGCTGTCAAGAGTTATTATAAACAATCTGCTGTTATTTTCCCATCATTCAAAATAAGGTCATCCTTCAAATAGAAATGGAGCATCACCTGCCTGCTTTCAAACTACAACCCAGTATTTCATTACCGCTGTAGACATGACAACATGACTAACAGGTTTCCAAACACTACGCAAACTTTTACACTGAAAACACGACAAGAAGCTCCCTAAGCACATAAAATTAGTCTTTATTTGTATACTGAGCTACTATTATACTGACTAAACACCATGCACTTAAATCTTATTTGTGAGAAAATATTAAAGTTAATAGGAATAATTAAGTTCCAAATATTCATATTAATCATAAAAGGTTGCAACATCACCACAAACACTGTCCTAAACAAACATAACTAAATACTGTAGGCTTAAGAGCATGTTAACAATTGTAGACCATTTGCTTCATCTCCCATGCATCTTGTAGACTCTCTTATTCTTGTTGTTTAATCTTTCTTGGCATTATTTGAATTGCTTCAAAGTTTCCATTTCCTGATGCAGGTTTTTTCTTTTTACATTACACACCTGAAGATCCACTTTGCAGTTTCTACTTGATCTTTCCTGTGCTCATGTCTCAAAACTGGGACAAGTGGACTAGATTTTCCATATTCTCAACTTACATGATGTTGCTATCTAACCTGAACGGGAAATGACTTAGTCATCAAGTTCCTTAACACGCAACATAATGTGTTCAAAAGCTTCATGGTGTCTCTGTCAGAGTAAGACAGAGTTTGACCTGAAACAGTTTCCAGTTCTCCAGGTTTTCATGTCATTATATCTCCCTCCATGCAGACACACATGCTCCCACAACCCAACTTGGCTTCAAGTTACACACAACATTAAAGTCCTGTTAGGTTACTGCAGCTATGGTGACAGGGCTGTGTTTCAAATCTGCTAACACGCCATCTAACTAGCTGCAGACGGCTTTGCGTTATTAAATCATAAAGATAATATCTTAAATCACAACTCATTCTGGATGCCATTTCAAATAAATGAAGGAAAAGATGGTTATCAAGGGGACTCAACACAGATTCAGGGAAATCCTGTTTCACCAAGCTGATAGCCTTCTACAACAGTATAACTAGCTGGCTAGATGAGGGGAGAGCAGCAGATGTCATCTACCTTGACTTCAACGAGGTTTTTGACACTGTCTCCCATTACATCCTTATCGAAAAGCTCAGGCAGTGTGGCTTGGATGAGTAGACAGTGAGATGGATCAAGAACTGGCTGAATGACAGAGCCCAGTGGGTGGTGATCAATGGAGCCAAAGTCAAGTTGGAGGCCTGTGGCCAGTGGAGTTCCACAGGGATTAGTTCTAGGGTCAGTCTTGTTCAACATCTTCATCAATGACCTGGATGAGGGGACAGAGTGTACCCTCAGCAGGTTCACTGATGACACCAAACTGGGAGGACTGGTTGATTCACCAGAAGGCTGTGCTGCCATTCAGTGGGATCACAATCGGCTTTAGAGTTGGGCAGAGAGGAACCTCATGAGGTTCAACAAGTGCAGAGTCCTGCACCTGGGAAGGAACAACTCCAGTTGCCCCAGTACAGGCTGCAGACTGACCTGCTGGAGAGCAGCTCTGCAGAGACAGACCTGGGAGCGCTGGTTGATAATAAACTAACCACGAGCCAGCAATGTGCCCTCATGGCCAATAAGGCAAATGCCATCCTGGGATGCATCATGAAGAGCAAGGCCAGCAGTTCTAAGGAGTGTCACTGTCCCACAACACTTTTCCATCACAATACATGTAGTTTGAGGGCAGAATGGGGTTTATCCCCTCACACCTACCACCACAGCGACCAAGAGTATTGATTTTGGTGACCAAAGCACACACACCATCCATGCCATCCATACAGGCCCCAGGCCTCTTTGTTGTAGATATTTTAGGCTGCTTTTGGGAAGATTAAAAACAAATTGTTAATCTGAAAATGGCGTTTAACTAGTAACTCCACAAATATGTAGCCTGATTTTCAGAAAAGAATGAAAAGCTTCCGTCTTCAGAAGAAATTACTTTGAAATGCACATGAAAAACAGGATCATCCATCCTTCTGATCTAGTGTGTCCATTCTGCCACATATGTCACCACTATGACACCTGCTCTGGACTTTGGTTTTCAGCAGCTTACTGTGAAGTCTCAATTTATACTATGAAATATGAAAACAGACATGAGAGTCCAAATAGAAGAATCTTTCATTTGAATCAAGTAGAATTTATACCAGAAGAAAATCTATTCAACAACACAACTGCACAATACTACTGATTCAAAATCTTTATGTCAAAAGGACTCTTAAAACAACCATAGAGCAAAGCACCTAACAAAACACCAGTTTCAGACAAAAGATAGACATTTAAGTAACAAATACAGAATTATGTTCACCTTCAGTCAAAGGTTAGCAATCACCTTAAAACCATGTTTCCAGATCCCAACAGTTCATGATGCTTCTAAATGCCACCAAACTTTAGATTCCTTCTTCTTCAGCAAGAGAAAAAAACCACCAGAAATCACAACATCTAGTCTATTTTGAAAACCTGCCTTTATCAGAATAAATGCTCTGGTAGTCTCACACTGGCCAGAATCCCCATCCACCGGCAGAGCTGAGGAGAAATCATGCATCAGAGTCAAAAATGTGAGAAGAGTTTCAGTACAATCACGCTGAGCATATTTCTAGACAGGAGCCATTATGTGTGTGGAGGTGACCTTGTCTCTACAAATAGAACATTTTTTAACATATAGACCCACATTAATTCATTAGAAAACAAGTTCATACTGGTATCACTTTCACATCTCTTTTACATACTGCTAACTTCTGAGTGAATTCCCATTAATACAGCTACAAATTATTCCTTGTGCTATTTTCCTCCTTTTCTAATTCAGATAGATGTGGGAACACACACTTGGAAATAACCAACTCGTTCACAAAGTTAAATCATTTGCTGAATTAGGTTTTATTAACTCTAACTTCTACAAAGCAGACTCCATATTTGGGCATAGAGCTTTGTTTCTTAATCATCTTTTGTGCACTTTGGTTGAAGACCCTTAAATCTGCACTTACACTTCTGTAATCCCTTTCAAAGGCCGAGTCACACCAAACTTGCCAAAAGATGAAGTGTGACTTCTCTCAAACTCATACAGAACACCCTGAACATTAGGTAAGGCAAGACTGCTGAGAGTAGTTTCAGTAGACTTCAGAGAAAATGGAACACAGGCTATCCTCAATTCAATGTTGAGGATGGCCACCTCTTTATTAACAGTAGCCACATAGCTACATTTTTATCCTGTGTTTTTTATTTTTGCAGCCAAATCAGTAAACCCCATAAAGTTGACATCTGCAGAAGGTACAGATAAAATAGACACTAACCATGAGCTACAGATCTGCAACACTCCTCAACATTTAAAATCATCACGGGACAGGAGAGGCTGAAATCTGGTGGATCACTGCACTGAATCAGAATAGTCAAAAAACTACCTAAATTGCACTTCAAGTGCCTATCTTTCTTGCCTTAGGTCTAGTCCTCAAGATCTTTATAAACTGAGTTCTCTATTCAGTTAACTGAAATCAGCCAAAAAAATTTCCCACAAAATTGTCAATTAAAATGTTAAAAAGCTGTGATCTCTAGCATAAAGCCCTGTCCCATCAGCAGCCATCACAAGCTGCAAGATGAAGTGGGTAATACAGCTTAAAACGCATTCAGTTTAGTCTCAGTGTGACTGCCATATATTTTATAGACCTCAAGAGGATCAAAAGAGCACTTGCTACAGATTCTGTTGCTCACTAAAAACTGCAGCCATAAGGTTTATTCTTTATGTCCTCTGCTAAAGTTTCTGCTAGTCTTTGATCGTGATTTTTGTTCAAACAAAGCAACCAGAGTTACTTGCATTAAGATGCCAGCCCCCCTCCGCCAACATCTTTGTTGCTCTGATGTGGTGCCATAACAAAAATATCTTAAGCTGGTCAAAATGTTTCTGAAAATTAACTTAATGCTTCAACTTCTGGTTTTCACTGGTATTTAATAAAAGCAAAGCAGGAGGCAGAGAGTGGGATGCTTGTTGCTAGGCGATACCTAGCTCTCCTGAACTCCTACAGACTGAAATATTTATCCAGACTCTCACAAAGAATGACATCTAGGTATACAGAAAGAAGAGATGAACACACTTACACAAGTACATCGTGATTCAAAGTAAGAAGCAGCAACTCTGCCACCAGCTCAGTCCCTGGGGTACCTAAGCTGAGCAGGCTACAGTCTGAGACAGAAGGGTTGACATGGCTCCTCCAAACATCTACCCTGACACATTTATGCCAAACCAGAATGATCTCGATGTCACTGGGCTCTTGGTAGCACAAGAACATACATCCTTTGCTCATCTCACTGTATAGCTGTGTTGTTTTTCTGTTGAGTTTAATTTACCCAAATCATTACACTCCAGTAAGAGGTTTCCATAGAAAAAAGCATGCTGCTGGTCAGATGAGGATGAATGATTCATTGACCAGACAACCTTCACACCATGCTCGTCCTCCTCCTCCCTTTAAAAGGTTTATTCAATGATTAAACTTTCAAGGAGTGCTTACACAGTCTTTCAGTAGAGGCTTAGAGGAATAAACATTATTCTTTGTGAGTCCTTTATTTGACATTAATGAATTATTTTGAATTGAACAGCTTCCAGGATAAGCCCCAGACCTTCTAGGACTTAAAGACAAATTCCAAGAAACCTTCTTCCTCCCTAAAACTTAAGGGTCTGGTTTGACAAAAGTATTTTTTTATAAATAAGCTGTATTTCAAAACTTCGGAGCAACATTCCTCTGGGAAAGACAATGTCTTTTAGTAATATTTTAAAGACTCTGCAGCTGAATCAATGTACACAAATGAAATTTAAAAGTTTGTGTGCAGGCTGATATACTGTAAAACTTTAAAAAGACTTAGTTAAAACCTGGAGAAGTAACAGAGTTCTCAAATGCCTGGATTTAGGTAATAACAAGCAGTCAATCTACAAGAGTACAATAGATTGCAGAGAGCAGAAGAAAACATAACAAAACACTACATATCTCTCGAATTTTTATTGCAAAAGTTGTTGTTTTTGACACTTTCAGCTGTTTGAATGGATAGCTCTAAAAACTTGATAATCCCTTCACAACTCCAGTTTAAACAGAATGACATTGTTTCTTGTTATCTCTAAATAAAATAAAATTTCAATAAATACAGTCACACACCGCTTTGGACAGCTTCTCTGACATAATGGACAGCTTCTCTGACATAAGGAAGCGTTTGTGTGACTGTGTACACACTCTGTCTCTTAGTTCATCACCTCATCCTCACAGATAGTTCAAACTCCATGAGTTAAAATTTGTTTTATCAGCCTGTGCACCAAGTCAAAGGTCTTAGTGGGCCTTTTCTTGTTACAAGATTTACAGCTTTACATATAAAAATACATATAAATACATTTACAGACACACATATACACATATATGAATATAAATACACACATGCAGTCACTTTTTTTGTTAATTGATTAAATATTGTTTTTGTAAATAAGATCTGAAAGATCAAAGATCTGAAAGCATATTTTCTCATACCTCATCAAAACACACAGGATTTTCAGCCAAACTGTAAAGTGTAACTAAGTTTCTGAACCCATAAAGTAATGGATTTTTTTTAAGTTATATTTTCCCTTTATCTTCTGACTTTCTTTTTCCTCCTATTTTCAGACAAAACTATCAGTCTCCAGATAATGAAGTCAAAGTGTGGAATCCAGAAGGAAAGCATCCCACAGGAAAAGTGTTCATGCTTCAAACAGGGTAAGAAGGGTAATACTTGCCAGTGATTCTTCTGAATCATCAGTGAGGAAATAAATAAAGACCAACCTCTCCAACAGATCTCATCAAGAGACTGGATGGATTAAAGAGGTTGCATAGAAAAAAGATTTAGCCATCCAGGTTATCTTCCTTATGAGGAAAGGCTGCGGGAACTGGAGCTGTTTAGAGGAGACTGAGAGAGGATCTCATTAATATTTACAGATATCTAAATGGTGAGTGTCAGGAGTTCAGGGCATCCTTTTTTTTCAGTGGTATCTAGCAACAGGACAAGGAGCAATGGGGTGAAGCTGGAACACAAAAAGTTCCATTTAAATATAAGAAAAAACTTTTTCACTGTGAGAGTGATGGAGCAGTAGAACAGGCTGCCCAGGGAGGGTGTGGAGTCTCCTTCCTTGGAGGTCTTCAAGACTCATCTGGACATGTTCCTATACAACCTGACCTAGGTTGACCTGCTTCTATAGGGAGGTTGGACTACATGATCTCTAAAGGTCCCTTCTAACCTCTTCCATTCTATGGTGTAGTATCCAAGTTGCATATCCTTACTTTGCCCTGCTAATAATGATTAGCACTACCAAATGCTGTCACTCACTCCCCTTCTTCTGGCTTAATACACGCAAACTAGGTTCAAGCATGGTCCAAAATTGAGCCAGCACTATTTGCAATAGAGGCAGCAGTACTTAACGCTCTCTTCTCAAAGTTGTGAGACAATCTTCATTTATGTTCTAACCCATTCAAAAATAAAACAAGGATTTTATTTGTTAAGAGGTTGCTGAATCCCAGAAACCATCAGAAGAACAAGCAATCCTGGCACTTGCATGCAGTTATAATGAAATAGAGCTTAAGGATGAGGTCACCAGTTTACCTAGGATGCTTGGTGCAGCACTGATTCTGTGCACAATCTGATGTTTCTTATGGTGATGGCAAACCCTCGACTACCTGATTCAAGGGAAGGTCAGCTGAACACCTATGACCCCCTATTACAAGTCCAAAGGAACAAGTACAACTTTATGCAAACTTGTGCCAGATATGCTCTTGGTAAATACAGCTGTAGTGAGCATCCTGTGGTTTGGTAACAGAGCACAAGTACCAGAAATTTAGCCTGCAAGAAAGTCTGAAATATTTTAATGACTGAAATAGATTAATCTGCCCCAGCTGGCAAATACTACCCTTATGTGGCTCTGAATTTTGTAGAGAAGTGTCCTCCAAGTTGCCTTCAAAGGGAACATGAGGACAATGAGAAAATGAGAAAAGGAAGAAAAAAAAAATGTAGTAGCTTATATAAAGGCTGGCATGTCTTCTGTTTTTACACAGTACAAGACCAACACTTAACCATGCATAGCATTCCCCTTACCACAGTGTCAAGCGTGCTGTGACAATTTTCACAGCAAAACTACTTAAAGACCAAGCAAAACCATAATAAGCCATGCCCATTAAACTTCTTTTTAAAAAAAGAGGGAACAAAATCATTCCCACAAGCAGCAGAAAAAGTTAAACAAGCTGTAAGTTTGGAACTGGAAGGCAGTTATAAAAATCAGTGTTGATGCCTCTGTGGCTGGCTCAGGCAACAAAAGACAACACCTCTGAACAGGCCCTAGCCTAGACATGGCCACCTCCTCAGAAGCCCCCATTGAGCTACCTGTACAAGTTCCACCTCACCATATGAATCAGTGCAAGGTAAGTTAGCAAAACCCAGACTGCTCAAAGTAACTTATTTTGCTCCTCCAAAACAGAGGTGGGCAATAAGCATGAGGTGGCATTGATCCCACTAGCTAACACAGCCATAGCAGCTAAAGACAGATTTCCACAATTTATCCTGAAGTTGGGGAAAATGGGCAAATTGAAACAAGCAAACACTGCTCCAAGGTGTGATCTACACCCAAGAAACCACATCATCCTCTTTTCCAGGCTCAGAGTCAAGCTTCCAAGAAAAAAGAAAAAGTCAACAGTTGAATGTACAGTGCTCTATAAAGAAGGTAGTTACATTCAGCTCCTACTCCCGTCTGTGCTCACAGTAAATTTCATCACTGCATTCATTATAATTTGAGTCCCTTCCTTTGCTTTCCATTAGAAAGGTACCAATAAAATGTTTTTTTAAGAAAACAGCATTATATCTTCATACATGAAGGTGTGGGTACACACTCAGGCTCTAAACATTGGGCACTGTGCCAGCAGTGATGCTACTGAATCAGTTTAAGGAGTCTGTTTGGCTGGCATCCAACAAATGTGGCTAATGTCTATTTTGATAGGAAGGTACACCCTAAAAACATCAATTGATCACAAGTGTCTTCATTAACAGTTTGTAATGTCTTTTCTTCTAGCCTACCCTTTCTTGAAAGGGTAGACTGACATTACTACCAGTAACTATCGGAAAAGGTCAGAAAAGGCAAGCATCTCACATTTAATATACAAAGTTCCCATCAGGCATTGACCAGCTTGAAACAGCTCCACTACCTATCCAGTAGCTACAAATCTTTCAATGACAATCTCATATCCAGAGAAAGTCACTGAAGCACACTTGTGCTCCTGATGTCTTTGGGAGGAGAGGAGAGAGTAAAATTGATCCCAGTACTGTTCCTTGAAAATTTCCACTGGAAATTCTCCATCCCAGCATTTCACACTTCACAATGCACTGTGGAGCTCAGTGCAAGCCATAATTAACCTTAAGAAAAGGTGCTTGAGTTTCAGAGATTTACCCGACACATACCTAGTTTTATTCCACTGGTCTCCCTAGTCCTCATCTTTTCTCTCTTTGGTCAAGAAACCATCATATTTTTGACAGGAAACACAGTTAGCATTACACAATCACAAAATGGCACGAGTTGGAAGGAACCTCTAGAGATCATCTAGTCCAACCCCACTGCAGATTCACCTCAATCAGGTCACACAGGAACGTGTCCAGGTAGGTTTTGAAAACCTCCAGAGAAGATTCTACACTCTCCCTGGGCAGCCTGTGCCAGGGCTCCCTTAGCCTCAAAGGAAAGAAGTTTTTCCTTGTGTTTAAGTGCCACTTTGTGTTCCAGGTTAGGTCTATTACCCCTAGTGCATTCACTGGAGACAACGGAAAAACGCATCATCCCAGCCTCCTGACATCCACCTTTATAAGATACTTATGAGTATTAATGAGGTTCCCCCTTAGCCTTCTCTTTTTCTAAGCCCCAGCTCCCTCAGCCATTCCTCATAAGAAAGATGTTCCAGTCCCCTGACCATCTTGGTAGCCCTGCGTTGGACTTCTGTCCTTGCTTAAACAAAATACAATCTGATAGTTCCCCCGTCATTTAGACTTTTGTGGGGTGCAGGAGGGTGTTGGGGTGTAATTCAGTGTACTATTACCTTCAGTATTCTGTGCATGGAATTAGTAGTCAAATCTGACTACATTATTTAAGTGCAAAAACCAGAAGTAGCCCAATTTCCAAAGGTAATTTGTACTTTCCAGTCTCCTACTGAGATCACTGCAGCAGCCTGCAGGATTCACCATCTGCATGCAGTAAGCCAGTGCCATTTCATTCTGCAGATCAACACTGACAAACAATCCCCTTAACTATGGCTGTACAATTATTCACATTCACAGCCCAGAAACTATAACCTGAAGAAAAACTTTAGCAAATAATGTTCTTGCCAGTTGGCGGTTTCATCCCATCTACCTATGGATACCTACACCTGCACTAGCTGCCCTTCATGGCTCTGTAGTTAAAGAGGCCGCACAAAGGCCTGAGTTGCTTTCATTGCAGTCATCCAGCAACTGCTCTTGACCAAAAACTTGTGTTAATTAAAACAGTGCTCACCGGTCTGCAGAGTGATGAGTACTGCAAGTTTTAAAGAGCTCTAGTTTTCTAAACAAGTCTTGAGTTCCTTTGTTCTCCCCATCAAAACCTCCAATTCTTAAAGACTTTAAACACTGTAACTTTCAATGGAGCAAGGCAGAATTGGAAAAGCATCCAATTTTTAAGAGAGACTGGAGAAAGAAGGGAAAAGAGAGAAAGCTGAGATGGTTAAATACTACTGTCAAGCAGAAATTGGCAACACTGTCCATGCTGAGCTTCCTGCATACCAAGGTGATACACAGAAGTTAACACTAGCACACAGCTCATCGGTTATATGGACAACATCTTAAAATAAAAATACTACAAAAAATCAGAAACTAAAAAAGGAAGCCACACTGCTTGGTTTATACAACTAAAGATGAAAGTTCTCAAAGAAACAACCTTGAAATGCATGAGGAAAACATAGTTTCCAAGACCAAGGATTTTTCACTCTGGAGCCCAACCAGGCAGACTAGTCCCTTACTCTGTGTCACCCCAGTGAAACCGATCACTATGCCCATTACAAACTAGCAAGAGGGCTCATCATAATTATCTTTCAGGGAAGTGAGTGCAACAAATAAAGTAATAAACAGCATGAATAAAGAATAACACTAGAAGACAGGACTACTGGAGGAAATTACCACTGTGGAGAACCCTTTTCCCTTCATCCTCCCCAATTCAATACTCCAGATATAATAGAAAAAACAATGTAGATGTGAGAGCGTGGACACTGTTTTGAACGAATCATGCCTTTGGCAAGGCTCAAAGACTACCCAAGACACCTGAAACTACTCCTGGCTAACCACCATGATCCATAGCCCCTACAAAAGAACATGAATGACCTGAACAACTATACTCATTACTTCCCTCAGGATCAAGTTTGGCACGTTCTCAACAATCAAAGCTTTTTGTTTTCTATCAATTCCCTTTCATTGCTTTTTTGATTTCCAGGTAACATCTGACACAGTACATGACTAACAGCTTAACAACATGGTTAAACTAAGTGGTAGTAGGAGAAATGTGTTAGCTGATAGATGCACGTGGGGCTAATATACATCCTCAGTTTAATGCCAGGTATACAGCTACCTGGTATTCTGAAATTATGAGGAAAATCCTAAATTAATTTAACTATTGAAAAATATTCCTGCAATTTGATTAAGAGATATAGCAAACACAGCTTCTGCTGTTACAGTTAAGACATTTTTCAAGTGGTTGCCCCTCATCTATCAGTGTCACTGAGGCTTTCTGCCAACTACTCCCATTGGTTACACTGGTTCTTCTTTCTGCATTACCCAACACAGAAACATTACAGCTGTCCAGATCTCAAGCCTCAAAGTTCAAACTGTCCTCTCCTCTCTCCCAGATTTGCGATTCCTACAGTCACCTTTCAGACACAGCCAACACCAGACCCTGCTCCCAATAACACTTGATCCAGGCAGGGAAATGCTCTCCTCTCGTCTGCTGGATCTCCCTTTCCAACTTCCTTTCTCCCTGCCAGAGCAGGTTTGTGGCAGGTGAACTGGTACTTCAATGGAGCAGCCTCTCTAGATCAAGTGAGGCTGTCCCCTGTGTACACCCACGGACTGATGCTGCAATTTGCACCACCAGCCAAAAACTTCAGGATTATTGAGTTGTTAACCAAACCATCCTGTTCTCACACTAGGGAGCAGACATTCTGACACTCCACTGCCTCAGAGTCAGTGGTTTCAAAATAGTTTAAAGTGGTAATCCAAAACAAAGCAATACAGACACACAGTGGGTCCTACTCTCAAGCCAGTACAAGGCAGAAGCAGTGAGCACACCTGTGGAAGAGGTGCCCAGGTGGAAGAACTACTCTGCTTGGTGGCAGAGCTCCAGGAGCAGGTAAGTAGGTTGAGGAGCATCAGGGAGTATGAGCAAGAGATATACTGGGATCATACCCTATCCTCTCCATGACAGATCCAACAGGGTGACAAGACATCTGACCTAGGGTATTCTCCCTTCTCTACTCATCCAGTTGAACACAGGGACACGAGGGACAGAGGGCAACGGTAGCAGGTTGCTACCCAGTGCAGCAGACCCATATCTTCTGCGACTATTCCACCCTCCTGGATGTCCCTACAGAACAGGTATGAGGCTGTGCAAGTGGAGATGGTTCATCCGGATTGGAGGTGTTGCCAACATTCAGGCAGCCAGCACCCAGCACCAGAATTTCTTCCACAAAATAAAAAAGACAGGTCATTGTCATTGGAGACTTCCCTTCTGAAGGCAACTGATGGGCCAACCCACTTCTTAGGGAAGTCTGCTGCCTTCCTGGGGTATGGGCCAAAGATGTGAAGAGAAAACTGCCCACCCTGGTACAGCCCCCTTGGACTACTACCAATCATTGATTTTTCAGGTGGGAGAAGATAAAGTTGCAGACAGAAGGGCTACCAAGGGAGACTTCAAGGCCTTGAGACAACTGGTTAAAGGATCAGGAGCACACATAGTGTTCTCCTCTATCCCTTTGATCACAGGAAAAGACAAGATAATTATCAATACCTGGCTCTAAGTCTGGTGTTACCAACAGAAAATAAGGGGTTTTGATCATGGAGCAGTTTACGTGGCACCAAGGCTGCATAAACCAGACAGGGTACATCTGTCACAAAGGGAGAAAAGGATCCTGGGGGACACATCCTTGAGATGTGTAGCAGGAGAGCTCTCCAGAGGAAAGGGACCTGGGAGAGTTGATCAACAGCCACCTGAATATGAGCCAACAGTGTGCCCAGGTGGACAAGATGGCCAATGGCATCTTGGCTTGTATTAGAAATGCTGTGACAAGCAGGTTCAGGGAATTGACTGTCCTCCAGTACTCACCTGCTAGTGTGGCCATCTCTCTAATACTGCATTCAGTTTTAAGCCCCTCACTACAAGGACACTAAGGTGCTGAAGCATGTCCAGAGATTGGCAATGAAACTGATGAAGGGTCTGGAGAACAAGTCTTCTGAGCAGCAGCTGAGGGAGCTGCGAATAGGCTGTCCAGGGAGGTGGTAGAGTCATCATCCCTGGAGATATTTAGAAGACATGTGGATGATGTGCTGAGGGACATGGTTCAATAGTGGGCATGGCAGTTAGGTTCAATAATCTTAGGACTCAATAATCTTAAAGATCTTTTCCAACCAAAATGATTCTATGATATTATGAAGAGCTTGTGAACCCAATCTTGCACGACTTGCTTGACACTGGCTTTATTCCCATTAAAAAGAATAATTCTGACTCTGAAAGATTTCAAGGTTGCTTTTTTTCCTCCCTACAAAAGATAATTATTTTTTCTATAATCTAGATTCGGGTTTTGGTTATTCACTAGATATAAACATTTTCCTGATTCTATGATTCTCTCTTCCTTATTTTGAGCTTTCAATATTCTGAATTCACTTTTAGCAGCAGAAGTGACTGGTGCTACCTACAAGATGTCATTGAAACAGAACCTGTCTCCCAAAGATGAAACAATTATAAAAGCATCACTACAAAGTTCAGTTAATAACACCATCGCATACAATCAAAGTACTGACAGCAGTCCAGAGGCAAACAGAAAATATCACTATATGTTGCAAAATTAAGATGTTCTCAGAACATTTTTATTAAGAGCAGAGGTAGATGCAATAGTCTTTGTATTTAATAAAGATAGGGAATACTGCAAACAACTAACACTTGCAGGAAAGTGGCAAATGTTATCATCCTAATGATAACCCCTAGAGAATTGCATCGCTTACAGAGTGATCACAATAAAGATTCTGTTAAAATGCCCATTACAGATGACTATTTTTAATTAATTGTAATTTAGTCTCCTAAGATGAAGCAAGTTATAACTCACTGATTTTTATTGAGGATTAGAAAATAAATGTTAGTCTCTTGTGTAAAGAATGAAATAAAACCAATTTCACCATACACAAGAGAAGGTAATGTAAGTCAATAAAAACAAAAATCATAAATTTTGGTTACAGAGACCAAGTTTTATAGATAATAAAAAGTAAACCACTGAAAATAAAACCCCCAGAAGTGCACAACTACAGTTTAAAAAAAAAAAGAAACAAACACACACAAAAATCATTGTTACAACCTGAAGTTAATCCCACCAAAAATGTGGAAGTGAAAGCAACATCTACATATTGGATCAGGCTCTTCTACATCCTTCAAGGGTTAGTTTCAAAAAAAACAAAACAAAACAAAAAACCCCCCCAAAAAAACAAACAAAAAAACCAGAACCCAAGTACCCTTTCCCGGCCCACTGGGTCTTGACACCCAACTGAAGGCTCACAGTTGGGAAGGGCAAACAGGAGAAGGTTTCTTGCATTTAAGGGCCATTTTCACCAGCGGCATCACTTCTATTCTTAGTCCCACTGACGCATTAGTCAGATTATTTTGCTTTTCCAGCTGCATTTTCCAATATAACATATAGAGGAAAACCACTTTTCTCATCTCTCTTTCCCTAATCAACTGACCAAGTGACAATAACACAAGATCAGTCCAGTGATTCGTCCGTCCATCCGCTTTCATATCCCACTGCTCACAGCAGGCACGCTAAAATACAAGTGTCAAGCAGTCAGGAAATCTCGACAGGCCCCTAATCTTTAGGGTATCAACTATGGTAAATCATCCTCTTGTATAGAAAAATCTCATGGACCGAGGCCAGCAGTTTAAAGGGCTTTGACACGCAGAGAAGGATTAGAACAAGCCAGCATCATTTCAAAATGAAAAAGCAGTGAGGTCTGGCTTCCTAGCAGGCAAATTCACTGAAAAAGCCACAAGCTTAACTGGAAACAACCTGCAGTATATTAGCAAATACAAAGTGCAGTCTTTTAAACACATACTGAAAGAAATAATGTTGGGGGATTTTCTGTGTTGCTTCTCTTACCAGGATTTGAAAACACCCCACAAAGAAAGACTATATTGAATGAGTTTGAGAGAAGCATATTATATAAATACAGAAGCACATTTGTACTAACACCCAGGGATGACAATCACAAACATCTTGTTACTATCCTGTAAATGCCTTCAAAATAGACAAACACTTCCAGGCTGTAGCAGCGATGGGAAAGTTTCACAGAAGCTGCTCCAGAAGTTTTGTGAAGACCAGCACACCAACAATGGCAACAGCAGTGATAGCTTTGTCTTCTGAGTTTTTTCATGCTTTGTACCCAGCACTCTCACAAAAGCAGAGTCTGGTCTCAGACTGGTCTCAGGAAAGAAAAGAATAAATTCTCAAGACTGAACAGACAGCCCTAACATGCCTTAACCTTCTCTTCAGGAAGGCAATGAAGTCAAGATGCTGCTGCGTTGGGCTCTGTTATGAGGACAGAACAATAGGTGGCAAGAAGGATGGAGCAACACAAGCCTCCATACAGGGGGTTATAAAAGTCTCCAGTAGGCTTTGGAAAGCAAGACAAGGCATTATGCTGGAGAAGACTCACTATGGACCTCAGCAGGAGAAACTCAGATGGACAAAACCTCAAGAGATCATCTAGTCTTTCCCCAGCAATGCACACCACTGTGATTACCTCACAAATCATTACATCTTCATTATATCCATTATAGACAAGCTTCAAGAACAGAATCACCGAATCTGCAAAGAAAAACTGCATGTTGCACAAAGATTCATCCTGATTCACTCTGAAGACAAAACATCTGCTTTAACTTACCACCAGAACCACAAATGGAAGAAAAAATAGGCAGTGTATGCAGGCTGGGAGTTTGCCAATAGCTCTGACATTTACTTCAATTGTTCCTATAGACATGTATAAAGTAAACATTTTTCAACGGCAAATTAAGATTAAACCCCGCACAAAATATGACTAATTCCAATAAAATCTATGCCTTTTAAGGATATTTTGCAGATCAACTATCACAGATGATGTCTGCAAAATGTTTTAAAGATGAAAAGCAATATGAATTGCTATCACAAAGTTTTAACTGTCAAGAACAAGAGCAAATATGAAAAATATATTTTCATTCCTCAGCATGACATAAAATAACAGTCTATTAAATGGAAAAAAACCAACCCACACACAATAGCCATCAGTCCTTCAGCTTCCTAAAAAACTATTTTGTACACAAGCTTTATGATCCATGTCCCCCAAAAACAACAACAGGAGTGACAAAAGCTAATTACTGCATGTAGAAGTCCATGTCTCCCTGGCTACATTTCTTTTCTGAGAGAGGCAAGGCTATTGCTAACCATAGTCAGATGAAGTTTCCAGATACTCATGAACTCTTTAACACTGGCACATCTAGGTCACTACAAAGATACTCAGAGCAAATTATCTTAATTAATTGTGATTCCTAGTGAAATACTAAAGTCAAAACACTTGGTCCTTGTTTGTCTGGTGTTTTTTATTTATTTCAATGCATCTCAACTCATGCTACGTAAAGCCATAAATGTACATCTGTAAGTTTATATCTCTATATATCTCTACGAAGACTGTATGTTGGTAATGAACAGTAGTGAATGCACTCAAAGTAACACTGTTCACACCACTAAAAGCTTTTTTAATACAGGAAAAGAACACATGGAAACATAGCTATCCTTAAGGTAACCACATGCAGGAAGGGTTATCACTGAGTACAGACACTTCTAACTATCTCTGATCTCTTGGGATTTGGTTACTTCTCATTAGTCAGAGTCATCACAAATAACACCACTTTTTTTTCCTATTGCATTCACAAAGCTACTTGTTTTTTAGAGTTTTATCACACAGTGTTAACATAGCTTTAGCTATAAAGATCCTGGACGTTTATAGATGCTCCAATGGGTAATGGTCAGATGGATGCTTCACTCCTGTACTGTGCTATAGGATGCACAGTGTGAAGAATATACTAATAAATCCATTATAGCAAACATTCACCTCTATGGAGTAATTAAGTATCTTTTAATTATCTTCCCTTTTATCTTATAGTAACTTAAGAATACTGTTAAAAGCAGTAACAAACATCAATACACACTTCTGAAAGACAAGGGCAGACTAACAGAAATGGAAGTGAAATAGCAGGAAGAGGAAAAGAACGAAGAAATGCTAGTGAAGGTAGAGAAGGGAAATGAATATGTGTTTATTGCAACTTGCCCTACTTCATTTGCACTCTTCCTGTTTCTCAAAACTAGAAACAAGAGAGTATTAATGATAGTGAAGACCATCTATCGTATTGCCATCACTAATGTTACATACAGCGTCTCTCTAAAAAGACTAAACTCTGCAAAACACAGCACATGAAAAACTATGCTTTACATTTATTTTGCTCTGTTCATTTATCTGTGTATGCCTAATATTTTTAAATGAGCTTCTATTCAGGGAAGATGAGTCCAGCAATTGACTATTTTGTGACTGTGCACTTTACTGACTTTAAAACAGGTGTATTTGGGAATTTTTGCATTCTTGCTTACACTCCAGTGTCCCAGCTTTGCCTTTTTTAGCAATTCCTTCCTGTGTGAATGAGTCCAGCTATCAGCTTTTCTTTCATAGTCAGGGGAAGTGGTAAGGACAATTAAGGGTATTGCTTCCTTCAGAAGGATCTCAGCAAGTCAGAGTTTGTCAGGAACATGGTGAAATTCACCAAAAGAAAACAGCATGTCCTGTACTTGGAGTGAACTAACTCCATGCACCACTATATGCTGGGAGAGTTGACCACCTAGAAAGCAGCTTGGCAGAGAAGGAGCTGAGGATAAGAAGTTGACCATAAACCAGAAGAAATGTGCCCTCATGGCAAAAGGCTGTAGCACGTGATGGCTGTGACAGCTGGGGCTGCTCAGCCTGGAGGAGAGAAAGCTTGAGGGGAGAACTTAACTGCTGTAACTACTTAATACAGTGCAAAGACAACAGAGACCAACACATCTCAGAGGTGTGCATAAACAGGACAGGAGGCATAAGACACAAGTGCAGCAAGTGAAATTCTGATTGAGGAAATCAGAAAAGGGAAAGGTTTTTAGGATAAAGATCATCAAACATTGCAAAAGAGTGCCTAGAAAGGTCTCGGAATCTCCATGCTTGGGGATGTTCAACACTTGATTACACAAGTGTCAGAGCAACTTTGAAGCTGGAATCAACTTTTAACCTGGTCCTGGACTTGCACGGGGACTGGATGACATGACTGACTTGCAGAGATCCTCTCCAACATCCATTAGTCCTCCATTCTGAGTCTTCCCTTGTGTCTATTAGGTGTCTCCAACCTAATAGACTCTGGCAAGACACCTTTTTCATACTACAGAAAGATCTCCTATTCCAGTGACACAAACTTTAAAACATCAAGAGGTAGGGGGGAAAAAAAAAAAAAAAAAAACCCACAACAACACAACTAGGAGACTTCACATAAATTTTAGGATTCTTACAGTAGGAAAGAAAACACACCTCCAAACCCTAATTTCCATATAAGCTGTTCAAAAATAAAAGTATTTTTTCATCATGAATATGCACATGTGTGTTTATGTAAAACCATATATTGTGTATTTCTAAGTATTTGCTGACACATGTTGAAACCTCTGATTTGTTCATAGCATTGAGAAGAATGTTGAAAACCCAGCAGCTTCATATTTAAGTACTATACCACAGAAATACAGTTCATGTGGTTAATTTTCACTATTTAGAGATATTCCAGCTTTCCCATAATACCAACTGCCTTTTAAGCACAGTTCTTGTGTTACAGGTTTCCTATTCTTCCCATGTGATATCCACCAGTGTAACAGCAGTTATAACCATGACTTATACAGACAAGTGACAATAGGTTTTCGGCTAAAAAAAAAAAAAAAAAAAAAAAAGATCAGCATTACTTGAGTGCCAAATCACATGCCAACACTAACACGTACTACTAGACTACACCTATGGAACTTCTGTAGCTCAGATCAACTGCTTGGACAATTACTTTGAAAACTCTCAAGACGTGAAAAACAAAGTAATCGTAATTCCACTGATTGTTTGGGTCTTTCATTCTACACATGCATGGTATGTTTATGTAAGCATGTTAGAATTCGAGATATAAAATATCTTCCAAAAGGCAATTTCATGTTTTGGATTTTTTATGTGCAAACTAGGACTATGAATCACATGACGAAACAGAAGGAGGAACAGATTTCTGTAGTTTCCTATCATCTGTGAGCGAAGCACCAGGGTGCATACATGATATTAATCACCCAAGACTCCACAGATTGCATCATCAGAATTATATATGGAACCCACAATTATTATTATACTTTGATGCTAAAGTTAGACCGTGCTCAATAACGAGGACTCGGAAGACACATTCGCATCTCTCTTCCCTTCAGAACTGCTGCAAACTCAGTAGATATTGTTTCTCCATTCTAGAAAAACAACAGTGTCCAGGTTGTATCTCATTTTCATGCTACTCGACAACACCATATTAAAACAGTGGTTTTCAGCAAGGTCTGTAATATTTTCTTTGCAATGGTGTAACTGATTCCATATAAAAGCAGAGAAAAGGAACACAAAGCAGACTGTGAAATGTCTCCCTGCATTTCAGCCATAAATCATTTAAGGTCACGCATGGTTTCGGGTCATGGGACACATCTGGAAGAGAGCAAGGAAACTCTGCCTTGCTCTTGCTCACCAGGCACACAGTGCCCCTGGGCATCTCTCCAGAGTTCCCACTCCCAGCACAGCCCTCCACGAACTACACCAAGTATCTACAGCAAAAGCCCATGGACAAGTGACCATACCTTCCTCCCTGTGCTGTATTGCATCAGGGATACTCAGCATTCAATGCTTCTGTGAAAGCAAGCAGCAGCTTAGCAACTGGCAGTAGTACTCAATGAATAATTAGGAAAAAAAACCCCACAACAGTTCATATCAAATATCTCTGTCCCATAACCACCACTCTAATTGCAATTTCAAAGAGAAACACCACGTTATTTTGTAAATGATCAAGTCACATGCTAAAGAGAAGATACAGCTCTGGAATAAAAAAAAAAAAAAAAACCAACTAAAAACAAAACAAAAACCAAAACACAAGAAGAAATAAGAAAAAAAAAAAAACTCAACCACAAAAGCAAAGCATCTTCTTTCTCAAAATACAGTCACAAGTTCGATGTTTTAACTTTCAACCCACATTCTCCAGGGGAGAGGTGGAAGGAGAGAGGATAAATATATGCTGTCTAAGAAGGCTTAACAAACCAGATTCATTGGTATGCTGTTTTTTGTAAGATACAAAGCCAGTTTCACCCTCATGGATTTTGAAGTGGGAAACACAGGAGATTTCAGTTCATAATTTTATGACTTGCCAGTATTATAATTAAGAGATAGATGTTTGGCAAGCACAGCTTTGCGTATTAGCTTTCACTGAAAATAAAAGGACAAAACCTACAGTTTTATGATACTTTTGATTACAAATACACCGTACAAATGCTGCAGGGAAAAAGACATTAGTCTAGCTCAAATTCTTAATGTAATAAATTTCTAGGTAATCCTCCAAGATAATGTACTAGTAATACTACATACCTAGTGTTTCCTTTTTCCACAAACGAATATGTATCTTTAGTGTATGAGGTGCGTGGAACACCTGTTTAAGTCAGAAGCATTGGTGGTTTTAGAGTCCAGCAAAGGTTTACTCACTGTCTCCAAGCATCAAATCCCTTACTAAAACCACCGCCATCACAGAATTTACCCAGAAATAGGTTTGGACTGTGACAGTAGCAGTTTCTAGATCATGACATAAACTGTATCTAATAGATAAAAGTTGTACTTTAGAAAACTATCCATGATTTACGTTCCATTATTTATTTTACTTCTTATATTCTTTAATTCATACTAATTTAATGCTCTGTTTTTTTTCAATCAAGCTAAAAAAACAAACAAACAAAGCACATGAAGGAGGTCAACGTCCTTCTAAGGAATAATCCAGACCCAGCACAAATAGGCCCCAACTGCAGTCTTCTTTTTTTCATGCTGCACCACCTGTGAAAACCTTTGTGCACTTCACCTGCAGCCTCCTCAGCTCTAAGGCAAAACAGCAACCGTACCAGTAGGACAGTCATGTTTCTTGGTGGAGAGCACAGTGAACGAAAACAGATGAACCCATCTAGAAGTGAGGTGTTGCCATCTCTTTGCTCTGCCCTCTGGATTCACATCACTGGCTCATGAGAGGTTCACCAGCTCTGATGTTCACCTGAATACTATGGAGAACCAAAGTCACCACACAGGCAAAGCTGCATCTGACTTTTTAAAATAATTATTTTCAGCCAGATAAGTGAATTGAATCTGCTAGTCCAGCAGCAACATCAGTCCTGGAGCAAGCACATGGGAGCAAGTACAAACAAAAGGAGAAGGTGAGATGGAGACCACTGCTTCTGGCATAGCAAGGTAGAGGGTTTGCAAAGTCTCTCATCAAAACCATATCTAGTAGACAAACGGGACAAGATACCAACTGCAGACTGTTACTGCAGGGCTGAAATGCTTTCCAAGTTTCTACATTCATAGAATCGAAGAAGGTTAGGATTTGGAAGGGACCTCTAGAGATTATCTAGTCCAATCCCCCTGCTCAAGCAGGTCCACCTAGATCAGGTCACACAGGAACGCATCCAGGCAGGTTTTGAAAACCTCCAGAGAAAGAGATTCCCCCAGAGAAAGAGATTCTCCAGTCTTACTGGGCAGCCTGTGCCAGTGCTCCCTCAGCCTTACAGTAAAGCAGTTTTTCCCTGTGTTTAAATGGAACTTCTAGTGTTTCTACTTCTGTCCATTATCCCTAGTCTGTTCACTGGATATTACAGAAAAAAGTGTTTCCCCATCCTCCTGACATTCAACCTTTTAGGTATTTGTGTTAATGAGGCCTCCCCTTAGTCTTCTCCAAGATAAACAACTCTAGTTCCTACAGCCTCTCCTCATAATAGAGATCTTCCAGTCCCCTGATCATCTTGATGGCCCTGCACTGGACTGTCTCTTGAAGTCTCCTGTCCTTCTTGAGCTGATGAGTATATCATTCAATAATGGCATGAATT
>WBNH01003613.1:34655-39685 GCA_013401255.1 Urocolius indicus | reverse complement strand
TTTTTTTTTTTTTTCTTCAGGGAAAAGGGGAATTATAAACCAAAGTGTCTAATTTTAACATCAGGATTTTCAGAGTTACCATAGCAATTAGTGCATTCACATGTTTCCCTTCAGTTTGACAGCCTCTGCCTTTACAAGAAGCAACTCCTGAAAAGAAATGTGGTTAAAGCACCACAGTGTCGGTTGGCTGGCAGTGTCTGATAGCATTGGATATAGTTACAAAACAGGCTCTCAGAGGGATAAATGTGGAAGGGACACTTCTTCTGTGACCACTTTTTTAACTAGTTCTCAACTTCTTTGTGCTTGTGTGTTCATTTGCTGGTCCTAAGTGATAATGCTATGTCATATTTTGCTCACAAAGTGAATAAAATTAGCATACTGCTTCCACCTACAAGAAACAGAACGGAATAAAAGCAAAAAGGGAGTAGGATGATGAGAAAATTACAACCAGCACATTAAGATCTCCCTCACCCATCCCTCCTTTCTTCCTGGGCCCAGCTCACTGCTCCCGGTATCTCTACCTCTTCCCTCCTCAATGGCTTAGGGGGGCAGGGAACGGGGGATGTGGTCAGTCTGTCACAGATGGCCCCTTCACTGCTCAGAGGAGGACGACTCCTGGCATTCTTCCCCTGCTCCAGCATGGGGTTCCTCCTCCAGCACACAGTCTTTAACGAACTTCTCTGATGTGAATTGTTCCCAGCAGCTGCGGCTTCTGCCGATACAGGGTCCCTCACATGGGACTCAGTCCTTGGTGAATATCTCTGGTGTGGATTCTTCACCACGGTTGCAGTTTCTGCAGTCACAGGGTCCCTCTCTCTGGACAATGCATCTTCTGGGCATAAGTTTAATGAGCTGCTTTGTCATGGGTTCCTTCCCACAGTTACAGCTGTGGGTATTGGGTCCCTTCCTCAGGACACGGCCTCTTCCAGCCATAGTTTTAATGAAGAAAATCACTGCCCCTGGCTCGGGGTCTGTAGTGAAGTGATTGGGTCCCTCCCACGGGACATGGCCTCCTCCAGCTATAGTCACTGTCCCTGGCTCAGAGCCTTTAATGAAGGGAATTGCTGCCCCTGGTCCAGGGCCAGCTGTAGCAAAATGAGTTGCTGCCCTTGGTTCGGGGTCAGCTGTAGCAAAATGAGTCTCTGCTGCTCATGCAGAAAATGCATGAAAATAAATCTCAGCTTGACCGGTTCTCTCCATATAATGCAGGGGAGACTCTGTTCCAGCACACCTCCTCTCTTTCCTCACTGACCTTGGAATCTGCATAGTTGCTTCTCTCACTGTTCCTACTCCTTGCACCACCACCAGCCAGAAGAAGAAGGGACAGAAGAAAGAAGAAGCAGGAAGAAGATGGAGGAAGAAACCTCCTCTTCCGGCTTCTTCTTAAAAAGTGATCATGGAGGCGTCTAATTGGCTCAGCCCCAGAGTGAGTCTGGCTCAGAGCTGGGGAGAGTTTCAAGCAACTACTTACAGGACCCATCTTTACAGCCCCTTCCCCCTTACCAGAAAAGGCTGTCATGTCAAACCATGACAGCCAGTAAAATTCTCTGAGGTTCTGGGGATAATGTTTTAGACCAGAGAATGGGAAACTCTTCTTTTGGCATGGCCTGCTCTTCTATTGCTCTAGGCTGATTGATGCAGTACGAATGATAGTCACATCATAGGGCAATATCTTGGCAGAGAAAGGAAGGCCCTGGCTTTTACACCTTGTTTCACCTATATTCACACACTGTGATAAAGCATCAGTTACATCATTTAAGAAGTATCAGAGGCAAAAACCACTATGTATCATATAAATAAATAAGAGTAAGATGAATCAGCCCCAGCTGTTGTTGAATTCATAGCAATTTGATGCCTAAGTCTAGCACATGCTCATTACCACTATAGCCTCAGTTTCTGGCCATAAAAAAGCTTAAGGGCTCCCAGGATGCATAGGACATAAAATCCTCTTGAAGTTAGGATGTGAACTGTGGGATTCACGGGCCTCAATATTAAGCCATGGATGGTTTTTAATGCTTCCTGCAGGTCAAGGAAAAGGGAAAAAATGGAAAATTGAATGTAAAAGGAAGAGTTTACAAAGGCAAAATCACTGTTATGATAAAGTAGAGCCCAGAAAAAGTGCTACAGTTTCTCATTAAGTGTAAAAGGAAAACATGCTAGCTAGAGTATTTACTCACTTAATATTTTAAAAAGTGATACAATGTGATGAACAACCTCAAGAAGAAATACAAAATCTATCCTATATTTGTCTGTCTTCACATAATTACTCAAAGGCCCAAGAAACTACAGATTTTAGCACAGACTGAAACCCCAATAAGTGATGAAAGTGTCAACATGTAGTCCTCAATTAAATAACACCATTCTGGGTACAAGGGGACAACCCATGGTTATTGCCACAGGGCAACTGCATGTCAGCCTCCCCGTTATTACTGAAGCTGATGGTACACTGAATTTCATTACTGTGGTTTTCTCTAGACTGTGCTTCTATGTTTTCCATAGAGGATCTGGTGGCCAGAGCTGAACAAATGACTGAGACATCTTGCAGGGTATCTGGAAAGTCATAGCAGAACAATGAAAAAACTCTCTTGGGATTGTTATGCACAGAAATTAATGCCTTATGTTTTGCAAGTTCAATGTACTTCACAGAATTGGTAATGAAAAACAAGTTGTACTAATATTTTGATAGCACCAATGTATTAGGTGTCTTACACTTCAATCTTTATTTGCCTTAATAAAATAGCCTTTAAAAGAAACTGAACTCAGCTGCTAGACATTTTAGTGCAGTTAGATCACACCCCTGAGCACTACTTTAAGGAAAGTTATTATCTTTAAAATGTATCCCTTTGGAAAGATCCTAACATGAAATCTTGTGAAGGATAAATGATGTTTGGTCACCTAGCTAAATTTTCTTTATAACAATAATAATTCATTTACCAGAAAAAGTCATTAATGTGTTTCTTTATCCCTCCCTTTCCACTACTTCTTTGTAGATTTGCAGTGATGTCAGAAGGCAATAATAACCTGCTTTCTTCTCTTTACAACCCTGGCATCCACACAATATAATCTGCAGTATTCTTGAAGAAGAAATGGTGTGGCATGCTCCTGTTCCTGCTAACCCAGAGCAATACCTTTGGACATCACTCATGTTGATCAGAGCCAATCCCACTGTCTCTTTTCTTGAAGCAGAATTATTTAAGACTCCCAAACCACTCCAGGGAAGGGTCTAATATTAATTCAAGATAAGGAACAGATGGTTAAGGACAAATTCTGCTAACTGAAACACAGTTTGATCCTGCATTCATTTCACAGCCAAAATTCCATTTCTACAGACGTTTTTCTCAGTTGTAGTTTATCACTGTACTTGATCTACATTCACACCTTCTAATTTGAAAACTTCATGGTAATAGGCCTTCTAAAAGGAAAGCAAAGCTTAAAACATATGAAGATTCTAAATAATACATATTTAAACTTCTCTTTACTTTTTTCTACATGCTTGTTTTTTAAGCTACATATTTTATTTGTTCTGTCTTTTTCTCAATCAACTATTTTATATATATGCCTATTGTCTGTGACTTTGATTTCCTGTCCTTCCTTTCTTTCTTTCTTTCTTTCTTTCTTTCTTTCTTTCTTTCTTTCTTTCTTTCTTTCTTTCTTTCTTTCTTTCTTTCTTTCTTTTTGTCTTTTCTCTAGATAATTATTTGACCTCTGGCTCAGAAAGTCACTGACTTTCTGTCCTACAGCAAGGAAGATATTTATATTCTACATGTACCAGCAAGACCTCATTCTTTAATTCTTTCCTTCTTTCCTTCTACAAAGTGCTCTCACAAGAGTATCTGAGCAGGTATGCAGATTTAAATTCACTTTCCACATTCTGCTTGTTAGAGCATAAAGGAAAAAATGACAATATAGTAAAAGTCTCTGTGTTCTAATGCAGTAAAGGCTTTTGTTCACGATGAAAATTTAAGCAGATTCTGGCTTTTTCCCCATTATAGCAATATTCTTATGCTGAGCTGTGATGTGATAATCTGCAAATCAATGTCTTATAAAATAACTTCTATGTATCACTTTGGCCTGCCTCAGAATATCTAATAGGCTATTAAATCTACTATGTGCTGGCTGAAGAGAAGAAATTGCACTTAGACTGCTAGGAGAGGTACAGCCTGTATGGCTGAGAGAATGGTTTATAAGTGGCTTAAACATGCAGCTGCTTGGTGTATCAATGGCATCTGATACAGAGCCCTTGAACAGTACTAGGAGCTATTCATCTAAAGGCTACTTGTCTCTTTATCCTTCATTTTAAAATGTATTCTTCTTTCAGTTTGGCTGATACAGCTGGCAAGCCTTAATTTCAGTTGCATGCCCAGAATCTGTGTAAAATGCTCCTGCATTGAGATGATTTTTGAGATGGATTTGCAAGAAAGAGTCAAAAGCAGCTGCCATGACTTTGAGAATACTGAGATATGCATTTAATGAGTAGAAACTGATGAAAAAAACCAAGACAAAAAGCTAATACCGGTGCCATTGTACTCCATTTCCGAGCCATTACATACTTCTGTAAGTGATTTAGACAGTGTAGCTTGGATGAGTGGACAGTGAGGTGGATCGAGAGCTGGCTGAATGACAGATCCCAGAGGATGGTGATCAAAGGCACAGAATCCAGTTGGAGGTCTGTGGCCAGTGGAGTTCCTCGGGGATTGGGTCCAGTCTTGTTCAACATCTTCATTAAGGACCTGGATGAGGGGACTGAGGGTACTCTCAGAAAGTTGATTGATGGCACCAATTGGGAGGACTGGTTGATTCCTCAGAGGCTGTGCTGCCATTCAGCAGGATGGTGATGGGCTTGAGAGTTGGGCAGAGAGTAACCTCATGAGATTCAACAAGGACAAGTGCAGAGTCCTGCAACTGGGGAGGATCAACCCCATGCACCAGGACAGGCTGGGGATTGATTGGCTAGAGAGCAGCTCTGCAGAGCGAAAAATGGGAATCTCGATTGATAATAAATTAAACATGAGCCAGCAATCTGCCCTCAT
>WBNH01003613.1:12155-32155 GCA_013401255.1 Urocolius indicus | reverse complement strand
AGGTTGACAAGGGAACTGTTTCTTGACACTCTGCTTGAATTGCTTTGCCTTTTGGCTATACAGACCTCAGAGGTTTCTAGTGCTGCAACAAGGCTGAAAGGCATCCTCCTCCAAACTTTCCCATACTCCTTCACAGCAAAAAGCACTCTTATTTAATATGTTAACTTCAGCAGGTTGTAACAGCTGGTTTATGAGAGGTGGCTGCTAGCAGACTATCACTGTCTTCTTCAGGTCTAGACATGATGTTGTTTTTGAAGGGAAGACTTGAGTGCTTTGGCCCAGCTCAGGATCAAATAACTTGGAAAACTTTGATACAGCTCTAGCTCCAGCCTCAAACTTATGCATGATCTTCCCCGTGTCCAGAAAATCCTTCTACCAGAAAGGCAGCGAAGGAGAGAAGGCTTTTCTTCTGCATCTCTGTTCTCCTCTGGGGAAATGTGTTGAGTTAGTTAAATTGGCTTAATGTCTTTGTTTGAAGCAAGTGCAGCAAATTACGCTGTAGTAAGCAGATGAATTGAGGCTGGTAGATTCATATAGTAGATAATATGAAAATAAACCAGATCCTTTTCAGATCAGTTGAGCAGCTCTTGAAGAAAGCAGAAGGTATCAGTCTCTCTGACATCTCAGGAGCCTGAAGCTCCATGGTTATCCCTGGAAGAGAAACACAGTGGGATGCAGCCATGAAGGACCGACAGTCAGCCAGGTACGCCCAGGAAGGATTTTGCCTTCTGTGCAATGACTCTCAGGGCAGCATTGGAAATGTAACACTGAGTATTTTGCGTTTCAAAATACCAGAAAGATTGCTAAGTCAGTCTCTTGGAAATTATGAACTGTGAGAATTAAATTTGGCAATATCAGTGATTCACCAGCTCTGACTTACTTCGAAGTACTGTCTTCCTGACATAATTGCATGTTACTTTGTTGTTTTGGTTTTTTTTTTCCCCACTGGAGACTTTTCTACATTTCTCCATGCGCTTTTTGTCATTTTTGCAGCTTCTCTTTCACCTACTCTATTTAAAAAAAAGAAATAGAAAGCATCAGGAGAAATTTCCATGTGTAAAAAAAGAAAGAAATAAAAGGTTTTAAATGAATACAGTCAAATAGTGTAAACAAAATATTTGTAAAGTTAGGATGAAAGAGTGAGCTACCTATTCTTATTTTAGCAACCTAAATGTGTTTTCAAATTTGTTTCAGATTTGATTTGGTGGAATTGTCTGTCGTGAAAAGCAAACTCAGTGTTTCTAAGGCTAGGATTCCAGTACTTAGATGAATGGGTATTCTGAGTCTTCAAGGTTCATTGCTGTATTGCTTTTGCTTTCCCACAGACAAATCCAATGTTGCTATGGAGAGATAACTGATTTAAGTGAGGGTCTGAGCACCTAATCTGGCTTGCACTGTCTGGTTTAGGCACTGAGGTAGAAAAGTACCAGCTCAATTAGAGAGCAGGGTAGACCAGCCTTTGTTAACAGGATGATTATCAGAACATGAGCTAACCACTTTAAAGGTGCTTTTGGAATGCAGAGATAAGAATAATACAGTGATCCATTTGTGATATATAAAATTATAATCTTGCCATTTTCATTTAATCTTAATTTATTTTGCTTTGGTGGGCAGCTTTTCTGGTAAAACCTTCAGTTTAGTTTTATTAATTCATAGGAATTTTGACGCTCCAGTTTAACTTGTATTTGAAGCAAAATAAATCATCTTGTTTTCCTCACCTATTGTAAAAGATAGTTTTAAAATCACCTTAAATGAAACAATAAGAAAAAAAGAAAAGATAAGAAAAAAACCCTTAAAACCCTTTAATAGCTAATTGCTTTCTAGCAAGGACTGGAGAAATCGATGTGAAACTGTCTGAAACACTGTGTTTTTTGGTAAAATTTGATAGTCTATTGAGTTAAAGATAATGAAGATCCTTCTTGTTTACAAAAGGGCTTTTAAATCTGTTAGATGTGTGCCTTTTACTTTCTACATGCTTATAATGTGTTGATTGATTCACTTTGGCATCAACTCAATCTATTTTTCTAAATGGCAAGAACTTCCTTTCTTTGTGAACTGTGAGGAGGTTGTTTGGAGTAATTAGCCCAATGTTAATAATGTAAAGCCTTCTTTTCTCCTTGAAATGCAAAGAACTAGTGTATTGCTGAATGTCATTAGCAAGAAGGAGTATGATAGAGTTTGAACTCAAAGCTGGACAGATAACATGGTAAGCTTTGCAATGGAAAGGAAATTCTTTTTTGGGAATAAAGCAGAATAATATGGAATAACTAATGCACTTTAGCAATCCTGTTAAAGATTAGTAATAGAGAGAAGGCTCTGTACTTCTTGTTGACAACCGAAGCTGTCTGTAGACATAAGGCTGTGGTCCTGTCTTCTTTTAACTTCCATATGATGAAAGTTTCAATGTCCTGCCTTGTCCTTATAACACTGAGTGGTAAAGTCCTGGATATAATCCCCTCAGTCCATGATTTATCAAACAGACCAGAATGATTTTGCAGACATGCCACAGAACTGATTTTCTAGAGATTAACAAGTACTTTCTTACTCATGAGCTGGAGTATCCACTATCTCTGCTCCAAAGACCAGGAGCAAAGCAGCTTTAGAGTCCTTGTGTTTCGATAGTTTTAAGAGTGGCCACAGAGAAGAGGTGGAAGTCTAAGAGATTGCAGAAACAGAAACGAAAGGAAGAGCAGGGGATATTCAGTTGTCTGATTGTTTACTTTTTTGTTGGATTTAATAGTGAACAACAGTACTTTTTTTTTTCTGGGTTCTTGCTGTATCAATATTCTGTTAACTTGTTAAGACTTACTTTGCCACTTAAATGATAATTAAGCAGTACAGGATAGCTCTGAGTATACCAGTAACAGATGTGTCAAATGGAAGCAAATACAAGAGAGGTACTTGCAACTTCCTATTGTAATTATGCCACTAATGGCAGATTTTGGCAGATTAGTCAAAGAAATGTTTGGACATGGGAAAGATCACCTGCATTTGCATATATTTCTTTTCATTACCAACCTCTACTGAGGCAGCTGAAAAAAAAACAAAACCAAAAAGCATTCTAGCCTCAAACATATGAAAAGCAATACAGATTCTGCTCAGGTCATAATGATCAGTTCATTATCCTCTGAGACCCCTGTGGAGAAAAGCAAACAAATAACAGAGGGATCTGAAAGCCCTTGAAGAACCTTTTTGCATATATCTCTCATTTAATACTAGTTGTAATTTGCTTTTCTGCTGATCCTAAGATCCTTTTTACAGGAAAACAGAAGAACGATAACTGACCAATGCTGCCAAAAGAGATTTTACTAAATCAATTCTAGGCATATTTAGATGCACTGAAAATGGAGAAAGTGATAAACACATAGAGACAATTACATGTGCCTTTTATTTACTGTGTTCAATTTCACTGAGTGGTCCAGCTGCCTTAGTGACTCAGCTGCAGCTAGGAAAATTGCCTTAAGGTCTGCAAACTAACATGTTTGATTTCAGCATGGGTCTATTTGACTTTCAGTATTCTGGAATATGTAAATTAACACATGAATGAGTTTAATTTTTCAACAAATTTACAGTAGAGATCTGAAGACATGAAACTGAATCCTGAATAGCATTTGGATTCCAATACAATGCCTTAAAACTTCTTGGTATTTTTCTTGATGAACTTCTATGCAATTTTATTCTCTTTGTTGTCAGCCTTTTCTTCTTGGGGCTGTGACAATGACTTAAACCAAATGTGCTGAAAATATCTGCTCCAAAATCAAATACTCTCTTTAATTGAAAATTCAGTGCAGCTCTCCTTGCTCTCATTGCTTGTCTGATTTTCTGGGAATAGCAACGGTGAGATTTAATTCGTAGGGTGATATAATTATTCCCTTGAATTGCTCTCAGCCAGATTTTGCAGTCCTTCATCAAACAAGTGAGGCTGGCTAGTGTACTGTTAATGCAAAGAGCCAAGGACTATGTGGTCTGGTTTTAATCAAAATAATGTCTAAAAGTTCCAAATAACATTTCTATTTGTTTACTAATAGAATCCTTTCAGAAATTCCACTGAATACCACTCAGTGACATGGAACAACCGTTTTGTTGTTGCTTTGCCTAGTTTTTCTTTTCAACCTATTATTTCCTTCCCTTTATGTCACATTGGTATTTTGCTATAAACAAAGCTCATAAGAAACAAAACTGACCTTCCAGACTGTGGTCTCTAACTTTGCATGACAGGTAATTACAGAGATTTCCAAATGAGTGCCAAAAAGTATATCTGAGAACATCTCATTTAGCTGTGAGGTATGAAATAAGCTACCAGTAAACTATAAAACAGTCCAAAAAACGAAGTGGAAGCCATAAATTTTGATACTGAGAGAACATTCTTGTACATTCACCATACATTATCACAGGGGAGAATTCTTCTCCATATGAAAATCTTGGCTGAACATTTACAATACAGGAGAGGAATAAAATCCTCCTCTCTCTCGCGTAGTTCAGGACTTCAATTTCAAACTGTAGGATTAAGCCCTCTCAGCCTTCACCTCTGTGGCTGTTGAAACTTAACTTTGAAGCTACAGAAAGCCATCTACAGGCTACTGATCTGACCTCTGCTTCCTTAAATTCTATTCATTTAGTTTGAGTTTTGGTTTTTGTAGATTTTCTTTTCCTACAGCTCCTTGGAAGCCAAATAGCTCACCTGGAAGAAATTAATTTGGTTCACCTACATCATTACTATTTAATAGAATCATAGAATGGTAGGATTGGAAGGGATCTTTAGAGATCATCTAGTCCAACTGCTCTGCTCAAATCCACCTAGATCAGGTCATATANCTATTAATGAAATGCCCTGCAGTTTCCTCTTCTCTAGACGAAACAGCTCCAGTTTCCATAGCCTTTCCTCATAAGGAAGACGCACCAGTTCCCTGATCATCTTGGTGGCTCTGTCCTGGAGTCTCGCCAGAAGTCCTCTGTTCCTCTCGAGCTAAGGAGCCCAGAACTAGACACAGTACTCCAGTGCCGAGTAGAGGGGGAGCAGAACCTCCCTGAATAAGACTGGCTCCAGAACTGATCCCTGTGGAACTTCACTGGCCACAGTCCTCCAACTCAATTCTATGCCATTGACCACCACCCTCTGGGCTCTGTCATTCAGCCAGTTCTCAATCCACCTCACCATCCTCTCATTCAAGCCACACTGCCTGAGTTTTCTGAAGAGGACATCCTGGGACACAGTGTCGAAAACCTTGCTCGAGTCAAGGTAAATGATATCTGCTGCTCTCCCCTCAGCTAGCCAGTCAGTTATGCACTCATAGAAGGCTAAACAGGATGTCCCCTTGGTGAATACGTGCTGACTCCCCCTGATAACCATCTTTTCATTCATATGTTTAGTGACAACATTCAGGATGAGTTATTCCATCACCTTTCCAGGGATGGAGGTGAGGCTGACCAGCCTGTAGTTTTCCAGGTTGTCCCTCTTGCCCTTTTTGCACACTGGAGTGACATTGTTCTTTCTCCAGTCCTCAGACACCTCACTCGTCCTCCATGATTTTTCAAAAATGATGGAAAGCGGCTTAGCAATCACATTAGCCAGCTCCGTCAGCACTCTAGGATGCATCTCATCAGGTCCCATTGACCTGTGACTGTTAAGCTTGGCCAACAAGCCTTTAACCTCTTTCTCATCCACCCTGGGTAAGTCCTCTACCCTCCAGGCCATCCTAATATCCTTGCTGGACTGGGCTTTCCAAGGGCCGGCCTTGGCTGTAAAGACTGAAGCAAAGAAGGCATTCAGTACTTCAGCCTGCTGTGCATTCTCTGTCACCAGGGCACTCATCCTGTTCAGCAGCAGGCCCACATTCCCTGTCTTCCTTTTGCTGTTGATTTATCTGATAAACCCCTTCTTGGATTTTGTCTAAAAGAAATTTGTCCAAAAGAAACTTCCTGAAAACTCTAGTGGATGCTTACATTGAGCTTGATATTGCAGCAGAGCAGCAATATGTTAATTCCTCTTGGGCTCTATATCTCAGAGTTTTAAAAAATGAATAGTGGAAAAAAATAAAAAGAAAATGGGAGGAAACTGTTTTGCTACGTTTCATTTTAAAATCCATGTGTGGCTTGTTTGCTGGTTTTTGTCTTTGCAGAGCTCTGCTGGCAGAATTTATAAAAACCGGAGACTCCACATCACTGGCAGACTTATATTTTTCCACTTCTCACAAAAGTATGGCCTTTCAGGTTAATTTTGTTAGATTGTGTTTGCTCCATAAATCAGAACACTTCCTGCCTCTCCAGACAATGAGCCTCAAGTCTGAAAATGCCTTAAATCACAAAAAAAAACCCAAACCTTTGTCCATGGTGAACAGATAATTTAAACACTTGTTATGCTGAAAATGCTATATACTTTATAATAGCGGTCTCTATGAAATTAACTACTTTTTACTGGAATTCCTAGTTTCTGAGTTATGGGTTTGTCTGAGCATGCCATTTGTGTTTGGAGTATACAAGGATGAAAGATAATGTGGTCCCATTGCTGAATAGGGCAGAGAATCTAGTGACAGAGGATATCAAAAAGCTCAGGCTATTCGATGCCTTCTTTGCCTACACCTATATTAGAGTTGCTTTTAGCAATGCTGGGTCCAAGACATCTTGCATCATCCTTATGCTGCTGATATACCCATAGAAATCTTTACTGCCTTTCACATCACCTGTCAAGGTAAAGCCGAGGTGTTTTATTTTTCATTGCCCCATCCCTCAACTCTTGTACAGTGTCTTCTGGGTCACTTGTTCCTGCTTCCAACTTCTGTATGCTTCCTTATCTTTCAACATAGTCATTATTCATTCATGAAGATCTGACATGCTGGGAAAACAAGTAGATACTTTCTGCACTAATTCTTTGAAGGTGGCACTAAATTATCCAAAATAGATGCACTCAAAGGTCCAGAAAGAGCTACAGGAAGTTCCAAGACAGCATCTGAAGTATTGTGTCCAGTTCCGAGCCCCTCATTTCAAGGACAGGGAGATGCTGAACAGAGTTCAGCGCAGGGCCACAAAGATGAAGGCAATGGAGCATCTCCTGTATGATGAAAGGCTGAGGGAGCTGGAGCTCTTCAGCTTGGAGGAGAATGAGGGGTGATCTCGTTAATGTTGACAAATACTTAATGGGCAAGTATCAGGAGGAAGGAGCCAGACTGTTCTCAATGATGGTCAATGATAGGACAAGGGGTAATGGGTACAAGCTGGAACATAAGAATTTCCAAAGAAAGATAAATAAAAACTTCTTCACTGTGAGAGTGACAGAGCACTGGCACAGGCTGCCCAGATGGGTTGTGGAATCTCCTTCTCTGAAGAAATTAAAAATTCATCTGGATGAGCTCCTGTGTAACCTGCTCTAAGTGGTCCTACTCTGGATTGGACTAGATGATCTTTCAAGGGCCTTTCCAACCCTTAGGATTCTGTGATTCCTTTGATGCTCCATGACTGCAAAAGAGAAGGCAAATATTCCACATCCCAAGTGTGAGTACATACAGGAAAAACTAACCTTACCTTTACTTCATGAGATGTTGCAATTATTTCTTACCATTAGGAAAGAAACCATGGGTCCATTATGAACAATTTTCTAAGGACCATCTGCAGCAATGATTAAAAGGGTGAAGACAGCGTTTCTTGGGAAATGAGAACAATTAAGTGAAAAAATGCTGTGGTGGTGTATACACCTACAGATCATGGAATCTTAGAATCATGATAGTTGGAAAAGACCTTTAAGATCANAGCCTTCTGTGCATTCTCTGTCACCAGGGCACTCTTCATGTTCAGCAGCAGGCCCACATTCCCTGTCTTCCTTTTGCTGTTGATTTATCTGATAAACCCCTTCTTGGATTTTGTCTAAAAGAAATTTGTCCAAAAGAAACTTCCTGAAAACTCTAGTGGATGCTTACATTGAGCTTGATATTGCAGCAGAGCAGCAATATGTTAATTCCTCTTGGGCTCTATATCTCAGAGTTTTAAAAAATGAATAGTGGAAAAAAATAAAAAGAAAATGGGAGGAAACTGTTTTGCTACGTTTCATTTTAAAATCCATGTGTGGCTTGTTTGCTGGTTTTTGTCTTTGCAGAGCTCTGCTGGCAGAATTTATAAAAACCGGAGACTCCACATCACTGGCAGACTTATATTTTTCCACTTCTCACAAAAGTATGGCCTTTCAGGTTAATTTTGTTAGATTGTGTTTGCTCCATAAATCAGAACACTTCCTGCCTCTCCAGACAATGAGCCTCAAGTCTGAAAATGCCTTAAATCACAAAAAAAAACCCAAACCTTTGTCCATGGTGAACAGATAATTTAAACACTTGTTATGCTGAAAATGCTATATACTTTATAATAGCGGTCTCTATGAAATTAACTACTTTTTACTGGAATTCCTAGTTTCTGAGTTATGGGTTTGTCTGAGCATGCCATTTGTGTTTGGAGTATACAAGGATGAAAGATAATGTGGTCCCATTGCTGAATAGGGCAGAGAATCTAGTGACAGAGGATATCAAAAAGCTCAGGCTATTCGATGCCTTCTTTGCCTACACCTATATTAGAGTTGCTTTTAGCAATGCTGGGTCCAAGACATCTTGCATCATCCTTATGCTGCTGATATACCCATAGAAATCTTTACTGCCTTTCACATCACCTGTCAAGGTAAAGCCGAGGTGTTTTATTTTTCATTGCCCCATCCCTCAACTCTTGTACAGTGTCTTCTGGGTCACTTGTTCCTGCTTCCAACTTCTGTATGCTTCCTTATCTTTCAACATAGTCATTATTCATTCATGAAGATCTGACATGCTGGGAAAACAAGTAGATACTTTCTGCACTAATTCTTTGAAGGTGGCACTAAATTATCCAAAATAGATGCACTCAAAGGTCCAGAAAGAGCTACAGGAAGTTCCAAGACAGCATCTGAAGTATTGTGTCCAGTTCCGAGCCCCTCATTTCAAGGACAGGGAGATGCTGAACAGAGTTCAGCGCAGGGCCACAAAGATGAAGGCAATGGAGCATCTCCTGTATGATGAAAGGCTGAGGGAGCTGGAGCTCTTCAGCTTGGAGGAGAATGAGGGGTGATCTCGTTAATGTTGACAAATACTTAATGGGCAAGTATCAGGAGGAAGGAGCCAGACTGTTCTCAATGATGGTCAATGATAGGACAAGGGGTAATGGGTACAAGCTGGAACATAAGAATTTCCAAAGAAAGATAAATAAAAACTTCTTCACTGTGAGAGTGACAGAGCACTGGCACAGGCTGCCCAGATGGGTTGTGGAATCTCCTTCTCTGAAGAAATTAAAAATTCATCTGGATGAGCTCCTGTGTAACCTGCTCTAAGTGGTCCTACTCTGGATTGGACTAGATGATCTTTCAAGGGCCTTTCCAACCCTTAGGATTCTGTGATTCCTTTGATGCTCCATGACTGCAAAAGAGAAGGCAAATATTCCACATCCCAAGTGTGAGTACATACAGGAAAAACTAACCTTACCTTTACTTCATGAGATGTTGCAATTATTTCTTACCATTAGGAAAGAAACCATGGGTCCATTATGAACAATTTTCTAAGGACCATCTGCAGCAATGATTAAAAGGGTGAAGACAGCGTTTCTTGGGAAATGAGAACAATTAAGTGAAAAAATGCTGTGGTGGTGTATACACCTACAGATCATGGAATCTTAGAATCATGATAGTTGGAAAAGACCTTTAAGATCACCGAGTCCAACCACCAACCTAACAATGCCAAGACCAACACTACAAGTCTACAAAATCCCCAGTCATGGGGCTGTGGAGGGAAGGAATACAGAAGAGTTTGGAATAGAACATAGGCAAAGCAATGCAGGACAGTTATGTTAATTATAAAGTGTCTGGATATGTCTGTAATTTCCTAAGTGATAGAGCCTTGAGAAATATACCATATGCCTCTCCATTTAAGCTACATATTTTAGGCTTTTTTCCCAAAAGTCATGGTTGTCAGAGACAGTGTACAATAAAGACTCATGTATTCCTCTTCACAATGACTCCAGGACTGTTTTACCTCACATACAAAAGTGGGAAATTCAGTATCATCTTCTCAATCACGAGAAGTCCAGATGCCACATGATTAACCCTCCCTTTCCCTTTTCCCTCCCTTCCAAGATACAAGGTCTGTAGGTTGTCCAGCAAGGACAGACACATTTGTCCTCTTCATTCTGTCAAAAAGTCAGTTGAGGGACTAAAAGTACACTTGTGAATAACTGCTCTGCAGAAGAAGAAAGGACAGTAAGTTTAGACATCATAACAATATGTAAAACAGTACATCAACCATATATAAAGAAGAAAACACAAGAAAAATGTCTATTATCACTTTACTACATTCTTCTGCAGATGAGATTTTGAGTATTTTTATTTGGGAGGAGGACCATTTCCTTCCATAGTGTGGTGGTTTAGCAAGGTGTCCAAGTCATAATGTCCCTCCCTCTCCTAAACTGGACAGGAGAGAAATATAATGAGTGGTTTGTAAGTTGAGATAAGGACAGAGAGACCACTCAGCAATTAGAGTCATGGGTAAAACAGACTCAATTTGGAGAGAAAAAGGTTGAGTCATTAATGAACCATCAGAACAGGGAGATGAGAAATAAAGCCAAATCTTAAAGTACCTCCCTCACCTCTCCCTCTTCCTGGGACTCCCCTTCCTTCCCACTCAGCAGCGCAAGGGATGGGGGTTGTGGTCAGTTCATTACAGATGGAGTTTGCCTCTGCTTCTTCCCAGGGAGAGGTCTCCCCATTGCTATAGTGTGGGGTCCCTCCCATGGGAGGGCATCCCTCACAAACTTCTCCAGTGTGGGTCTTTCCCATGTGCTGCAGCTCCTCACGAACTGCTCCATCATGGGGCCTCCCATGGTGGCAGCTCATCACACCCTGCCCCAACATGGTTCACTCATCAGGAGAACAGTCCTTCAGGAATAGATTGCTCCAGCCTGAGTCCCTCACAGGATCACAAGTCCTGACAGCAAACCTACTCTGGTGTGGGCTCCTCTGTCTCCCCACAGGCTCCCAGGAGCTGCTAGGAACTTACTCCAACACAAGCTTTCGAAGGAGTAACAGCCTCTTTCAGGCATCCACCAGCTCCAGTAGATCCATGGGCTGTGAGTGGATCTCTGCTTACCGGTGGTCCTCCATGGACTGCAAGGGGACAACCTGCTTCATCATGGGCTGCACCACAGGTCCCAGGGGAATCTTTCTTTGAGACCCTAAGCACCCTCCTCTCCCTCCTTCTCCACTGATCTTGGTGTCTGCAGAGATGTTTTCACATTCTCACTCCCTGTTGCTGCTGCAGTTTAGCAACTGCACAACAACTTCTTCCCCTTCTCAAATACGTTACTCACAGAGGTGTTACCTTAGACACTAATTGGCCAGGGCCTTGGTCAGCTGTGGGTCCATGTTAGAATTGACTGGCAATAGCCCTGTCAGATACAAGGAAAGCTTCTGTCAGATCTTTGTTTAAAGAAGCCACCCCTGTAGCTCCCTCCACTACCAGAAAACATGGCCCAGGCAAAACCACTACATATGGCTTCCAAGTTTTTAGTTTACAATTTCTTTCTCTAAAATGTCACATTGCTTTCTAAAATGGCTTTGATGTGGAACATTGTCTGATTGGGATTTTTTCTGTCTTATGGTAGAGTACTTAATTTAAGGTAATTGCATCTTTGTACTGTGATGTACTGTGGTTTTGCATAATTTTATTAGCCATGGAGTGAAACCATGGAATTAAAAAAAATCAACCAAATTTAATGATTTCTATTGTTGTCTATGGAAGTTACAGATACTTTGAATATAATACCAATGTTCTGCAGTGCAGATTTGCATTAAAATTGTATGTATTGAGTGTCATACAGCAAATGAAGACTTGATATAAACTAGATTTTTAAATGGTAATTAAAGAGGGATTTTTCTAACCCATTCATCTGAAAAACAAAAAAAAAAAGCCACAAAAATTTGCTATGTAGGGGATGTTAGAATACTTAATACAATACAACACCTAAGTGATTGCTCTGCAAAGGAAATGTCAAAGTGCCTCTTTAAATGCAGCAGACCTTGCAGAGGGAATGAGCTCTGGATGAATAATAAACAGAAGGATTAGCAATGGCTTAGAACATTAGAGCAAGAGTGTAAGGAAAAGAAGTAAAACAATTGCTGTTCCCCACGTCTGTGGTGTCCTTACTGGCATTTTGATATTTTATTCCTATTTTGTACTAAACAGTCCTGAGAAATGAGAAACAAGTTCCATAATGCATAGCTTTTGCAACACATAAAGGACAGAAAAATTCCCAAGCACTGATATGTAGAACCTTATCTTTCTGAAATTATTTTAAAATTTATTTTCCTGGCAAAACGTTGAATATATATTTTATTGTTGTTCTTTTTACTCTGAATTCACACACTGTGCATGGATACCTCATAGAGCAAAATTATGTCCCCTGGAGACTGCCATTTTTCTCAGTAAAGGAAAGTTCAACTTAGCATATATATTATTCCTTGACACCACCTATGTGATCAGGAAATCCCACAAGAGTGCATCTTGAGCATTTTAAAAGTAATATCTCGTGAAAATAAAACATATGTTGAAGGTAGATTCAGTACATATTTTTTGTGTGACTAACCCTTAAGAAATCCAGTTTGTCTCTTATGTTGTTATGTAACACTTATGTGCACATTTTGCAGCAACCCTCTGAAAGAAGTGAGTCTGCCCTTCCACACCCCCAGCTTTGCAGCAGGATTCTAGTCCATCCAGGCAGACAGTGCACTCACTTTCAAGAATCTTGGCATTTTAGAGTAGGTAACACAGTTTCACATTGTTAGTAAAAAAGATTGGTTTCCACACATGAAATCAGGTCATTTTCTATACCTGCAGTTACACTTAGCTGTATTGCAGCAATAGCCTGAAAACAGACATACTGAAATGTATTAAGCTGGAAATGAAGCAAATATCCTTGAAGCTCTGTGATTAGCGTCATACATGAATATGAAAAATTTAAATGAGAAAAAAACATCAGCAAGATGCTGATGTTAGTTGTAAGTATGGGATAGATGCTGGAGATCTAGTCTAAATAGTGATTTAGAAGAAAAAATTATAGAGTGGTTATGTGCAATTTTTTAAAATATTTATCCATTCAAATAATAGCAGCTCATGTCTATAACTCTGCCAAGCAAAATTATTTAAAAGATGTAGAAATAGAATGTGTAGCTCTTGCTTGACTTCCTAGTGAAAATCTTGGACCTTTGAAGTTCTGTAAATTCTTACACTTGAGACAAATAGTTATTATTTTGAGACTCTTTGGATTCATGAATATGAGAGGTGTAGCAATTAATTAATTAGAAATTAGGTTTGTAGTCAACAAAACAAGCCATGGCTATAAATAAAATGCTGAGGTTTACAATCCTGCCTTCTAACAGTGGGTCAGATCTTTTGTTATATCAATTATCAATTCTGAGTGAAATTTTCAAGATGCTATTCTCACTCTCAAGGAAACAAGAGAAGTGAACATATGTTTTTCTTCTTGTGTCTTCGTTAGTGCAGTATGTTTTGCCCCTTGTTCTGCATTGTCCTAAGTTGCACATTCAGTGTTCCATGAGAAACAGATCTTGCTGTAATTTTTCAGCAGCTTTCCAGACACACATCACCCAAACTTGTCACCTTGCATGGGGTTGTTGTGGCTCAACTGCAGGACCCAACACTGCTTTGTAGAATGTTCAGATCCCTCTGTTTTATAAACACAGAGAACAGTTTACATGATTCCCTGCTTATGACAAATTAGTAGTTAATTATCACCATACCTTTCACTGGTCTTTAATGATGTGAAACAGCTACTTCTAATTTTCAAGAAAACAAAGCTGAACTACTCCACTGATGCAGTGTTCCTTATCTACCAAATACACTTTATAACTTTGCCTTTCCGTTCTTATTCTCATTTTTACCTCATAAATCTTTCAAATTATGGCTTCCATACCATACCGTAAGAAAGCAAATTCTTTCCTGGCTCAGCAAAGCTACTCAAAACCTAACATCAAGTATTTTTTTCTATTTAAGGAAGGAATTTTATCACAATTTTGGTTCTACATGAAGTAAGAGAGTAACTACTGTGTATTATAATGCTGATGTCTTTATCAATGTGTCTAATCTAAAGTAACACAGTATTGATTTTCTTAGAACCATAGAATAATTTTGGTTGGAAAAGACTGTTATGATCAAGTCCAACCTGACATTGCTTCCACTAAACATAGTCCATCACTAAATCATAACACTGAGTGGCACATCTACATTTCTTTTGAATAGCACCAGGGATGGTGTCTTAACCAATTTCCTGAGCAGCCTGTTCCAAGGCTTGAAAACCCTTTTGGTGAAGAATTTTTTCATAATATCTAACCCGTGCCACAACTTGAAGCTTTTTCCTCTCATCCTCTCTGTTATTACTTGGGCAAAGAGACCAACACCCATCTCTCCACAACCTCCTTTCAGGTATTTGTAGAGAGCAATGAGGTCTCCCCTCAGTTTCCTTTTCTTCAGCCTAAACAACTTTAGCTCCTTCAGCTGTTCTTCATAAGACTCGTTCTCCAGACCCTTCACCAGCTTCAGTGCCTTTCTCAGGACTTCAATGTCTTTTTTTGCACTGAGGGGCCCAGAACTGGACACAGTATTTGAGATGCAGCCTCATTAGCACTGAGTACAGGGGGATAATCACTTCCCTGGTCCTGCTAGCCACACTATCTGATACACACCAGGATGCCATTGGCTTTCTTGGCCACCTGGGCACATTGATGGCTCACATTTAGGTAGCTATTGACCAACACCTCCTGTCCTTTTCTGATGGACAGCTTTCCAGACACATATCACCCAAACCTGTTACTTTGCATGGAATTGTTGTGGCTCAACTGCAGGACCCAACACTGCTTTGTTGAATGTCAGGGCCTGTTCAGCTCCCTCTGTAGAGCCTTTGTATGCTCAAACAGATCAATGCTTCTACTCAACCTGGTGTTATCAGCAAACTTACTGATGGTGCACTCAATCTCCTCATCCAGATCATTGATAAAGATGTTGAACCGAACAGGCCTCAGCACTGAGCCCTGGGGAACACCACTGGTGACTGGCCACCGATTGAATTTAACTTTATTCACCACCACTCTCTGGACCCAGCCATCCAGCCAGTTTCTCAGCTGGTACACTTGTCCAACCCATGGGCAGCCCGTTTCTCCAGGATGATGCTGAGGGAAGTGATGTCAGATGTTTTACTAAAGTCCAGGTAAACAATATTCACAGCCTTTCCCCTATCTATTAAGAGGGTCACCTTGTTAGAGAAGGATATCAGATTAGTCAAGCAAGACCAATATATTATAGCTTGGCAGCTAGAAATTAGTAAAGGGAATAATCAAAGACAGCATTTCAGATACTCTTGTTTGTACACCTGCTTATTTGCTACTTTTAGAGTGTTAGGTCCAAGACTACTGAAAATCACAGATCACAGAATGGTAGGGGTTGGAAGGGACCTCTAAAGATCATCTAATCCAATCCCTCTTCTAAAGCAGGACCACTTAGATCAGGTCATACAGGAACACATCCAGGAGAGGTTTGAAAACCTCCAGAGAAGGAGATTCCACACCTTCCATGGGCAGTCTGTGCCAGGACTCTGTCATCGTTATGGTAAAGAAGTTTTTCTTTAAGTTTAGGTGGACCTTTTGTGTTCCAACTTTTGTCCATTATCCTTTGTCCTGTCACTGGACACTACTCTTGATATGAATATTTTAAATACTTACAAGTATTATTGAGATCACCCTTCCATCTCCTCTTCTCCAGGCTGAACAGTACCAGGCCTCTCTCCACATAGCTGCTCTCCAGCAGGTCAATCCCCAGCCTGTACTGGTGCATAGGGCTGTTCCTTCCCACAGACAGGACTCTGCACTTATCCTTGTTGAACCTCATTGGGTTCCTCTCAGCCCAAAATAGTCTTCAAATTGCTATGTCACGAAAGCTAGAGATATATTATAGGATATATTATTATTATAGGATGTGTGACCAGTAATCTCACTTACAACCTCTGTTCCTACTTCCTAATGCACAGTGAACAACAAAATGGAGACCACAGGGTGCTCATTTTGGCACAGCAGTTGGACTGATCATGCATGAACTGTGCTCCACTCTGTTACGACCCTGCGGTCCCTTTATGTGGGGTCTTGTGCTCTTCTGGTATTCTATTTGGTCTAAGGCGATTATGTGTTGTTGTGACACACAGTTAGCAGACACAATATGGGTAGAAACTACTGAGATTTAAACCACCAAATGATGTATTTTAAAGACCATTAGAGAACTCAAAATGGTGAAAATGTTAGCAAAAATTTTCTTTTTGCACTCCTTGAAGTAAAATAAGTAATGAGGAGAAGAAGTCTGTTTAGTTGTTCTCTCTGATAAAGCTAGCTCTCCCTAAAGGCAGCTACTTAGGATTTAACATCAAACATCTTCTTTCAAAGTGGAAGCAAATACTTAAACTACTATTTGAAGATTAATATTTCTACAGTGCTTACCTCAGTGTGTATATACATATTCCATGAACTGTTGTAAGCTGTGTTTCTGAGAGCTGCTTCCCAGCTAAAGAAGTAGACACTTCTAGGCAATATTGTCCATTATTTCATGAAATATATATTCAAGCATATGATGTAGAGGAGCTCTGTTTTAACAGTGAGATGCCAAAACAGAAAGAAGAATAAAAAAAAGAAGGTATAACAATTACAGAAAAAACAAACTGCTTTTACGTTATGGTTCACAGGACATGAAACAGATGTCTGGCACACAGGGCTTCTGCCATTCTTTTTCATTTTGGCCTTGGCTGGTTTTGTAGCTCCCAAGCACCAAATAAAGCTCTAATACAGTACTGCAGCATTCAATGAGTAGGACTGGCATACTCTGTATAGAGTCAAGGCACTGAATAATTCACATTTTTATGTATCATTGCTAGCTTGTGATAGCTCCAAGCAGAGTAACCATCCCTCAAGGTAATAAACTAAAATAGAATTATGATAGTGCCTTCATAGATATCACAAAATAAATCCATGGATGAGACTTTATTGTTAAGCTACAGTTCTCAGGTCAGAGGAGTCAACCAAAGACAGTATTTTTAAACACTCTTCACTTTGGTATTTCCTCTCTTTCACACTGTCTCTATCTGCCTAATAAAATTAAGGGTTTTTTTGGGTTTTTTAAAGATGATTGCTGCATGGAGTAACAATCGTGTTCACGAAGCTCTAAAGTTAAACCAAAGTCTATCAATATTTAACAAAGCTACCCAATGTATTTATAAAGAAGACTAAGGAAAGCTTTAGATGAGAGGAGTAAATCACGCCTCTCAAAAGTGAAAGAGCTTTCTCAAAAAAAAAAAAAAAGGAAGAAAATAATCAAGCCATTTTAAGTGAAAACAAGATGTAAGCTTAGATCAAGTGGTGACTATGTGGAGATTACATTTTTTTTCTGAAAAAAATTGAAGAATTCTGAAGAAAGTTGAGAATCCAATATCTTCCATTTACGTAAAGAAGGTTGATTTACATACCATCATTTGGAATCATATGTGACAAAACCACAGCAAGGCAAAGTTACACTAAATCTTTTTCATGAATTTTTATTTGCTGTCTGTTGTTTGGGTTTTGCCTTTTTTTCCATTTCCATCTGAAACTTCTGTTAACATTTCAATATTAACCATATTTAAAACAAGAGGGATGAAGAGATCAAGAGATCTTTATTGTTTGACCAGATAGTACTAATGTGCATATATTATAAAAACAAAACAAAACAAGGAAAAGCAGGGGAATTTTTTTAAAGTTCTTTACCATTCAATATCATATAAACAAAAAATTGGTTAATCTATTTTTAGATGTTCAAAATAAGACAACAGATAGTTTAACGATTGCAGTCATAAAAAACCCCAGCATTTTAATAGTGTCCCTGGACTATCCTCAAAAGGAATAGACTAAGGCTTCATTTTAATTTCAAGGTGATTAATTTTATGTAAAACATTCAATTTTTTACCATTTGGTCTGTTTTTAGTAAGTCCCTAAAGTAAATCTTTTAAATCATTCTTTGGCCATTTACATGAAAAATGGATACCATTTTATAGAAAGCAAAACTCAGCGAGAAAATAATTCAGGCTCAGGCTAGATATTAAAATATATGGATATAAAATTTTGGTGTGAAAGTGGAAAAAAAAGATATTTTCTTCAAAACAAAGTAGAATAACAGGCACTGTAGATCAAAGGCCTGACTCATCTACATTGACAACAAAATTTCTGCCAGTATTCAGAACAATAGTGTAAAATGATGAATTTGTTTTTGCCCGCTTTAGTTTGTTTGCTCCGGTAGACATTTGTTTAACATGAAATACCAGCCTGGACCATGTTACAATTCAACATGTAACCAGATCAGCTGTCTTTACAATATAACAAGTTTTGCATAACTGTGCAAAATTTAGTCAAAGCTTTGCACTGACTGGTCTTTCATCTTGTTTTTTTTCATTATAGATGTCCAGAACTGCAATGTTTAAATACAATATACAATATTGGAAGTGGAAAAAAATAGATTTTATCCATCTGTGAGGATTAAAATGTTAAATAACTGAAGGTTAGCATAATAACAAACTGGTATTAATTCGCAGCTACACTGTGTTATCTGTGGAAGCACAGTTAAAGCTCACATCTGCAGAAGTTTCCAGTTAACTGTTCAATGTCCTCTCTCCTACCAAAGTAAACACATCCCAAGAGGCATCTGGCATTTTCAAGGATATGACTTTGCATTTCCAATCTAGTCCAATCTTTGAAATTAAGTACCTTATTTTTGCAAGACAAATGGCGTCTGATTCTGCCCTTAAGAAGCTGATTTGGCATATGGGTATTTGCACATGTTGTACACAATGTGCATTCCACGTACATATGTGTCAATGGATATATGTGAAAAACGTGTGAGGTTAGTTGCTCTGATTCTATATTATAGTTTTCTTGGTACATTTTACAGTAGGATTGTTTTGTGTATATTTCTGATTTTAGACCCTATGTGTGGATTTAAGAAACATTTTCTATAGTTTTTAACTATGTGTTTCAATGTTGTGGGTATTTGAAATATTAGATACACTGATGATTGATTCTCCATCTGTGTTTGGCAATTAGGGTAAAATGTTCTTAATCTCTGCAACCTCATTTTATGTGCTACAGCATAAAGTGCATTTTGCTTAATTAGAATTCCTATTATTGTTAAATGCTTTATTATATGTTTGTATAACAGCAGTGCTTTGAACATTAGGATCTTACTGAGACTCATGAGCCCCAGCAAGGAAATTTTTCTGTCCCTGGCTTACCTCCATTCTTACATAGAAATGCATATGAGGATGTGGTTAACTTAAAATTCAGCAAACTGATCTGTAGGAAGTGGCAAGGTGTAAATGGAGAAGAGAGCTGGGGAAGGGTGTGGGAGAACATAGGGCTGTTACCACTTTTCTTTGTTGGTTGTAGGTAGTTCTGTGTATGGCCACAATGTTGAATTCATTCAGGCTAAGAGAAGTGGAATAGGCACACTTTTATTGGTCAGTATGTGTTAGGAGAAGCGGCCTAAAGTGTCTTTCAGAGTTCTAGGAGCTAGTGCTTGAATACATCAAGTCTGCAACTTTGAACAAAAGCCATTAAATATGCAACATGCTTTTTGACATAGGCTAAGGATGAAGTTTCTGATGATGGATGAGTGTTTTTGCAACTGAGTGGCTGACTGGAAAGAGCAAGGCCATAGAATTGAGTTGGAGGCCTGTGGCCAGTGAAGTTCCTCAGGGATCGGTTCTGGAGCCAGTCTTGTTCAACATCTTCATCAATGACCTGTCTGAGTGGACAGAGTGTACCCACAGCAAATTCACTGATGACACCAAGTTGGGGGGACTGGCTGATTCCGCAGAGGCTGTGCTGTCATTCAGCAGGATCTTGACCTGCTTGAGAGTTAGGCAGAGAG
>WBNH01003613.1:0-12061 GCA_013401255.1 Urocolius indicus | reverse complement strand
CCAGCACAGGGCCACCAAGATGATCAGGGGACTGGAGTATCTTTCATACAAGGAAAAGCTGTGGGAACTGGGGCTATTTAGTCTAGAGGAGAGAAGATGGAGGGGGGATCTTATTAACACTTACAAATATCTAAATGATATGTATCACACAGTTGGGGTATCCTTTTTTTCTATTGTATCTAGCAACAGGACAAGGAATAATGGAATGAAGCTGGAACACAAAAAGTTCCATTTAAATATGAAAAAAATTCTTTTACTGTTCAGGTGAGGGAGCCCTGGCACAGGCTGCCCAGAGGGGTTATGGAGTCTCCTCCCTTGGAGGTCTTCAAAACCCACCTGGACATGTTCCTATGCCACCTGACCTAGGTGGACCTGCTTGAGCAGGAGGATTGGACTAGATGATCTCTAAAGATCCCTTCCAACACTACCATTCTGTGATTCTATGATTCTGTGATGTAGAGGAGGAAAAGACACATAGAATTGAAATGTACCTGCTCTTCTCTTTCCCAGGTGTGGAAACAGGGCCTTGCTTCCCCCTAATTCCTCCTTCTGCTAAGAGAATTGTATTGTGAGTGGGTACTTGCAAAGCACAGAGAACTTGAAAAACATGGGGCAGGTAGTTCAGTGGCTGTACTGAGCCCTGTCCTGGTTTAATTTAACGTGTAACCAGGGAACAGAATTAGAAATTCATGATTTTCTTGGGTAAGGGGGTGGGGAGTTTTTTGCCAAAGGATGATATTAATAAAATTTCAGTAGGAATACTAGATCTCCTTAAAAACTTATTTAAATCTTCCTCTAGCCATAGAGTTCAAAAGAAGACTTAGCTCAACTGTCTCACATGCTCCTCAAAAAGAACGTGATGTACATTTAGAAGAGTGCATGAATGAGGAAGAGGATCAATAGCAAAATCTAACCAGAGGAAAAGTATTCCTCAAAGGGAAGAGCAATAACACTTTAAGATTATTAATAATGTTATAATTTTTACTGACACTCAATGTTTAAACTGCTAGCAGTTATGTTACCAGTTAACACATGGCATTTATAAGTACAATATGGTTTTGTTGTGGAGTGGGGCTTCTTTTGCTGTTAAGGGTTTTTTTAATTATTTTCAATTAATGTGCTTCATTTCTTGTGATATCTAAGACCACATGATCTTTCAAAAGGATTATTTATGGACTGGGTTTTTCTTTTGATGTCTGAAAGGTAAGCTAGAGAAATGCTTGTGATGGTACTGATAAAACATAAATTAAACAGTTGAATAATATAAATCTTAGCTAATACCTAAGGGTGAAATCTGACATAGTTCAAAACAATATGTTATAGAGAATGAATTGTTCTTTACAGTATGGTTTTTATGACTTTTCTGTATATCTTTTTGCATATCATGTCTATTTGTTTTCCTAGGCACGGTAGTCACAAAACCTCATGTACAAACATCAGAGCAGGAAGTTCAGTTACTGTCAAAGACTGTGGAAGAGTTAAGGCACATCCTTCTTTAGTCCTGTGATGATGTATTGAGCATTTAAAAACCAGAAAGAACAATAATTCGTACATATTCGTGCAAATATATCTTACACTCTGCTTAGCTCTCAAGTCTATTAATGTATGTTTGCATAGTTTCTAGCAGAAAGATATTGGCAGATGGGTCAGTTTCCACCTGTAATGGTTATTTGTAATCCATAATAACTATTTCTTTAGCGTTGCTTGGTTTGGTGTTTTTTTGGGGGTGGGGGGAAGGGATGTGGCAAGTTGGTGTTTAATACAAATTTGATGCAAGTTCAACTCACAAATTAGTTACTGTATTTTTCAAAGGCCCTAAAAGTACTGGAACAAAGAAACTGCAGGTCCCAGAAGACAGACATCCAGGCAAGAAAATCAAATATTTTTTTAAAATAAAATAGCAACTAATATATTTTTAGTATTTTAACTGGTTACTTTTCAGTCATTGCTCTCAGGTATAACCATCAGAGCCGATAAAGCATTCTGTTTATTACTGCTAGCAAAACCGCTACAAGCATTGACAAGGTGAGGTCCTTACTCACATAAACACCAGGGACAATTAAATTTCAGTGGCAGTCACTCTTATCATTAAACAGTTCCATTTTCAACTGTTTTTAAGCTCACTTCTGGAAGGTCAGCATGACCAAGTAAAAAGTGTTTGTAATCTTAAAATTATGCATGTTATCCCTCTGATCTGCTTATACTATACTCACTAGATATTGAGATGTTTCAAGGATATTAGCAGGTTAACATTTTAAATTGATGTCTCACACACCAAATCTGTAATAACTACTGTACTTGAATACTATAGGGAATCCTTGTTGCAGGAGGGGTGATAATTCTTTTATTGTAAAACTGTCAACTTACCAGTGTTATCTTGTGTTACAGTGGATTAGAAAGGCATAGTCTCTAAAAAGAAAGGGTTTCTTATTAGCAACTGCTAATACTCTTGGATTTCTCAGCTTTGCCCCATCTTACTGCAGACAAAAGTACTCAGCACTCACAACAAGTCTATTTTTTGCATTTGATTCTTGTAGGAACTGGTCAACTCTCATGATTTCAGGTAACATTATTAAATGTATTTATGGGTAGCTTTCTAATAGCTCAAATCTCTGTGCAAATGAGATGCCAAATTTTAGCATGGAATTTTTGTGATTCTCAGACTCCAGCTTGCCAGAAACAAAAAGTCTTCTTGTGGTGAGGGCTGTGTGATAGTGTGGTGCTCTCCTGTGAACTATTGTGTGACCCTGGTGGTACGTGTACATAACCAGAATTAGGGATAGGCTAATGCACTTTTCAGGGCAAATACCTTTCACAAATGCCTATAGTGTTGGTATTTGCTCTCCTGGAGACACTCATTTAGTGCACCTCTGCTTTTACAGGTAAACATTACCTCTTCACTGTCAAATTCTCCCTATGCAATCTTTTACTAGAATCTGGTATAAATATTGAGATGAAGGAGGAGTCATACAGACATTAGTAGGACTCTTGCCTGCTATGTGAGGTGCAGCTGGACAGCTTTTAGGGACAGCTGGAGTGCTATCTTAGAATAGGATTGTCATCAGTCCTCCAAAGTACCAGGTGTATGCCTCCTTTTGCAGTGCACACAGGAATAGGAGACTATGTAAAGAAGGCAAAAGGTATAAATGAGAAAAAACCTTTGCTTCCCTGCTCTGGAAGAAATAATTTTATTTGACACAAGCAATGGATGAATTAATCAAGAAGAACTGATCCTCTAGAGATACTATGTAATGCAGCCAATGGTACTATATTATTTAACTGCTGTCAAAAATAACTCGATGTGAGCAAAATTCACTCTCTGCATTTGGAATTTGCATTGAGAGGAAAAACTCTTCAGTGACTTTACAAAGATTGTGCCAAGTTTGTACAGCATCTTGGATTTGAGAGTCAAGATAATTCTATTAAATCCTACTAATAGATTCTTTACCACTATGTGGGTTCATTAAGGCGTTTATTAGCATTAAAGCCTCTTTCCCTAAGGACACAGTAAACACAAATTACATTGTCAGTCTATGAACTTTATTGTTTTCTCTACAGATTACACCTTAAAACAATGTTGCAGAGACAAAGATTTGAGCATGGGCTGAACAAAGCCATATATCTTTCTACCTAGATGCCATGGGTGGAGGACACTGAGTAGTGTTGTTTTTGGTTTTCTTTATTTTTTTAGTGTCTCCTAGTCTCACATAAAATAAGTTTGCATTGGCTCAAATATATTTTCAACAAGATGACTATGAAGTTACACTGCACAAATGAGGTGGTGAACCATAGCAAAGTTTGAAGGAACAATACAATATATGCTCAGGAGTTAAACACCAGTCTTTTGTCTTTTTTCTTTCTTCTTTTTTTTTTTTTTTTTTTTTTTTTGTGGAAACAGAGTGAGGCTATCTATCAACATTGCATATTTATAAGGTTTAAAGCAAAATAAAATAATTATTTTGAGGCTAAGACCCGAGGAAATAGGAGGTGTTAGCAAGAAAGGTTTTTGTGAAAATGAACTGCATAGTATTTGCAGTCTTCATCTTGTCAGGATGAATTGACATAACACAGAAAACACAGATAAAAAACGTATCTAAACAAATGTAATCACCTAAACTCAGGCAGAAAGTGTGCAGACACCTTCTAGTCTTTGTAGCCTGTACCAGAAAACAAACTCATCTACACATAAGCCAAAGGAATAAAGTGAATTCAATAACTTTACCCAAATCTCTTTACTTAACATACCCTGTGCAGCTTACAAAGTTGACTGACAAAAAAAAATTTTGCATTCAAAAATTATATCATCTGGATCCACTTATAAGGAGATTACTACCTACATGCTTCCAAGTCCATTGTCTCCATTTGACTATTCGGGTATAAACTGTGAAAAACTGAGACAATTATCAGTGTTAAAGGCTTACAGAAAACTGATAGACGGTTACAGAAGCAGCATCTTACTGTTAAGTCTTGTCAAGTCAGGCTATTTTAGTGCAATTGTTTTTATCTAGTACCTCTTAACCACTTCTGCTTCATCACACTAAAGGGAAATGAGATTTACCTGTCCTTGTTCTGATATATTCTTTAAATCTTTTCTAGCTCCACTATCACTTTCGCAGGTAAGCGTCGATTGAGTCTCATGGTAAATGTTTTTACTGATTTTAACTTTTTAATATACACTCTTGTAATCCAAATGGAGGAGAAAATTTCTTAATTGCACTATGTAATCTGACTTCATAGCAATATCTTTTTCCTAGCAGACATTGTAGACCAAAAATCATCTTAGAGTTGGTGATTAAAGGAAAATGTTAATTAATTCTAACTTTTCTTGTATTTTCTTCTTAGAGTTTGTTAATATGAAAAGGAGAAGAAAAAAGCTTATTTTTAGTGTGTCACATGTTTAGCTGTTTATTCAGTCATATGTCATGATCAGGAGATACTAGGATAATTTTCCTTGCTGTAGCTTTTAATATGCAAGGCACAAATGAGAATTTCCTTGGTCTAATGCCATGAAAATCTCTTTGCCTTCAACACAGGTTTCTCTTTTTTGACCTTTTAGTTTTATAACTTGTGAGGATGAGGTACCTGCATGCTAATTTCAAGACAATTCATAATGTCTGTATTTTTCTTCCCACAGAAAAAAAGGTAAACTATATAGTAGCCTGACTTTACTCGGCTCATAATGCTGGTTCAGATCACAGCTTTGTTGGAGTGTTGGTTGTTTGATTGTTTCTAGCTATGTGGATGGTAGATCAAATCAGATTCACATCTCTTTCTGACACTTAAAGGTTTAAACCATTCAGTCACAGGGTAACCCTCAGGGCTTTGGATAAGCAAACTGTGTCAGATATACAATAAATGTTAAAAGAAATAGCCTGATGCAGTCCTTCCAGATATTTTCTTCTCCAAAGCCATTTGTGAGAAATGTGTTCCAAAAGAGGAATATGTGCACATGAAGAAATAAAGTTTTTAACTAGGAAGTGAAAGCATGAAGAAAAGGCAGAGGACATCTGAAAAGTGTGATGGAGAAATTTGCTGAGAAGACCCTTTGAGATAATTGATTTACTGGTAGAGTAAGCATCCTGGAACTGGATTTGTGGCAGAGGAGTGAGGGTCATAAATCATATTAAGTAAGGTTGACAAGAAAAATCATTAGACAAAACAGTACAAAATCAATAAAAGCAATTCAGTTTGGAAATAAACAACATAGCAGTTAGAGACAGAAAACATGCAGCAGAAATACTGCCACTGTCAAATTAAACCATGTATGGATGTTTCATTTGGAAGACTGGCTGTGCTTGGTCTTTTTGAGAGGAATGTTGAAATGACTTCAGATCATGTCCTTTCCTGACAGCTATACAGCATAAAGGTGCTAGGCTTTTGTAAAGTACCTGTGATATTGACAGGAAATGGGCTTTGTTGAGTAGGAATATGCTTGTCCTAAATTTTAGGTATAAGCAGCTGAGAAACACTGCTAACAAAGCCATTCTGTCTTGGCCCTAATACAGCAACAGTACCAACTCTCCTATATGTAGTTCAGCATATTATACTTTCATTTTGATGAGATTGCACAATCAGGTCAGAGCAGCTCCTCTGGATCTTTTACTATGGAGAGGAAATGCTGCCAGTGTTTTGGCAGCCTTCTCTGAGGCTGCTGGTGGCTCTGCTGGCTCAAAGCTTGTGGAGTTATATCTTGTGACAGCGATGCAGCAGCTGGAAGAGGAAGGCAGGAATCAAAGCTGAGGCCAACAAGGACTGGGAAGATCTCTGGAGGTGTAGAGTGGATGAGTGGTACTTTAAAAATTATCGACTCTCAAACACTTATCTTCTGCACAGTATCTGACATGCTTTAATTCCCTGGGGCTTATGCCTTTTTTTTCACTCCAGTTCCTCCATGACTGAGACATAATTTCTTAATCAATATGATATAATAACATTAGATAAACTCATTCTCATGCAATAAAGATTTCTCCTCATCAAAATTTTCATCCAATAGCAACAGTTAAAATGAAAAAGAAAATTACATTGAATGTAAAGTAAGTATAACATGAGTGATAGGAAGGGAAAAAATGCTTTCTTAAAAGTAACAGGAATTCCATTATCATTAAATAGATGGTTAAGTTTTCTTGACAGTATTTAATTCATTCAATGTTAGATGATTCTGCACGTACTCTGCTAGTAATTTTCATGACTAAAGGGTTCGGCAAAGTTTCATATGGAATTTCCAAAGGCACTTTTAGGAAACAGCTGCTCGAATCAGCAAATTCCAGGAAAGCACAGATGTCCCACGTCCGTACACTGATAATTTCAGGTGTCAGGTCTGTTTCTTTCATGAAGAAAGTCAAATTGAGGTACAGGTTACACTGTCTCAAAAGGCGAAACCACATCCGGTTTTTATAATCAGGACACAGATCTGAAAGTGATCACTTGAACTCTGTGGATGTTTCAGGCATTCAGTACTTATTAGCTAACACACAGAAGTTTTACACAGTTTTCTTGAAGATAAGTTTCTGTAAAACATGACAGATACATACAAAATCTGATGTGATTAAAAGAGGAGCTGATTACTTCTAGTTCAGCTGAATTTTTACTTTTCAGTAGCACTACAGGTCTCATTTAGTCCCTAAAAGCCACTTCCTCCCTGGGTCCTTCTGTGCTGTTTTAAATATAATTGTAAAGCTGATGTGTTTAAAAGAGAAATGACAATTACTTTTACCATATTGGCTAGACTGAAATTATTGGTTAGATTATAATGAAAAAGATAACTAAAAAAAAAAACTCAAACCAATTGTGTCTGATGGAGACTGGCTTTTTCTGAGCAGTAACTCAGGTAGCTTGAATAGACACAAGAACCAGTTGTTTTATTGTTTACAGCAGAAAGAGGAAAATATGGCTTTTTATGAAAGCACATTTGAGTTTGAAGTTGAACATCAGATTCAAAGTTTATCACCAATCAACACAAAGTTTTAGAAAGCTGTAAAGATACTATGCTGATTTTGAAAGTGGCATTTTTCTCTCTTGTTCTGATAGATTGCCCTTTTCATTCCCCCAGTTGAACAGCTTCACAGGCAACAAAAGTTCTTTGCTGAAGCTTCCTTAAAAACCAAGATTTTGTGACTCCTTCTGACTTATAGTTTATTAGATTAATGCTCAGCTAATTCTGTGGCAAATACTGTCCCTAAATTTGTAAGCAATCATAAGGGTTACTGAGACTCCTTCCAAGCTTGTGATATTACGTGCTATTTGGAAACTACCAGCAGAGAACAGGAGGTTACTAGACACTGTTAAGTTACAAAAATTAAGATAATTGGAAGTGTGGGTTAATCTATTTTTTTAAAAATATCCCCTAGGAAATTATCTCCCAGGACAATCTCAAAGAAACATAATTTCCTTTGGAAATAACTAGGTGAGGTACAACAGATTGTTACCATACAACAGAGTGTTAGCATCCTTCAGTTCAATATATTTAGGGCTTGTAGTACAGAGCTTAAGAATTTAATGTACATTCACCTGAAAGTACACTAGGAACAGATCAAAGCAATTAGTTTTGCTTAAAAAATAAAAAGAAATTGGAATATTTTAATGTTTTTAGTTTTGACATGTCTTTAAACTTGAGTTCGGTCCTTTGGAAATAAAAGTATTTTAAATGCAATAAGACCTTATTTCAGAAATGTGTGTGTATTCTGTATAAGCTGAACTGGCTATGCAGGTAAAACTCAAGAAAAAAAGGTAGTTCTCACTTTCGGACAAAAGATTGACTGGATGAACTGCTGAAGGAGAATAGGCACCAACCAAGAGTTTGATATTCACTGGCAACTTTTTTGCTTTCTAAAAGAAATTGTTTGGACTTGGGTCTTTGTCAAAGTATTCCTTTCCTGTAAATCCCACTAGAAGTTTCTCTTAGTACTGTCAGTCCCAGAGAAAACTTTGCAAAAAACCTTCATTTACGCAATTAACCTAAGACACTGTGGATAGATGTCACTTAGGTGAGGGAAAGGCAAAGCTCTAAGCTATTTAGTTCTTGTCCTTAATCAGTTGTCCCACTTGAGGATACTTGCTAGGATGATCTTGACATTGGCAGTACATCGAGGAAAAAAATGGTTACACTTCCTTTTACTGACAGCTTTCCATCTTAGGAGCTGGCAACCAGCTTAGTGCACTTTGGTGCAAGGCCATATCATCTCTCTTCAATGAAGTTTCTGGGAGCTCTGTTGGATTTGGTGTAGTATGATTCATGAAGTGAAAAGTTAATCTGCTGATGCATGAAATGGATTTTGTCCTGGTGCCCTCTGGCCAGATGACTCCATCTAGTAAGAGCCTGTCAGCTCCAAGACTGTCCCCATTGGAAACTACAGCACTTAAATCCGAATGGGCTCAAGGCTGAAATGTAGTTCTGCCTCTGTAGGGCAGCTGTATCTGCATAACACATAGAAGCCACAACAGGTGCATGATCCCTGCTCATGAGAGCAACACAGGCACTGCAGCTTCATCTATCTCACATGTTAACAAATGGTCCATCTTTGTGCCTGAATGGATCCTACAGTGAATCCTTTGAACACCTACCATTTGTATTAGTTGGTACAGGGTAGAAATAATCTTGGAAATTTAAGTATACTGTCATTTTGCCATGCTTTCTTCTACCTCTCAAAAATCACTTGATGCAATTTTTACCCCAGAAGTATTTTATTTAAAAAAAATACCCTCTTAAACTGAAAACTGCTAGCAGGGAAATGTAGCAGATAGTGAATGACCTGCTGATTTCTACATCACTGCAATGATCCTGACAAGTATTTCTCCTTTGAGGTTAAATAACCACATTAGAATTTAAAAAAAAACATAAATGAATGTAGGGACTTGGTTTTATTTTTAGCACAAAGTACACTTTATTCTGAAGTCTTCTGACAGTCAGGTTTCATGCAACCTCCCAGTGTGATAAAAAAGTTCAATTAACTGCTGTCCTGAAAGTCATTAGACACGAGAACAGAGCATTCATCTCTCTCTCATCTTATTTCCATAATCCTTTTTAACACCTAATGTATAACAGAAAAAATTATCTAGTCATATAGCATTCAACCCCTCCTTTCTTGTTCTGCTCTCATCTTGATGTTTGTAGGGATGATTTATCCTCTAGATGAACGCCTTGCTGTTTAATTACTTTAGGGGGAGCTTAACAGAGATAAGACTAATCCAACAAAAAAGATAGTTCCATTCCTTAGCTACTACTTCTGTTGTCAATGTCTGATTTTCTAACACTTGCCATATGCTTGCTAAAGAGCAGACAAATAACTAGCTCTCAGTGATGTTAGAAATTTAAGGAAACAATAATCCCAAGGTATAACATCTTTATATATGCCAATTTATTACAGCTTTTAAAATGCAAACTTCTCTACTTCCTTATTAAATATATTGCATGACACAAAAGGAGACATTTCATATTTACGTTGATAAGAAAAAATTCTGAGAAATAAGGCCAGAGTAACACTGGGTCAGCCCATCCATTAGGCTAAAGCTTGCTTTTCAGCATCATTATATCTTACTGAAAATCACCTTATATTCAATAGCTTTAAATAATAAAAGTTTGAAATGTACATTCAAGAAAATGTCATCTGTTGTAGTTAACAAATTTTAAAAGTCACAGAGAAGAGAGTTATTTAGGTTTTAATTAAATAAAGTTCAATTACAAGTATTTGAGATTTATGCTAACAAGAAGTAGGCTTCCATTGAGTATCATAGAATATCCTGTTTTGGAAGCAGCTCATGAAGATCACTGAGTCCAACTTCTCATTCCACACAAGACAACCTATAACTTAAACCTTACAACTAAGACCATTGTCCAAACACCTCTTGAACACAGGCAGACTTGAGAACATGACCACGGGTCATGACCATGACCACGGGTCATGTGACTCCATCTCTTTTACATAAAATAGTACTGATCCTAACCCTAACCCAAACACTAAAGATCCAAATGCTAACCCTGACCATAAGTGGCCCTAACCCAGCCACAGATCTGGACTCAGACTCTATCTGTTGCTGGTTATTCGAACTGTTGGCAGGCACTGAATGTGTCCATTCCTGGCTTATACAGTCAGTAGGCTGGGACATGTGGCTGCAGCAGTTACTGGTTCATCCAGTCAATTTGACTACATCCGTCACTGTTTATCTTACATGTGCAGATGAAATATGAAAAAAAAAAACCCGAGAATATCTGTCTGAACATTTCTTGGGTAAGCCACAGGACAAAGCAGATTTCCTCAAGACAACCATCAGAGCTTTTGCAAATTTGAAATCTTAGGTCTTTTTATCTAATAATATACAAAGCCTTAAATAAGTCTTAAATAATGGAAAGTGCTGAGAAATAAGATTCCCAGCCAAACTCCTTAATGAATCTGACATTAGTAAGCTGCTAAAAGGTCCTTTCAGCCTTACCTGTGTTTTCTTGTCATATGAGTTTTCACATCCTAAGTAGGTTTAAAATGTTGGGTTGCAATGTTGGAAATCAATCCACATTTAGAAAGCTGAAATGTTATGAGATACTGAAGATCTTTTTGTTCAAGTCATTGTGATGGACTGCCTCTGACCTGGGCAAGTTAGGGCAGTAGAGCTGGTATGATTATGTTTTATCTACCATATATCAGTACTCATAGGGTCCACAGATTTTTCTGCTGGGCTTTCTGCATGACATCATTAAAGCAAATTAAAAATGCTTAAGAGAATAAAAACTATTCAGAAAGAGAGGCACAACAGATAAATTAATTAGTTACACCACAAAATTATGCATAATATCAGCATTTTTTGAATGAGTGGTGAATTGTGCATGCACTTACTTTAAAAAATATTTAATATGGTGAGGAATAACTTTTTTTTTAAGAGAGTGGTGTGAACAGTCTGGCTGATCTTGCCTTTTCAGAAAAGAACCAGCCCTGGAGAGGAGTGACTTACACTTAGAATTGTTCCTTGATTTCATTTTGTCAGGTATTTGATAAAATAGTTTACAGAGCTTTTGTAGGGAGACTGTATACGCTTCAATCAGGAAGCTAGATTAGTTCATCAAAAGATTACTTTAACTGTTGAGAGCATTTTCAGAATGAGGAAAACATAGCACCAAGACACCTTTCTTCGGCAAACACAATTTGAAATCATATTGCTGAAAAATTCAGGGAGTTATTTTCATGGGTTTAAAGTTATTGATAGGAAAATGGGTAAGGGTGTGTTTATAAATGAAGAGATGAACAAGGTAGCTTAGCAGCCCTCAACCAAGCTTTGCAAAGAAGTGGTTTGGTGGGCCTCAGCTGAGGTTTGCAGAGAAGTGGACTAGCAGACCTCATGTGGGCTTTGCCATGGGGTGGTTTAGCAGGCATAATTTGGGCTTTGCAGAACCATATGGTGCCAGAAAGTGGCAGCAATTTGCAAGATTATATAATGTGGCAGACTATTTTGAAGATCTGTTGCCAACTGGGGCCAGATGTAGCAAACATCAACAAACTAGATTCCTTTGACTTCTATGTGTTCTTGAAGTTGAATTTAATATGCATGCTTAGTAGGTTTATACACATTAACTTCT
>WBNH01003612.1:20430-92075 GCA_013401255.1 Urocolius indicus | reverse complement strand
TATATATATATATATATCATGGTGAAATATATGCCAAAACATGCAGATAGCCAAAGTCACATACAGCGATGGGTTACGTGAGGAGAGCAAGGAGAGGAATTATATGCTTATATTCAGTGTCTAGTCCAGAAAAACGTTGAGATGTTTCCAGCTAATGCCAGTTTTGTATTTGAAATGTTGCTTTGTATTTATAGTTTTCTTAATCCCTAAAGCAATAGAGGCTAATATTCATTTAAAACCCAATAGCAATTAAAATCCCAATAACAATTAAAACCTACAATGAACAACTGCTCTATCTTTGTTTATTGCACGCATATATAATTGTACTTCAATGAACATGTTAGTATCTATGATCTCTTCCCAGATTAAGGTTGCCTCGAGACTGCTTGCTTTGGCTACTGTAAATGTGACATGAATTACACTCAGGAAAATGTGTCTTACATGCTGCGTTTGAAGTAAATTATTTTCTTCTAATATGCCTACACAACTGTCACAAGGAATTACACTGCAGATTTAGTGATGTTAAGTGTCAATTGTAATTTGGTGACAGCCATTTTATTGGCTATGCATATTGCTCTGCGAGGACCTACTTCTCAGTATGGAGGCCACCGTATCATTAAAAACCAGTGATCCTTCACTGATGACATAATTTGACTGGCAGAGAGAGGAGCAGTGAGGGGCTTGTTTCCACCTGCATGGAATCTGCTGTGTGTCAGAGATGAATTTGCCTTCAAATTAGAAACAGCACAGCAGACTAGTGGCTGTGATTTTGCTTGATTTCTTTTACTGAGTTTCACTGGAATGGTTACTGAGCAGCTGATAGAAGTCTGCTTTAATATGTCAAACATATATATTATGCAGCCTGTAAACATTTCGGATATTTTTTAGCCACAGTATACAGTGACTTATCAGTGAATTACTTTCCTCTGAATTGAGTCATGTGTTTTTATTTTTTTTATCCATCCATCCATCCATCCATCCATCCATCCATCCATCCATCCATCCATCCTTTTGTCCACAAGTCTGCCTCTGCAATAGGCTCAGGGTATTAAATTTATGTGTTAAAAATGGGAGGAAAAAAAAGTGTTAACATAAAACCAGTGTTTCAACAGATAAAATAAATCATACAAGCTGTGTAAAAATTTAGAGTAAGAGCAGAACCATAATCATACATTCTGAAGATTTTATAAACTGACAATTCAAGTTATGTGTTTTATGCTAATACACATAGTGGTAGCTTTTAACAAACTGTGATTCACACATAAAGAGTAGAAAAGTTGAAGGTATTATATATGTAATATCTATTTTTCACATGTACATCTTTATATATATGTTATGTACTTATTCTGAGAAAGAGGAAATAGATTCTGAGACTTTCTTAGCAAATTTAAATCAATATAGCTGCCTTTCCGTTTTCAGTATTTAAATTAATTTTTTTGCTGCAAGGCACTGCAAGGAACAAAGCAAAGTACCTTAAAAGAAAGTGTTTCCCTAGTAATTTCACCTCATTTCACACCTATTTGGCAGCTTTTCTTAGCCAATTGGTTTCATTGAAAATGCTGACAATGTTCACCCATTAGAATTGTCAATACGGTGAAGGTGTGCTTTCCTCTTAGATTCACTTAATTAACTTTAAATGTAGAAAAAACCTTTTATTTTTCGTTTTTTTCTTAATTCAACCAACGTTACTTAGTATGTACTTTTGTCTATCTCACATGTTTTCACACTGCTCGTTCTTTTTTAGAAAAATCTTTACTGAACAACAAACAGCATAAATTATTCAGCCAATTTCAGTCCAGTGGCATAAATCATACTCTAGCAGACATGCTACTTATGACAAATGCTTTGTCTAAGAGGAACATACCACTGAAGGTTTAATCAGAAGCTCTAAACATTTCATACTTGCTCAATTTTATTCTTGGCAAGAAGCACTGATTTTTTTCTATATCTTCCAAAGCTTTGGAGGAATGTTCTTTTTTTTTTTTTTTTTTTTTTTCCCCATGAGAATATTNAGGAAAGGGGAGGGTGTTAATAAAACAGCACTTTCCTCAAGAAAAAAATCAAATGGGATTGGCAAAACTTCTTGCTCTTGAAAGCTCCTTTCAGAGGCAGCCTTGGACGTTTTAAGTGCTTCCTGTATGACGAGGTATCAGGACTTGCATACTGTCTGTTTTGAAACCATAAACAGCATCTATGAGAACATAACCTTTTATGGGATAAAAGGTTTCTTAAGATTTTATTAGCACAATTTGAAAAAAAACCCTAACACCCTACCCTTGGCCCTGAACTAACAACCTTCAGTTTTGCTATGTAAGTCAGGCCATTAGATGCCTAGGCACATTTACTCTTCATCTGATTTAGGATCACGGTTTTATAGAGCTGGGGATGTTGAATAACTGCTTTGTCCCAACCCAATCTCTGATTTTAAATATTAAATGGAAATTCTCACTTGTTCTGAGGAATTTTTAGCTTTGTGGACTTCAAAAACTATATTTTGAAGAATATTTGTTTCATATTTAGAGTTGTCTTGTTTATGTTACTGCTGTAGAAGCCTGAAGCCTTATAGATGAAACAGTTCATACTCCACCAGTTCCCCAGATTACTGTCTATATTCTAATAAGAGGTCTTGCATTAGGCCCATTCAGGGATTTTATTCTGTAGGTCTAGTCAGTAAGGCTGCAATACCTTTATTTCAGCATGTTCTACAACGTCAGCTTATGTCCTGGAATAAAATTCTGCTTCCTGGTTGGCTACCTCTTGCATAGCCAAGAAAAACACTGTTGAGTAAAATTTATGTAAAACAGCAACCTGAAAAAATGCTGGGATAACAGAATGGTGGGAAGAGAAACATAGATAAACTACTGTCATCGGCACAGTGAGGAGCTTGTACACAGTTGTGTGAACACAACAAACATTATGAATAGTTTTCAACTAAAGAGCAGAAAATTTAAAATATATAGGCTCAGAATCTAGCTGACCTTATCACCCAGATTAAAACAATCTGAAAAGTGACTGTATATAGAGGCAAAATAGCGAACATGTCCTTTTAAAGAAACGTTAGTTTTGTTATTTTTAAGTTCTGGCTGAAATGAAGACAGCTGAATAGAGAAGGACCAGATGCAGAATGTCTATGCCAGTTTTCGTTATTTTAGGTCATACTAATCAGGATCAAATAAAAGGGAACTTGAGTCTTTGGAAAAAATTTCTTCACCAGAAGGGTTGTCAAGCCCTGGCACAGGCTAAACAGTGAACTGCTGGAGTCTTCATCCCTGGAGATGTATAAAAGATATGTAGATGTGGAGCTGAGAGACATGGTTTAGCAGTGGATGTGGTAGTGTTAGATTAGTGGTTGAACTTGATGGTCTTAAAGGTCTTTTCCATCCTAAATGATTCTATGATTCTATTGACATCCCAGATCAAAGCTGTGATCTACCAAGTCTCATAGATGTTTTAGTGTAAGAATGCACCACTTGACACAATGGGTGACTCTGTTACCTATTAGTGTTTCTTCATTCTTGCTGGGAGAGATTTGCATAAACCTTTGTGTTTTAGTATTAGTTCACCTTAGTAATATTGCAGAAAGAAATCGAAAAGTAACACAAAGCTCCCATTATAAACCTATTGTCAGACACAAAAGTGCATACTTCTTTGCATAAGTGACTCTTATTTCATTATTTTTTTTTTTTTTTTTTTTCCCCATGAGAATATTGAAGCCATTTTTACTCACTCCAGGAAAGGGGAGGGTGTTAATAAAACAGCACTTTCCTCAAGAAAAAAATCAAATGGGATTGGCAAAACTTCTTGCTCTTGAAAGCTCCTTTCAGAGGCAGCCTTGGACGTTTTAAGTGCTTCCTGTATGACGAGGTATCAGGACTTGCATACTGTCTGTTTTGAAACCATAAACAGCATCTATGAGAACATAACCTTTTATGGGATAAAAGGTTTCTTAAGATTTTATTAGCACAATTTGAAAAAAAACCCTAACACCCTACCCTTGGCCCTGAACTAACAACCTTCAGTTTTGCTATGTAAGTCAGGCCATTAGATGCCTAGGCACATTTACTCTTCATCTGATTTAGGATCACGGTTTTATAGAGCTGGGGATGTTGAATAACTGCTTTGTCCCAACCCAATCTCTGATTTTAAATATTAAATGGAAATTCTCACTTGTTCTGAGGAATTTTTAGCTTTGTGGACTTCAAAAACTATATTTTGAAGAATATTTGTTTCATATTTAGAGTTGTCTTGTTTATGTTACTGCTGTAGAAGCCTGAAGCCTTATAGATGAAACAGTTCATACTCCACCAGTTCCCCAGATTACTGTCTATATTCTAATAAGAGGTCTTGCATTAGGCCCATTCAGGGATTTTATTCTGTAGGTCTAGTCAGTAAGGCTGCAATACCTTTATTTCAGCATGTTCTACAACGTCAGCTTATGTCCTGGAATAAAATTCTGCTTCCTGGTTGGCTACCTCTTGCATAGCCAAGAAAAACACTGTTGAGTAAAATTTATGTAAAACAGCAACCTGAAAAAATGCTGGGATAACAGAATGGTGGGAAGAGAAACATAGATAAACTACTGTCATCGGCACAGTGAGGAGCTTGTACACAGTTGTGTGAACACAACAAACATTATGAATAGTTTTCAACTAAAGAGCAGAAAATTTAAAATATATAGGCTCAGAATCTAGCTGACCTTATCACCCAGATTAAAACAATCTGAAAAGTGACTGTATATAGAGGCAAAATAGCGAACATGTCCTTTTAAAGAAACGTTAGTTTTGTTATTTTTAAGTTCTGGCTGAAATGAAGACAGCTGAATAGAGAAGGACCAGATGCAGAATGTCTATGCCAGTTTTCGTTATTTTAGGTCATACTAATCAGGATCAAATAAAAGGGAACTTGAGTCTTTGGAAAAAATTTCTTCACCAGAAGGGTTGTCAAGCCCTGGCACAGGCTAAACAGTGAACTGCTGGAGTCTTCATCCCTGGAGATGTATAAAAGATATGTAGATGTGGAGCTGAGAGACATGGTTTAGCAGTGGATGTGGTAGTGTTAGATTAGTGGTTGAACTTGATGGTCTTAAAGGTCTTTTCCATCCTAAATGATTCTATGATTCTATTGACATCCCAGATCAAAGCTGTGATCTACCAAGTCTCATAGATGTTTTAGTGTAAGAATGCACCACTTGACACAATGGGTGACTCTGTTACCTATTAGTGTTTCTTCATTCTTGCTGGGAGAGATTTGCATAAACCTTTGTGTTTTAGTATTAGTTCACCTTAGTAATATTGCAGAAAGAAATCGAAAAGTAACACAAAGCTCCCATTATAAACCTATTGTCAGACACAAAAGTGCATACTTCTTTGCATAAGTGACTCTTATTTCATTAAAAAAAACCCACACACACAAAAAAACAAGTATGAAATCTAGAGAGAGAGAAATATCATCTAATACATCTTACTTCTTGCTGAATGCCATGACAGGGTTAGAGCATACTTCTGTAATTGTAAAAAGGGTGAGGAAGGCAGAGCAACATTCACTCTTGCTTACTTAGTAGCTCACATCAAGCCTTCCAGTCCATGGCTTCATTCTGTGACTGTGACCTGTTTTGGCCAGATCTTTATTCTTTCCTAATCCAGTGAAAATCAGTAGTAGAGTAAAGCTCTGCATGAAGATTTAAAAGAGGAAGCAGTCGAGCAAAGCAACAGAAGCTAAGATCCTGCTGTCCCCACTCTGCAAAATGTCCCTTGCACAAACTGATGTTTAAATTCCACAAGTGTGAGCAGTAATTACAGCCAAACCATACTCCTCCATTTAAATGCAACTTCCCCTCATCTAAAGGGCCAGCATAGGGAGGGAAACATGAGTATCTGTAACTTAAAAATTTAGGATTCCCTTTCCCTTTGGATTGGGCTGGAAAGCAGGGAGCCATTGGTCCTTCTTATACGGCTGTAACTGAGTCCAAGTGTGAAGGATGAATAGCAAGACATCTTTTAAAATGCCAGCAATTGATATAAGAATAATTTAACAGCTGTTTTTCATTAGTCCCATATATAAAACTAGAAATCAGGTCCTAAGTATAAAATAAGAGTCACAGATTTTGGATATGGCCTTCAGACCTTTTAATATCTTTCAGTTGCATTTTAATTAATGATGATCTCAGGAATCATGGTGGTTGGAGTTAAAAAATAACAGGTGCAAAGCCTTAACTTGCATGAAAGGGGTCAGTCTTGGTGTATTTAGTATATTGCGTGTGGACTTTTACTTATAAATAAGGCCCAGTAGATTTGAGATGTTTGAAGTGAAGAAGGTACTACCCAAATCAAAAAAAAAAACTTAATAAACCTTAATAAGGTAACATTTGCTTGACCATTTTTATGTGTTTTTATGTTTGCTCTTTTCAAACATTTTAGAACTTTGTTCCGAGTAGATGAGTTCATGAAAGTCTAACAACTGTTGACATCATGAAAGGCCAGGATTTAGAAATACGTGGGTATCAAACTATCTACAGGATTAAAGCACATATTTCTCCTGAAAGATTTTAAAAATATGCACTCCAAAATTTTGCAAAATCCACTCCAACCCATTCTGTGTAATGAAAATATCAATTCTCAATTTGAGATTCTTTGCAGCTTTCTGTTGAAACCTGAAACTGAACCCATAAAACCAACTGTTGAGGCATGCCAGTTTGAGAATAGCCAGGAGACAACAAGGATGTATTAGTTCAAATTTTTCCAAGCTTGTTCAAGATAAAGACTTTCTTCTGATTGTTAAACTATGGCTTCAGATAAGAAAATAGATTGCTTTTTAATTTTTTCTTTTTTTGTTCCCAAGGACTTGCCTATGAAGTCAGAAACCTAGAATCTCATTAGAGCACTGCAATCTATGAAGCATCGTATTTGAATATTTTTCTACAATAGCCCATTTTCTGGGGTAGCCAAATCCTATTTTTTTCTCCTGAGTAGCCTTCTCTTTTGTTTTCTGTGTTGAAAGCCATGACAAGTTCACTGCAGTCACTAGAAGGGTACTTCTGAGTACTGATTTTGCTCTTGCTTCACCTTTCATTTACATGTTAGTAGGCACAATCCACGACAGTCTCTTCCCATAGGCAAGAAAATCACTTTTCCCTGCAAAGCACACATTTGCCTCATTTTACAGTGTTCTCTCAATTACAGTACCTCTCATCCCAGTAGATCCTAAAACACTTGCCAGCTTAACACCCCCTGATGTACAAATGACTGCATTTCTCATAATAGTAGCATGGGGTTTTATCTCACTCTCATAACAACCTTGACAAGGCAACTTTGTTCTTCAGCTAATGTCTTTAATTGGGCACACACTGGTTGTTAGGGTAGGATTAATTGTGAGCATCTGGGTCTGTATTTATTTAGTGGGTTCCCCCCCTCCACCCAACTAACAGTGAGTACTGAAGTCGTTAATATGAGAAAATTCACATAAACAATTGGCACAATACCTTGAATTTATAAAGGCCCAAGAACCCTTAGCTGTGTACATCAGAAAATAGTACGTTTGTATGATAACTGTACAAATAAAAATGTGATCCTTCATTGCATAAAGTTCAAACTTCATATGCTTGTCAAAGAAGGAAAAAAACCCCACAGATATACTATCACAGCTGATATGAGCTTTATTAAAAGAAAGGACAAACTCCTGAAAATTCAGATTGAGCTGTTAAGGCTGTATGTACAATTATCCTTTTCATTACTGAGGAAAGTTGTCTTTTAAAGCTTTTATACTATCTCAAGTGCCATAGGGTAGCATGGAAGCATGCTACACCTATGGGAGCATGGAAGTTCTGCTGGAAGTTCTACACCAGCAAGAGGAGCTCACTAAAAGACCCCGCTCTTTGAGATATGATCAGCAAAATGAAACATACATATAATCCATCCAGTTATATTTTGCATTTGTATTCACTGTAGATTCCTATTAATGGGCTGGAGTCATACAGGAAGAATCAGTGAGTCACAAACACACTGGAATCAGTAATATTACTGAATATGAAGAAATGACTTAAGATAGGAAAGATGAGAGAATTTTTAATAAGATTGGTAATCAGGACAACACATAATTATTGATAGGCAATATAGAGAGAAGAGATAAGGAAAACACTGTGAGACAAGGAGGATGTCTGTGTTGCTTTTTGAATGTTAACAGTAAGACTTGAAGCACATTCCCTATGCCAAGCAGGTAGAGTAGTTAGAGATTCCCTGCCTACATATTAGTAGCCTTTTGTTGAAAGATGGCATTCCCTAGAGTTCAGAGATCTGTGAATGGTCCTCATCTGCTTCAGCATGAAGCCTGTGGTGTCAGCTCAAACTCACAAAAAATGTCAGTTAACTTGGGAGCTGCTGTATTGGGTAAGGAATAATTAATGTATCCTAAACTTCTGGCTGACATATAGGAGGAACTACTTCCAGTTCCCAGTCAATGGCAACCACCTAAGTGCAGTGACATCTTTAGCCACATAAACATATGTCCATCCATTGACTTTCATCTCATGTAAACCATGGAACATTTTGTTCCAAGTATCATGTAGAAATAATCTTAACAATAAGTATTTTTTGAGGATGCTGATTGTTTTAAAGTTCTCTGAAGAAGTAAAAGTGCTTTAACTATGCTTAGAAGGTGATCCAGTTGTGGATAATGACTAGTCATAACAAACTAACAACATTTTTTTATAATCATAGAATGGTAGGGTTGGAAGGGACCTTTAGAGATCATCTAGTCCAACTCCCCTGCAGAAGCAGGCCCAGCTAGATCAGGTTGCACAGGAAAGTGTCCAGGCAGGTCTTGAAGACCTCCAAGGAAGGAGACTCCACACCCTCCCTGGGCAGCCTGCACCAGTGCTGTCTCACCCTCACATTAAAATAGTGTTTTCTTATGTTTAAATAGAACTTGTTGTGTTCTAGCTTCATCCCATTACCCTTTATCCTGCTGCTAGGTATAATAGAAAAAAAGGATGCCCCAACTTCCTGATATCCATGATTTGTATACTTACAACTATTAATGAGATCCCCCCTCAGTCTTCTCTAGACTAAACAGCTCTAGTTCCCACAGCCTTTCCTCATAAGGAAGATGTTCCAGTCCCCTGATCATGGTCACCTTGCCCTGTTCTGAAACATTCATATATGTGTTATAAACTTGTTCATTTTACACGCATCTTCTGGATCAGAGCAGAAGATCCTGGGCCAGGAACATGCTCAAGAAAGATGGTGGAAGTCTTGTAATGGAAAACCCTCCAGATCAAAGCTGTAGCTCTTTCAGTAAACCCCATCCTCAGCTTCTATCTCCAGAGAGAAAGTAGCAATGAAGACGTGGTTTTGTGAGGCAAGCTTCAGAAATCCTTACCAACAGGCTAGAAATCACACTGAATGTTTTAGAAACAAAACAAATTTCTTTAAAAAATCAGCTTGTTATTGAACATGCTAATGAAGAGAAGCTGATGAGACTCTGCAGTGCTTCTGTTTTCTGATTTTGGGTTGTACTCCAGTGCCAAAGAATGTACTAACATCAAGATTGGAATGATTTCTATCAGCGTGTCATGGACAAATGTATATTGGTCTGAAAGAATGGACAAATTTCCTTTCCTTTTCCAGATTCTATCTCCTGTTACAACCCTGTATATCCCACCTTGTTCCTTCCCTAAAAGTCAATGTTCAACTGTTACAGAAAATTAACATCTCTCTTTAAAGTCCTATGGCTAAAAAAAAAAAAAGGTCGTTTCAATGGCTATGTGCCTGTAAGTACATTTATTAAAGTAATTAAAATTGCTTGGGATTAACAGAACAAAACACTTAAGCTTTCAGGAGAACTAGGCTGGTATTTTTAATATTTTCTTAAACAAAGTATTTATTGTCTTTTACAAAATGTGAGGTTATTTCTCTAAGGTAGTTTGGCATGTGTTCCCTGTATTTTAATACTCTTTCACTTTGCATCGGATGTGATATGCTCTTTTCTGATGAAACTTGGAAGTTTTTGTTTGAAAAATGATGTGTCTTATAGATAGCACGGACTAAGCAATTTTAGCTATGGCAGAGCAATAAAAAACATTCTTACCATGGATTCATTGACGGTGCAAGGACAAATATTAACCTTGGGAGGTCTATTATAGCACTTATTTAAAAAAAGAAAAAAGGAACAAAAGGTATTCATATTTAAATTGTCTCCATGTCTTCATATGAGGAAGAAAATGTATAAATCTGAGTGATGAATGGTTTAAGAATAGAATACTGCTAATGGGTTTAAGAATATTCAAAAAACAAAATATGAAACTAACAATTGGCAGAAATTCCAGGACAATACTTCTTGCTCATATTTAGAAATAAAAATACATATATGGTATATGCATATTTAAATATAACTTTGCTTTGCCTTGCTAATTTGCTAATGATTCAGAAATTAACAATTAATAACACTGATTCTAAATAAATAATGAAGACAAAAGACATGCTTTCATATATACAGTAGGAACGTAATTGACTATATCATATGCAATACAGAAAATCTTTCCCTGTCCTTATCTGACATAAAGGCAAATTCTGTTTATTCTAAGCAAACAAGAAACCTATTGAAACTGATGAGACTATTCCCAGTGGTACAAAACTGATTTTTGGCCCATGCACATAATTTAGTAACGAGCTGAACCCTGTCTGGGTGGGCACAAGGGGCAAAGAGATACACTGGAATATAGACACCCAGTCTATAGTTCACAACTTCTCCATGCAATGTTGAAATTACTATTTACTATTTTGTCTTTATTTCTGGGGGGAGAAATAACTGAATGAATTTACATTGAGCTAGGAAACTTGATCGTTTCATCTGAGAAAAGAAGTGGTAAAGTTCACACAGAATCCATAGTTTTGGAATTTCTCTAGTGAGAAAAACCTATGGGCCACAGCTTCAGATTTGTTTTCACCAGTCCGGACTTGTAGTTGATCCCACTTTTAGAACTGATGTGCAATACTTAGAGCTTGGCACAGAGCCAGTGGTATCATTAAATCCTCTCTGCTAGCTCTAGCAGAGAGCAGTTCCAGGCTAGGAGCTGTCTTCACGTCAGCACAACTTCTTAAATACCCACAAGATGGAAAAAGGGAAAGTGAATGAATTATTCAGGAGTAAGTTTGGTAATCAAAGACTGAAAGGTTTTATTAAAACAAGAACAAAGCTCCTGCCATCAATTAAAGCACTTCCATCTTTATGTAAATGCTTAACAAAAGAAATGAAGCTGTTTCTAGTCTTTCCTGCAATGCATGGGGGATTTCATGATGAGTATGCTGAGCCTTCAAGCCCTGAGCACTGTAATGTGTGGGTCCACAACCCTGCCCAAACAGCAGCCGTTCACTCCCACCTATGGGATCACAACGTCTTACTTCAGTAGTAGTTAGTCCCTTCAAACTCAAGTGTAGCACCAGCCATACCTAAAATTTGGTCCTGCTTCTCCCTTCATGTAGTGACCAGAAAGAAACATTGCTTTCAAATCAAACTATTTATCATTAAGACACTAATTCTGATATCTTCTCCTGCTCAGCACTTAGTTTCTTAGTGTGAATCAAGACTATTATGTTAAATTGTATATATTATATTTTTAGAGGAACAATCATAAGATATTGTTTATTTGCACACATTTTCCATGCATATGTGCTTCAGAATATAAGAAATAATGGGCTAGTTTATCACTAAACATATGAGCTTCACAGACTGTATTGAAATATTGGTTTCTGAAGGGAATAATATTATCAGGTCACCATAATGCTAAGCAGTATTACATTTTAGTAGATAATTTCCGAAAAGTGCTTACTTTTGAAAAAAAAAAAAAAACCTGAAAGGAAAAAAATCCTGGCAACAGTGCTGACTGTAAAAAAATATTTATATTTATATTAAACCCCTCAGCTAGATTCTTAGACACATCACTGCTTAAAATGCAGTCACCTGACAAAAACAGTTCTAATTATTACCCCCTTGGGCTAACATTTTTCAGAGTGACTGGCTAAAATGCACTCCAGCTCATAATTTCTATCTCTGACAGTGGAAGACATAACCTAGTTTCCTCTAATGCAAAAGTCTCTAATCTAGAGGGCAAGACCCTGTTCCGTATAACACTGAAGGGAGAAAATGCAATTTGAGCACAAGGAAATTGCACACATAGTTTGATAGTTCTACCATTCTCATTTTTTTTCCTCAGGATTAAGTGTCTTGTTTTATTTTATGTTAAATTATGACCTGGCTAGGACTTGTATATATTCTTCATCACAATTTGAAAATTTTATACTTTAAAAACAAAGGGAAGTAGAAATGCAGTTTAACTTTCATATTCACATTTTAACCATTAAAAAGTCAAAATATCTGTATAGGTAGTAAGCATATTTTTTTTGGTAAAGAATAATTTTTGCTTTGGCAAATGGCGCTTGCAAACAAGTTTCATTCACCTCTGGGTTAATCCAGTTGTGTATCAGCACAACATGATTGATATCATATTGGTGTAATGCAGTAGTGAATCTGGCTCCAAGGTTTGAAAACAGAGTACTACATTAACGTCTACATTTGTATATGGAAAGACTGGGGAGGAGATTTTCAGATGAGCTTCATCCCAACTTGGTTTCCTTGCAGCACATTTTTCAATACCAAAAATAAAATTAAAAAGTGCTCATAATTTTGTGCTTGTGAACACCACAGGGAACAAAAATTAGAAAGTCTTTTGGATAGCACACTCCCTGAATTATACATGCACCTGCCTGAATTATACATGCAATTGAGTAGTTAGATGCTTAACTACTAATATTTGCAGTAGAGGGTATCTGCCAAAATCTGGGCCTCAATGTGCAAACTTAACTGCTAACAGCCCCTCAGCTGACACAAGCAGATTTATTAGGGTGCAGAGAAAGGGCTGCCTCACTCCAATTAGCACCACCCAAATGGTACAGCCCTCCCTTCACCTTGACATCAGGGATGCTGCTGCATCTGCCACTGGCTGAGTCTGACCAGAGGATTCCAGGCAATGCTAGGACAACTGAATTACCTTTTTTTAAAATTTTGTTTGTTTGTTTTTGATTTTGTTCCTATAGACAGTGGCTGAATAATAAATTAACCTTGATCTGATAAAGCCAAATATGCAGAAAGAGTTTCAAGGAAGTGAGTCAGGAATCCTGGAAGAGCTGCTTTTTGTACTGGGGTTCTATTAACAATTTTTATTTCCCTCAGTCTAAGAACCACCCTTTCCTTTGTAGCTTGACAGCTGCTGTTTAACACCTTTTTTTCCAGCTGGCAGGACAGCTGGGTGAGCATGTTTGTGGTTAGCACTGGTGTACTGCCTTTGTGAGCAGTGGGGGGACCAGTTACCTCCTGAAAATTCAAGTCACCCTCACATTTCATATGTCTTCCATCACTTTGAGGAGTACCTAGAAGTACTGGTGGCAAAAATACAGTCCAAATAAAGGAGAATCAAAACTGTCTTTCATCTTGCAATTTTTTTTTAAATACCAATGCCTAGCAGATTTTTAAGTGAATTATAGTACTTTGTGCTGGTGAGTCAGTGCTGGATGAATGATCTCCTTTGCGTTTTTTTTTTTTATGGACAGAGAATGAGTAAACATAAGCAAAACGGGCCTAAGGCTATAATCACCAGAAAGCTTAAATCTATGAAAATCACTTTGGTTCAGACTCTGAGCAGAAAGCATTTTCTTGGTACTCCTTCTTGTCTCCATATGCACATCTGTTTTCAGAATCTGAGCCCACACTTTCAGAGACCACAGTATTTTTGAGCATCCAACCTGCAGGCTGAAATTGCAAAGGGAACAACGTCTCTGGAGGCTGAATTTCACAGGGTAGAGCTTCACAGGGCATGGTACATAGTGCAGGAGCTACTGTGTGAGGCCATAAAATGTAACGTACTCAGTAGGTAGATCCTTGCTTAAATGAGTTTATCCTTTACAATCAGAAGAGACAACAGAGATGTTGAATATTGAAGAGTAAGCCTGGGTTTATCTGAGCTGTGCAATCCCAGTAAAATGCCGTCTCCCCAGATATTACACATTATTAGAAGGTTTCCTTGTATTTGTGTAGTTAGTGAGGCAAGCAGGGAGATATAAAGCAAACTATTTATTTGCTACTGTCAAGTATCACACTATTAGCAATTAATCTCTAAATTACCTTGTTTTCTACTTTTTTTTTTCCTTTCTGCTTATAAAGACTTGAGCTCATAAAAAATCAGCAGAATCCTAAGGGATTTCAAAGAAAACTTCTATTCTGAAACAAGCCTGTCAATATTAAAGGTATTTTGTACTGCTGCAGTAAGGCATATCAGTGATCCTTACTCCTGGTCATGGCAGATCACCTGTAAAGATCAAAGAGTTGTTGATGTCACACTGAACCATCAGTCCTCAGGCAGCCTGCTTAGACCTCTGCTTGTCAGGTTGCCCAGGGGCTGGAGAAGCCCAGTTCCTCTCAGATGCTGAAGCATACACACAATTGATAGTTTTTAGTCTGTCCAGGTGAGTGAGATTATAGTCAATGAGAAAGACTTAACATCTATTCACTGAGACAGCTGTCCTCTGGAATCTAGGTTTCATAATGGTCCATCCTTTGATACAGACTAACTGATGGCTTGCCCTTCAATGTGGCACAGCATCAATACTGAAAGATTCTTTAAATCACTAGTGTTTAAATTCAGATTGAAATTTGAACTATAACCACTGCCTGAGGGAAGAATCCAACAACCGGTCTTGGTGAGGCAAGAGATTCCTATGAGCAGGTCATGCAAGTAACATCTTCTGAAGCCCGATCTCTGAGAAGCAAACAACTGCAACGTGCCCAGAGTCCTTGGTAGAGCCACCTTGTCCAGCTGGGCTTATCAAACTGACCACCTATATTGGTGTGGATGAAAAGGAGCTGGGAGAAACCCCAGAGCCCAAGGCGAAGGAATGGGGTATGTAGAGAGCAGATAGAAACATGCAAAACCCTCCTGAGGGAGATATTACGGTTAAAAGGCTTCCAGTCCCTGATTGGTAACGTCTTTACTTTCCATCTTTCATAAGTCAGTATCGATGGCAGCTCATTGAGAAGGCCAACAGTTTAGTCAACTTGAACAGGCTTCTTCACCTTTCAACAACTCCTTTCTTACCTTCTGCTACCTTTGGTCTTGAGTAATATCACCATCAAATTATCTTCACCACCAGGTGATCAATATTTTGCATGTAAACTCAGGATTTGTGAGTTTGCCTTTCTTGTACTGAAAAGTTAATTACTTTCCTACTTAAAACCAATTCTAGGAAATGCTTCTCTATCTAAGCTTGAAGCTAAAGTTAGGATATTCTAACATGAAGAACTGAAGATACTAATCATCCTGTTAGAAGCAATAAACTGTTACTTCCCTAGGAGAGGATATTGTGTCTGCAGTCTGTATCCCAAGTCTCCTGTACAGGCAGCTAGAACCTAGACCTAACCCTTCTACAAAAACTGCCAGGAAAGTCCACAAGGCTGGAAAAGGATTGATTCTCTGTGCATCTGTAGTTTTGTAAAGCAAAACACACTATGGGACACATAAAAAAAACGCATGTATATAGCAAGAGATCTGTAATCAGCAGGACAGTGAATAGCATTTGAATCTTCCTCAGATGAACTCTTCTTCTTAGGAGAGTCTCTTACAAGCATGAGTATGTCAGGTTCTCATTTTCTGAATCCTCACAGTGTGGTCACTATGACAAATTTTTGTGCTGTCACAGACTTGTTACTCCCTGGTCCCATATGAGGGATACTGTTGGTCTTCCTGGTAACCTGCTATTTGAAGCCAGTCATTCCTCTAATATGAGGTTGCTTCCCTTGTGAATGGACACAGTTAAACAGCCTAGACCCAAGAGTCATGTAAATTTGTTGGGAAAAAAAAATAAAACCCTTGGCAATTATCCAGTACTTTTATTTAAAAAAAATATTGGGAACAATATATAAAAAAAACCCAGTCATTTTGCCTTTTTGTTATTATGAGATCCATATAGACCAGGAAGAAGAGAATCTTTGTGATCATTGGGGCTACAAGTGGTTTGATAGAGTAGTTGGAGTGAGGAAGTGTTTTCAAGCCAAATCTTAAAGGTATGTTGTTAAATAATTGCAGAGAGGAGAAATGGGAAAAGGAGAATCTGCTGAAGTCAGTGGGAGATTTGCAATTCACTTCATGGAAGCCAGGATTTCATCCCAAGTCTGCTGCTGACAATAATGTTCGTGAACATCTAAAAAACATTACAGTATTTCGTCATTGTTTAATTGGGAACTCAATGTATCTGTGACTTGGGACTAATTCACTGTAACACCTAAACAACTTAATCATCTAAGCTTTTCATGTGTACTGGCAAGAAGCAGATATTTGAAAAGGAAAAACAATCTCAATACATTTGAACACCTACTGGAGAATTCCTGTTTTTTTTTCCTGGGTAGTTAGTCTTTTCAGCTGCAGTTTTTAAACCATAAACCTGGCTTAGTAATCTTCAGCCTACTACACAATGAAGTTCACTGTTACAAATTTTCATATTCAAGAGTAGAAAACTGTAAGGAACTGAAAAATGAAAGCAGTAACAGTTTATAGGCATAGTACTGTAAAATTATCATATTTCTGCAGTAGAGGTACTGATTTGATTGCCCTTCTTTTAACCACTTATCTGCTCTCCTTAAATATAAATGGCATGCTTGTAATAAAACCCCATCATATATGTTTCACTTTGGTGTTTGCCATCCATGTTATCATGAGGATATTGGAAAGGTTTGGGAGTACAGATGCACAAACATGTGCATTAAGTCTGTCTCCTTCCAAAAGTAAGCAGAAAGAAAACAAAGAGAAGGCTCACACCTACTTAAGAAGAGCATACTATAAACTTTTACTCACCTATGTAATCCTTATTTAGGAGTGTGTTGTAAATGGCTTTATAATGTGATACTTAGTTGGGTATTTATGCTTTATGTTCACTCCCATACAGACCACGTGAACCACTTCGAAGTGGTTTCACAGAGCAATCTCAAAGTCTGCCATTTTTTTTGAGCAGTCCAAACATCCCCATTAAGAAATCCAAACAGGATTCAGAAAGTGCAAGAATCTAACACTTTCCCCCCAAGATCAGAGGACCGCTGTGCATTCTTGCTCAATTTAAACAAAGTAAACGACAGTTAGTATACCCTCCCCTAATGGGCACCCCTACTGGGGACATTGTTCAAGAACCACCACGGACACATCCCCAGTGCAGCTGGATATGTAAACAAGGACGTAATCCGCCTGAAAGACTGCTCACAGTTTGGCAGAGCTCACTGTGTTGTTAACATATTGTGCCAAAACCATAACAAAGCCATCATTTAAAAGTTTATTTGCAGGCTCTTATTAATCAAGAAAATTTCCAGAAATTACTTCTAAAGGAAAGACCTTCCAGAAAGTCACCATTTAGGGAGGAAGGTTTCCAGATGACTTTTTTACTTATCCGTAGTGCATTCCCCAGAATAAATCACAATTTAGTCCACGTTCAATTGAGACAGAAAACACATTGCTGTTATACAATGCAAGAGAGCCTTCTTGGTTTTATTTTTAACTCTCTCAATTTCTTGTAAGGACAATCAGGCTTTGGATTTGAGTTCTACACTAGGCTGGAGATAGACAACACACTGTACCTTGGCTTACTAGCAGTAAATTAAAAGAATTAACAGTTATATATTCAACACAATAATCCTGAATGTGCATAAGCCAGTATTTCCAAGTTAGGTACTCCAAGGAAAGGAAGTATGTTCGGACTTTTTTTTTTCAGTTTTATTAGCTCATATTGCAGATTTTTAAAGTTTTCCTACCATTTTTGAGACAGTTGTAAAAATGGCAGAATAATGTGACAGGAAAAGATGTCATTTCAAAAATAAAATTTTCATGGGCTTTCAGTCTGGTAAAATTGATGGTTTGGGGTGAAACTGTACCCAGAGGTACACACAGGCAAGATTTATTATGGAGATGACTAATCAATAAGAAAATCCAACTCTGTTTTTTAAAAATTGGTATATTTCATAGGAAAGCAAGCCTAAACAGAAAAGAGAAAATAATGGCTGTTTAACTTCTCCACTGAAAATCTTCATTATAAATTAATATTTGCAGCACTTACAATGAAAAGGCCACATTTCAAAATAGTCAGGTAGTGTTAGAAGAATTTTTCTGTGGGTTTGTGTTTTTTTTTTTTTTTTAAGTTGAACCATGTCTTCAGTATACTTTGGTGTCTCCAAAAGGAATTATTCATACAGCATGTGTCTGTGTACATGTGCTATCTGACTGCGGTTCCAGCTACAAATCACTGGTAGCTCTGTTTTCATGGATAAACTTTATTGCCATTTGCAATGCTACTGCACTGGGCAGTGATACAAGTATTTCACCAGAATCTCTGGATACTCTGGGTAAAACGTTACTGTGCACACACAAGATAGCTCTATATACACAGTAAAAACTCCGTACATTCCTTTCAACATGTGGATCGCTGGTTTGTTCCATCACATGCTGAACTTGCCAGATGTGTTTGGTTCAAATTAGTATGTTTAGTAGGTCCCATGACCAGGGTATGTTCAGGCTGGATATGAGGAGGAATTTCTTTCCTGAAAAGGTTGTCAGGCACTGGAACAGGCTGTGGTGGAGCCACCGTCCCTGGAGGTGTTTAAGAACCGATGGATGTTGCACTTAGGGAAATAGTCTAGTGGTTGATAGGGCTGAGGCAAAGGCTGGACTCAATGATCTTTAAGGTTTCTTCTAGCTGAAACAATTCTATGATTCTATGCAGGCCAGTTATCACAGTTCAACTTACCACTTTGGTACCTGTTGAGCTTAACAGGTCTGTGTTTAAGCTATTTTTACACCAAAGTGAGACCAAAACACCACATCTTCCCTCTCAGCCTAATCAGAGCCATGAACTGATTTTTAAAAGGTATATTTTGTTCTAGCTTGCCCCTGATTTCTTTGCTGGAGCAGCTGAGGTCCTGCTAACACTGCTGCATAGTTAGCATACCATTCCTTTTTGTACTGTTCTATACTCTTGTATAGATTCCCGCACAAACTATCATTTGCCTTAGAAGCCTCTTAGGCTTCAAAAGCTGCAGTTGTTGACTACTCTGATATTTTCAGAGGAATTCCAAAAGCCACTAGACCCCATGCTTTTAGACCTGTCAAGGAAGGGCTCTCAACTATACTGGCTGTGATCCTGATCTGATCTGAAGTAAAACCAGAGCAAAGCCTGTTTAGAGGTGTGGTACCTCTCTCTGTATGCTGAGGCATAAACCGTAGTTGGGACTGATGAGCCTTGAGCCAAGTATATAGACGGGACTGATTTTTATAACTATTGGACCTGTGATCTGACTGTCTACCAGCTGACATTCTTTGTTTTGTTTCAAACCCAAAGACCTAGGTACAGGAACTCTCTTTTGTCTAGGGTGCTTTCTTTGTTTTTGAGATCTACAGATTAAAAATATTGTTATCCACCAACCCTAAAACATAGATGCCCTTATGTCATAGTCATTTTCATTCTGTGATGACAGTGAGAGATTTATTACAGAATATGTGGTATGACAGATGTCCTTTATGTGATATTCAGCTCAAGGAGATAGTCCTGGCTTTGTACCAATCACAAACACCTCTGTCATTTCAGATGATACTAGTTTTGAGCCCTCAGTTTAATAATAAGCAATTATAATATTTTAAATACTGATATTATAATTTTAACCCAAATATCTTATTATTTTTAGTATCACTGACAGTTTTTGCCCTTTTTCTTCTCTGATCATGGCTCCTCTGCTGATAACTTGAAACAATGGCATTTAATTCAGTGAAATAACCTGTATGTGTAAACAAACTCCTAATACAATATTATCATTACTATTTATTTATCTCAATGTTGAAAAATCCTTGTTTTGGTAGAAGAATGGAAAGTAATGGCTCAGTTGACAGTGACATCATACTTCTGATCAACAATTTGCAGGAGATTGGGCCATGAGCAAAGCTTAGTACAGAACAAATATTTTTTCTTTCTGCCTACAGCCTATGCAAGCACAGGCCAGGATCTCTGTATCACTGCATCAGCCAAAGTAACCTCCCTCTACATTGAAGTTGTCAAACATGATGTCATGAAGTTAAATATAGAATAAAAGCAAAAAAAAAAAAAAAAAAAAAAAAAAAAAGGAGGGAGAAAATGTATCTTTATCAGGTCTATGTTTTAATGTCTTCCAACTGGAAAAGGCAGAACTTAGTAAAAAGCCAAAAATATGATGGTCCCCTCCCCAATTAATAACCTCATAATTTATAATTTTTATCACTAGGTAACACAGAGATCAAAGGAAAATAGGTCTTCAATTTCTACAGCTATGTTTCTTCACCGTTGCCAGTTCTTCGTGCATCAGTTGAGGATCACAGTCTGTGTGATTTGAATCTCTGAAGCAGGAATACTCGCAGATGTTACATGTAAGAATGCATATTAAGGGAGTATGTGTATGTTCTTTTTTGCAAAGATTGCAAGCCAGGAAAATGGATCTAAAACTTATATTTCTGCTTTCTGTAACTGCAGTGAATGGGCCACACACATGCACTAGATATAAAGCAAATTTCTGAAATAACAGATGCCTTTTACTGAGATGTGCTTTATGTTGGTATCACAGAAGCTAAATGGTTAAATCATTTCGTCTTCTGTTGAAACAATATATAACCTCTTTGTTATTATGCATAGCTTTCATGTATACTATTTGAAGATACAGTGATTTATCCAGCTGGTTTCTTATATAATCTTGAGGTATAAATTTATATAGTGGGAGTTTTAGTGTATTTATGATGCATAGTAAATTGTATTTAAAAAGTAATTTGTGCAATATATCATACTTCTTACTTTAGACTGTTCATTCAACACATACACAGAAGCTTAAAAGCTTATCCAGATTTTCTGTTCTGAACTTCAAAAATGAGTGGAAACATAAGATGTTGCAAAAATCCCCAATTTCCTCTACTGAAGACTTGTGTTGTGAAACATTTTACTTCTATATAAAAAAGACTCTTTGAGACCAGACTAACTGGGAGTAATGTGCAAATCTGAGAGTGTCTACACAATGATTATGTGCAAGAAGGCAAGCAATGCAGGAGAAGGACAAAATGACTGGTAATTTAGGTGCATGATTAATGCCTTTGTTGACCACTTCAACACCTCAACTCTTTCTCTCAAACTCTGAAAAAGCCTAGTGTGTATTTTGGTGTCTTTTGACATAATGATGACCTACATATCCATAAGTTCTGCTTTAGAAAATCACGTGGTTTTACAGGAGTCGAATTGATTTATACATTTTTTTTTCTTTTTTCTTTTTTCCTGTAGCTTGCACATACCATTTCCCTGTGTGGTCCAAATCTTAAAAAGCTTCTAGAGTACTATCTTACACACAAGTGACATGCTCAATATCATTAAAGACTTATAAGTATACAAAAGGTTAGATTTAGGCCCTATGTAAAACTCACAGGTATCTAGCTCAACAGAAGCTTAAAGCTTTGGTTCAAGCTGAAGCCTCAGGTGGAAGATTTAACTGAAGTATTCCCTCATCTGCCTGGTGAACAGAGAAGAGAAAAAACAAATTAGCATGGATTAACCAAGTGATAAACTATCTAACTGCAGTTTTGAGAATGAACAATCAAATTCCACCCAAATTTTACTTTGCTAATGATTTAGTTATGCATTAATAAAAGATCACTGATGTAATAGAGAATTACTGAAACTTGTCATCCATGGGCTCTTGGTTGTGTATGGGGAATCTACCTAGTGCACCTAGCTTGAAGGTAAAGGATTTGCCATGTTAGTAGCAGAACCTGTACCCAAGCTCTTGCAACAGTCAGGTTTGTGAAACTAGTAAGGCTTTGTGGAATAATCCAGAACAAAATATAGGCCACAAAACAAAGTCTCCTTCCTTGGAGGTCTTCAAGACCTGCCTGGACATGTTCCTATGCGACCTGATCTAGGTTGACCTATGGACTAGATGATCTCTAAAGGTCCCTTCCAACCCTACCATTCTGTGATTCTATGATTCTATGAAAATTCAGTCTTAAATGATGCATATTTTCCAGACAATCTAAGTAATTTCAGTAACAGATGCAAAAAAAGGAGAAATGAGCCAGAGATTCACATTTAAATTCAAGATCTAAAGATGAGTCAGCAAAAGTGCTGTTATTAAACTGCTGGAGTGTCATACTTTCTAATGAAGAAAAGTAGCTGGTATATTGTGAAATCCATACTTTTATTTGGCTAAGGTTTCTATCATCCTTCACTGAAGGCCTGGTTAGAGATGAGATGTCTGGGAAGGCATGGAGTGGTACTTTTTGCTGTATTCTGAAGAGTTACTGTGCAGCTCAAAAGCAGACACAGTGAAGATAATGGTTGAAGCAGTGCTTGGAAAAAGCTGTGATAAATCATTTATGATCCTAGAAGTTAACTTGTGTAAATGACATTGGTTTTCTCTTAGAAACCATTAAATGAACCAGAAATCAGCACAGTTAGCCTGGGACTGGTGGAGTGATCATTTCAAGAGACCTGAGTGCACAGTTTCCTTCAGTCTTTGCAACAGAGGGAATGTAAAACAATGTAGATTGTCAGATATAGTGCTATAACCCTCCTACAGCCTCCAGCTTGTACCCTTCTTGTGCTATCTTGACCCATCACAAGCTAGGACTACTCTTGAATAGTCATAAAAACCCATGCTACTTCAAAATCAACCTGTCTTGTCTGAAAAAACAGTGAATAAAACCAAATCACTTATTTGACATATTGGGGTTTGGAATCCCACATACATTTCATTCTTTCTCCTTATAGATTTTACAGCTGTTTTATTTTAAGATTTTCTTGGGAATAATTGGATATACAAGGTCAATATCTATTCCAGTTTGGGCAGGCATTGTCCTAATTTGGAAACACATATCTTGATCAAAAAGATCAACAAATGAGAAATACTCCCAGTCTGGTGAAATGATAGTGATTCTTTGGGTTCAGGAAACTGGTGGTCACAAATCACCCCAATACTTTTATTTAACTATCAAATATTTTTTTATATTGGGGATAAACAATTTAGCCTCTCAATTAATAACTGTGTAAAATACTATGACGGAAGGGCTGAAACTAATAGGAAGAAAACTGTGCTGCCAAATCTCCACAATAATAAATTTACTGGGAGTCTTTATTCCCTCTGAATTAATCTTACAGACTCATTATCCTGAATTATAAACAAACATGCGCAAGGAGAACTTCCACCAGTATCTGTGAAAGGTGAAAGGAGGTTGCGGGGCCTTTGTGAAGACTTTCAAAACCTGACTGGTTGTATTCCTTTGTGATCCAATTGAGGTGAACCTGCTTTAACAGAGGAGTTGCACTAGATGATTTCTAGAGGTCCTTTCCAATCCCTACCATTCTTTGATCCTATAACCATAACAGCTTCCTGCTCAGTTATGGTCCAACTCTATGAGCAAATTTAGCCAGCCACAACAACTATTTAATTGCAAAGGAACACATTTGTCAGTATTTCAAATAAATAAATACATACTCTTACTCAGTGGACACTTAGTTCAAATCTTCTAGAGCTTTAATTTTCAAGATTTTTCTGGGTCCAGTGCAGTACTTTTTACCTGCCTGGGCTCATAATGGCTACTTACACACATTTTTTACTGTTTTAAGAGCTAAACTGTGTGATGATTTTGTGAGGAGTCGCTTTTCTTGGTAACAGGGAGAGTGGGCCTCAACGTAGACCTAGTAAAGAGTTCTTGGACTTTTGCTGGGCTCTTGGGTGCAGACCCATCTCCGGCCCAGCCGGGCCCATCTGGTGCCCCTGCAACCTCTGGAGGGCAATGACAGGACTGAGAGCCACCAATAGCTCCAGATGAGTGTGCCTGGACAGGCAGGGACTTCTATGAGGAGGTGGCCATGGCACAGGCCGTGCTGGAGAGCCTGTGGGCCGCAAAGTAGATCCACACTAGAGGCATAAAGGACCTGCAGCACTTGGGATGAATGCATGTCAAAGTAGCCTGTGCAATGTTGCAGTGTGTGAGGTACCCAGCAGAAAGCAGGGAGGACCAGCAAGGAGCCTACTTGCCCTGAGGAAAGGCAAACAGCGGAAGTCACTGGGAAAGGATTGACTGACCTCCATTCCCTGCCCCCCTGAGCTGTTCCTGGGAGGAGAAGGTAAAGACACCAGGATCAGGGCTCTGAGCCCAGGAAGAGGGGAGAGATGGGGAGAAGGTGGCCTTAAAGGGCTGGTTGTGCTCTTCATCATTGTACTACTCTGTGTTGTTTTCTGTTATGTGCTGGGGTTTTATGGCTAGGCTTTAGTTGGTAGTGGATTAAATTATTTTCTGTTTTCTTCCCCAAGCTGAGAAGTCTTGTCTGTTTTGCCCTGGACCATAAGTGGCAATTAAGCCCTCCTTGTCCTTTGGGAATTCTTAAGTCTGTGGTACTTGAGAGTCTAATTGTGGTCTTTTGTCCTAGGATGGGCCTAAACCATGACAAGCTATTACTGAAATTTTAAGCTGCCAACCTCAAGTTAAATATCTATTCAAATTATGTTTGGATGAGAGGTCATAGCGTAAAGTTAATGGTAGATGAAAGCTGTATAAATATTAGCAAATATTAAGCTTGATATCTCTATCACTTACCTTCTTTTTCATTTGTCAACACAAAACTTGGCAGTCTCACTAAGCACATTGTTTTTTTCCCTAGGGTGGAAAAAGAGTGCAGAAGGACATGTGGGTTTAGTAAATTTGTAATTTCTCATGAGATATTTTCTATTATGATGGTAGAGTCAGTTTAGATACCTAGGAAAGGAGATATATAAAAGTAAAAAATGAAAAACTTGTTGCTGAGAAGCCTACCTGTGAGATGATGCTGTAACAGCTTGCAAAGAAGGCTGCTTGTTGATAACATAGCATTCCTTCTTTTTAACTGATCAAGATTCATATTATTTTTTGTTTCTACTACTGGAATTGTAAGGGTGTTAGAAATCTATTTCCTTCAGTAAGATACTCATGACCTGCTCTACTCCTCTTGTTATTCCTCTATGCCATGTGGTGTGTGAACTGTTCATCCTCTATGCTTCAGATGTCTCTTCATACAGCAAATACTTTACTATCAATTTTTATCAGCTTTTTGCTAAGTGAACCAAGTAAAACATTTTTACATCATCTTAGTTTTTCGTATGTTCTTAATAGTCCTTCTCTACACTTCTATTTGCAATTGATCTTTCTTGAACATGAAGTGGCTAAACCCATAAAACCATTGTACAAAATCTTCAACAGTGCATTGTATAACTATACTGGTTATGATGTGCTCATTTACACTTCCCTTCACACACTAATACTCAGTCATCGTAATGAGTGTTTAGACTTAATAGCTGTTTCACATCCAGATCCATCGTTCGATCCACTAACTGAGCCTTGTTGATGAAAAAGTAACCCTATAAGAAGAAGGGTAAAAGCAAGTTCTTCTAGGAAGAGAGGAAAATAAGATGGGGTCCAAAACAGCTCAGNTTCCCTTTCCCTTTCCCTTTCCCTTTCCCCTCTTTTGCTATGTTCCTTGTATTCCTGCAAGCATTCAAGTCAGTCTGGTGTGGGTCTGGTAATTAACTGTATGCCAGCTCTCACCAAAGGTGGGACCCTCCTGCATGCTTTCAGACTATGCATCCTTGGCAAACACATTCTGCAATTCCTAGTTAAAAGCAAGAATTACGCACTTTCAAAGAATTAGAGCTTCTTCCTCTCTAAAGTGTCATATCGAAAGAGTTCGTTTTCGTCCTCCAATTCATCAAAGCACTACTAAGTGATAAAAATGACTTATGGAAATATAGGTGCCTTCAGACTAAAATTTTTATATTTGTAATCACCTCATTAAAATAATTCCCCGCCTTTCCTCAACACAAATGTATACAAGTTGTGGTAAAATGTTTAAAGAGAGGACCGGACCCTGTAATTAAGGCAGAAGGAAAGAGGAAATAAGTAACTAAATGAGTATCTGGAGAAAAATAACAAAAACATCCAAAGAAACTATTTATTCATAAGATAACAGTATTTATATGAAAAAAAAAGAAATCAAACTAAATTCTGAAATAATACGTCTATTCTGCCCCCTTCCTTATGTTAGGCTACAGTCATGGCATGTGATGGGTTACAATTTAAAGACATCCAACAAAGTTGGTAGCTTTCAGGGGCATACATATTCTGACTGCATCCACAATGCCTGGCTTGTGAGGACTCTGACACTATAATGCTCTTGTGCAAATAGTATGGGATGACAAGTACAATTGACTGCACTAGTGCTATGTGCTATGTGCACACTAGATGTAAAACAAGAGAGTAGAAATAGCAGAAAACCAAGTTGATAGGGATAAGGAAAGTCCATAATTTATGCTTTTTAGATTAGAGGTTTCCATGCTGAAGGTATGCAGGTGTCAAGAAATTGAACAGGTTATGTAATCAATTCTGTGATTTTTTTTTCAGCCCAAAGAAATAGTCTATAACCTTAACCATTGATATCTGATGTTTAACTAAATTAGGAGTTATTTCCTTCCAAAATAGATATTAATTTAAATTTCTCCTGCAAGCACAAGATTCAAGTTTCCCAATCAAAGTGTGTTAGGGCTGCTATATTGTTACTGCTTAAGGATGTATCAGTTTCATAAGTGGTTCCCTATAGAATAGTTCTTTTCTTTTGCTGCTTCTGTACGTTGAAAAATGAAATTGCTGTTTATACTTTTTCAGAGAAAACTGGAAAACACATTACTTATTCTCATTAATACGACCCCAGATGTTAGAAGTTATGCTGCACTAGACTTATACAGCTCAACAGTAATGATTATGCTTTTTATAATAAATATTGAATAGATAGCAAAATCATCAAGTTTTCTGAAGAGTTATAATATTGACTTAATGAAAGTAAAATTAAATAGAGTTGTATATACACACTCTATATGCAACAGATTATCAATACTTGAACAGCATGTTATACAGAGAAAGATTTTATGACACCCAGGATATTTCTTAGTAAATAGAAGAGTGAAAAAACATGCAGGTAAAAAACGGAAGAAGTGATGTATGGAGAATTAAATAAATAGTAGTGGTTTATCTGAAGTCATACATCTGAATCAAAACAAAATTAAGATCTCAGTTCTAGTAAATGAACAAGCAGCACCCATATAAAATGTATTTCTTCTCCTTTAACTCTTTCCCTTCCTCTGTCCTCGTCTACTGTTACTATGAAGGCTATTCTAAGTTTTCTACATGAGTCCATAGCTGGGAACCAATAGTTTCATATAAATGCTTGTGAGAAATGAAAATAAAATCTACAACTGAGCTGATTCATCTTGCTATAGCTGAAGCAGTGTTAGCCAAAATAGGAAATGTTATGGAGCCTCTCCTGTAAGATACATATCTATTTCTGCTATTTCTTTGTCCCATTCAGGCCATATTATTTCTTATGTTTCCATGTGTATTGCTTCTACCTGAGAACACAAGAGTCAAGGGAACCAAAACACTTGCTGCAAGTCTAAAATTTATTCTGTGCTATTGCATTTCACAGTTGCTCATGTACCATTTTATTGAATTTGTTAGTTATGGTAAATGAGGCAATTTTTAACACACTGGCTTTTGAGGTTTTTTTTCTGTCTGAACCTGTTGTATTTGAATGTCATTGCTTGGCTCATCTACGGCACTGAAGACTTCTGTTCAGGCATTAGCATTATTTTCATGTGGGAGGTGACATTGAGCCACGGGCCTCCTCTCACTTTCACATGCATTATAGATGAAGAATGTGTCAAAACCTCTCAGTCTTTGTTGTCTCTGATCTGTATTGGAGAGATATAACAATATGCAAGAGTGTACAGAGCAGCTGCTCCAAGGACTTTCCCATCTTCCTTGATAGGGTACTATATCTTCAACAAAAGAAATAATCAAAAAAGAGAAGAAAAATCTTTATTTCCTCCAGGAAGTGGCTGCTGTTGTGGCTAAAGAATGGCAGTTCAACACTAGCAGAGTGTGTCCACTTCCCATTTTCCTTTAAGACTCATTAAGTGCAGTTTTGAATAGCAATACTCCATCTGGGAACACACACATCTTGCAAATTATCAGTTCATTGGTACTTCTCCCTGTATAGGAAAACATTAACTCAAAGAATTTTCAACCTCTGCGTCATATCAATGACACCTTGCCCAACGGATTTAAAAGAAATCTTCAAAAGAATTTTCTATTTAAATTATGTATTCATTTAATTCTTGTTAAAAGGTAACCCAGATTTATTCCAGTTGCACTTAACATCCTCTCTACTTATGATAAATTCCATCTGTATAAACACACCTGTGCAAGAAAAACAGCATACAGAGGACTACAGATGTTAAATAAAGTGTAAAAGGAAATGTTTCAGGTGGGCTTTATCTTGATGAAATTTACAGCAATATTGCTCTCTCAAGACAGATGCTCCATGCCAGTTGAATGCTTCATGTTTGAACATTGTTTCTGTAAAAGAAGCCTACTTCTAGTCAGCTTTTATTATTTATACATACATCCACATAATTTATTTGACCTTTCGTTAAATTCTAGACATCCTGCAGTCTCAAGACTTTTTTTCAGGGGTACTTCTTTTCCTGAAGAAGTGTATCTGATTCTGCTTCACCTGTCAGAGAAGAGGGAAAAAGAGGAAAGTTTCAAACTCCCAGACTTTGTATAAAATAAGAACCAGAAACAGTATAAAATGCCTGATCAGTATAGAATAATATTTGGTAAAGACTCATGTTCCCTATACCCTAGTTCAATCCCAATTAGACCAAGGTACATGGCCCTCAGGCCAGGCATAAAAGTATATCGTAGGCAGATGCTGGAGTTGAGCAGGTGACTGTGAAGAATAATGAGTGAATCTCACATTCAAGGCATGAGAATTGGCAGGGACTATATTTAATATAAATTTTTTTTCTGATGTTAGAGGATAATTTGAATTTTGTATCAAAACACTTTGGATTATAATTCCATACTGGTTTTGTTATCTTTTTTTCAGGAACATGTCTGGATATACTGTTCAAGATTTTGCAAAAAATTTGCAAGATAAGAAGTTTCTAATAAATGCAAGTTTCATCTTTTTATTAATGAACAGCATGATGAACACAGCACAGACATTTCACAGGTATGGAAAGACTGCAGTTCTCTCATGGCCATTGTAAGTCCTTGAGAACTTTAATTTCTATTACAAATCATGGTAATTTCTCTTGAAAAATGTACTGCTGCTGATGAAGAAAAATAATGTTTTTAAGAAGCTCTGCCCCTGCCTAAGCTTAAGGAAATGATCATATAAAACAGCAAACTTTTGAAAAGGGCAGAACAAGAAGTGAACAAAAGTTAGGAAGGGAGAATGTTTCCTGCTTCCTAGTGTTAGACAACATAGTTGTCTATTTTGGCATGATACAACAATGTAAGAAAATAATCCTGTGATGATTTTTCATGTGCAATTTTTTTTTAGAACTAATTTTTCACTTTTGGCTTTTATGAACTGTTAGACATCAAAAAGTAGACCTTGACCTGGATCTGTTGTGGAAAATTTGTTTCCAGTGAAATCACATCACTCCAGGATTTAGATTTTTGGATTTTTTTACTAAATTATTAGTTTCATACTTTCAATAGAGGGACATGATTTTAGGAAAAAAATTCCATTCACTTGTATTCATCATTTTTCTGAATAGCTTAATCTCCAGAGAACAAAGATTTTTCAGTGAATATAGACAAAAATAATTTTAAGATCAAAATTTCAAATTGTCTACTAAACTGTGACATTTTAACTGTTGTATTAGACTGGAAGTATTCAGGTAACTTTTGCAATTAGCTGTGCAAATCTTTGAACAAACTTTCCTGTGATTTACAATGCACCAAAAAGAAAAGAAAAACTAATTTGGAGGAACAAGAGGGTAAGGTATCAGTGAACATCAGGCAAGTGAAGTTTCTTCAATAAACAAAGCAATGGAAGTTCATTACTCATCGCCAGCTCCCATGCTCACCATCAATATGCAGCTTCACAAAAAAGGTGATATTACAATCCTTAACTTTACTGATTTCTGTTATGTGACCTTCTCACAGATCTTTTTTTGCTATGAACATGATAGTCTATAGATGAGATGTTAAATGGAAATTAAATATTCTCAATGTTATTTTTGGTGATGGCTCTGAGTTCCTGTTACTACATAAAGAATAATCAAACCAGAAAACAGGGAAGGCTTCCTTCCCCACATTTTCCTATGGGGAAAATACAGGAAAAAAGTGGGAAGAGAAATTTCCTGAAGGCCATATATGAGACTGTGATTTGAATGCTTTTGCAATGATGAAAATAACTCTTCATCTTTATTACAAATATTTACTTTTTTGGAGCTGTTGGACACTCAGATTTTTTTCACTAACCTTGGTAGGAATTGAGAGAATCCAGGCCCTTTCAAACTCAATACCATAAGAGTACAATCATACCCTCTAGAGGAATGGAAAGAAATATGCATACCTACACTATTGTGTATTTATGTCTAACATCAAGTTTGTTTGAATATTGGGTGGGGTTTTTTTGTCTGAATAAAAAGCATAACTATTAGCAATCTAAATAGATTGTATTACACTAAATACCCTTCCCCTCCTCTCATTTATTTCTTGATTTGGTTAAAATGGAAGAGATTACTTCACTGGAAATACCATATGGTGATTTTCTGAACCATCCTTGACTTCTTTACTCTCTCAGCATTTAATTTATTCCTTTTTGATGGGCTTAGCTCTCTTGTTACCACTCAAAGTCCCTACATGATCAGCTTGGACTTCTGAGATTGGTATCCTGCTCTCCTGTGAAAAAAATAACCTACACTTTCAGAATTGTAACTCTTTAACCTCTAAACTCCATTACCTTTCCCATTGATATTTTTCTTAACCTCAAGAGTGATTTCTCTTGAGATGTGTGAAACTGCACAATCACAGCCCACATAAAGCCAGAGACACAATTTTTCTACAAAAATACTATCTGATTTTTCAATCTTCTCCATCTTTCCATATTGCCCATTCTTCCTGCCACGTAATTCTTGTGCTTTACATGTTCTGCAGAGCACTTAAATACATTGCACGCAGCTGGGTCTGAATTCTTCTCGTCCAGCAAGAGTAGGAGATAAGATTTCCCCACAGACACGTGCTCCTGCACAGATGCTAACAGGAATTTCATTGAGGTTATAAGTCCTTGCTGGTTTTCTACATTGCTATTAACTTGTGCTTGACACCAGCAGAATTACCTGGCTAAGGATTACCTACTCAAGGATGGTTTTAAAGTTACAACACTATAAAACACCTGTGAAAATTAATCTGGAGCTCAAGCCCAGCACTCTGGAGACAACAGCTCTTGTGCTCTGCTTTTATCTCTCCCTCCACAGGCTTATTATCTCCTCAGACATGACCTAGCATATTCTTTGAATTTATATATTTTGTATAGTGTATGTAAATAAAATACATTCTAATGTTCCCTGCTATCAAGCCAGCAAAGGAAAAAAATTACTAGCTATATTGTTGCAATCTTGACCAATATCCTTTAGACTAAATGGACAGAAAAGCTTATGTGAACCCACATTGCTTCAGATGAAGTCAGACTGTGTAGAGAGAAAAGGAGAAAGCCCAAGGATTTGGTGAGGCAGAACACAAACACTAATAATCTTGGTATAGGGTTGAATATATCCCAGATGGAGAATATTATGTTGAAGCTATGACTGTAGGTATTCACCTCTATTTCTTAAAAGTAAAGAGAGGAAGGAAAGAGCTCCATGAAAGACCAGTGCATTGATGTAGAAATGATGAAAAAGTGGTTAATTGTTATAACGAAACATAGCACATTTCTGTACCTTTATGTTACTTCTCCAATTGCTTCCAACTAAATTGCTATATTTAAGGCGAAGCAGGAGAGTGTTTACTCAACTGGTGACTATGAGTACCATTGAGATTGTAATGTAGATATTTACAATCTAATTATTACAGAAAACAGTAGCAAAGGAAACATCATATGTAATGTTTGAGAGAGAAAGTGACTGAAGTCAAGGTGACACAGTACACACAAACCAGAAACTGTTTGCTTGATATGGTCTGTCCCATTTATGACTATAGTGATGGTGTATATTTGGTTATAGTTTAAGTCTTGAGTTCAAAATAATGGAAACACCATTCATTTCTGCAGAAGTGTAAGCCTCTGTCTTCTGTGATGTTGCACTGCATGAAAATACTGGTTTTGATTTTAACTCCTATGTCCTAGTTTCCAAACAATGACTGCTTCTGTTCATTTAGCTTAAACTTCAGTAGGATTGAATGTGTAAGAAAAATGCTATTCATACTCTCTTATTATTAAATAATTTTTACAAATGCCTCCTGAGATCTCAAGTTGATAGGAAAAATTTGATGAATTTTGCATAAGATTTTGTTGCTAAAGTCAACTCACCTTCAGCAAGAATTAATGGTTGAGAGTAATAAGGTACTGAAGTCTGTCTGAGTTACAGTAGTTGAAGTATAGTTCCATTTTCCCTCCTCCTCCTTTCAGGAGAAAGAAAAGGAAGCAGAACAAACTTCTCAGACTGTCCTGCCTATTCTACTGCCACAACTTAACAGATGTTCAGGTCTTATTTAATGACAGTTATAATACAAAGTTTTCTATTTAAACAAAGCAGGCATTTTGGGTTTCTGGCTTTGGCCCGATGATCCAGTTGGTAAATCTCCTGTGGGAACAGGAGCATCACTGACTGCCCACTTGTAGCCTGATATGTGGATTTTCTCATTTCTTTTTCTGTATCTGGGAGTGTTTCAGGATTATGATGGGCTAAATAGGTCTGATCCAAAGTCTTTATTGCAGACAGCTGACAATCTCTGGCATCTCAGGAATGTTGGTACATATAGAAGGTTGCTTTAGACCTTCATCACCTCTGCCACCCCAATATGACAGAGGGAAGCTGGTCAAGGCAGTGACTTCAATCAAGATCCCTTATGTGGTAGGCTTGGAAAAAGCAGGCATTTGTGTTAGGATGACCTTCCTCTTCCAACCCAGCAGGACCATGGCTGCCACTGGGCAGTGTCTGGGAAGAAAATGACTAGGCAATTTGATCTATCTCATAGGTGCCTCCAGTAAAGTTAAACTTCAAAATGTAATCTTGGTATGGTGTCTGTATTTCATGTATCTTTATCTGCATCCATTTTATTTTAAAACAGAGGTCACAGTTTCCTAAAAAAAACATTTGAATAAAATGAAACCAGAAGCTAAACTTGGATTCACATTTTATCATATAATATTATCCATATGATAGAGATTTACAGTTTTCAGCTCAAACCCATATAGGAGTTAAACTTGTGCTCTAAATTTCAGTGCAATGCAAAGAGCAAGTAAATGGTGGAACTCAGGATTTGTAATGGCTAACCCAAGTCATCCTTAACTACCAGCACCTCTATAATGTCCTATACTGGCTATGCAACTGTAGAAATACACTTAAAGAAGCAATCTGTCCTTTTAGCTAATAACATCAAAATGAGACCTTTTTCTTCACTTTGCCTGGACCTCTAACCTTTAAAGGTGAGTTAGACAGCTGCAGAAAACCTGATCTCATTTTCTGCCCCTGGCAAGATTTTTTCAAGTTCATCTTTTTTTCCCTTCTCTCAAAATCTGATGAAAAATGAAATGTCATGAAAACAGGCTCTGAGGCTAAAAAACCTCTGTCTGTCTCTGTGACAGATGTCAGTTTGAAAGGTTTCAGGTCACCTGTCAGAAGTATGTCAGTATGATCCATACAAGCATCTACTCAACCTCTAACACTAACATTGAGTTCAGCTTTTTCAAATGCCCCTTGAAAAAGAATCAAATGATTTCAAGTCACTGCCTTTTCCCCTTTCTTTTAACTCTGATTAATGAGCCAAATTCTTAGGCAAAAAAAAAAAAAAAAAAAGAAAAAAAGGGAAAAAAAAAAAAAAGAAAAAGCGTCTTTAAAAAAGGACAGCTTGACCTTTTTGTGCCCCTGGCAGTGAACCAATCAGCATTCTCGTAATCCAAACACAGATGCCTGGAGCTAAACAAATCCTATACTTGTGAACAAGAATTCAGTTTGCTGTCAAAATACAATGACGAGCAGCAAAGTGCTGCTCTTAAGCAAAATATCCTGAATTAAATTAAAATGTTTTTGATTAATAAAAGAAGTAACATGAGTAATGCCATACATCATTAAGAGCATCATTTGGAAACAATTACATTGGGATATTTATGCATATATATTACATATGTACATTTAAAGCACAGAACCTCATCTCTAAATGACACATAATCCCATATTTTATGCCACCAGAAACACTGCTCATCTAACACTGCAATTCAGTGTTTTGTAATGATTAATTAATAGGCTTGAACATTTTTTTATTCCCAGTTTAGTGTCATAATGTTTGCATTATTTCCCACAACTGAGCTCTGCCTTTTTGAAGACCGAGCCTCCGTTTTGATAAAAAAATTAATTGCAATATTAGAGAGAAGGTCTCAGCTGCAAGACAGTTTTCATCAGTGTGTTGTTTTAATAGTCTACCGAATAGATATGCTTAGAGCTTTCTGCCAATTTCTATTTTCAAATGTCCCACATAGATCCTGTCAATTAGGTTCTTGATGTCAATGGGCATATTTCTGGATGTTTTAAGAAATCTGTAATGTCAATTTTTGAGTCCACTATAACTGTTCAGAAAAAGATCTATATATTACGCTGATAGACCACAGATGCAGTAGATGCAAATTCTGATGTAAATGCAAACTAATTCAGTGTTAATTTTTGTTTCAGGGCTAAATACATCATTTAATTCAAGTATGAAACTGATGAGAAATCAGAGGTGGTGCTTTTATTTCCTGTGGAACACTCTCCTCAGGTGTAGAGTCCTGCTTTTAACTTTTTTCTAGTACATTATTTGTATGCTGCTGCTTGCTTCCATAATCTCTTATTTTTTCATAAATGCATATACCAAATGTGCAAACAAACTGCATCAGAGTTCTGGTTTTTTTTTTTTCTTTAAATAATTAATGATGACACTGTGCTGCTCTCCAGGAGTTAATTTCATTAACATTTAAACTGATTCATAAAACAGGAAAACATTCAGCTTGGTATCAAAGGGTTACAGCTCTTACAAAACAAGTATCAGCTTCATTTTGGGCAGTCCTACAGAGACCTGGGAACAGTTGGAGGCAGAATCATCTGCAGAAAAATATCAGTATTGTTTAGGTTAAGATAACCACAAACATCCTGAAATGCTTAACTATGTCTAATGTCCTTGTGACTCATTTTTACATTTTTTAAAATTTTAACATACATGTCTTTATATTTTTTTTTAAATCTTACAGTTGAATATTATTTTTGAAATACAATCATAGAGGGCAAGTGAACAAGCTTACAAGCCATGTTAGGGTAAAAGATGGCTAATATGATTATTTCAAACCTCTGATGGGAATAGGTACTTTTACTAGAAACAGTGAGCTGAAGAATTTCTTTGGTTACAGTGGATGTGATGCAAACTAAACCAGGATTGAACACTTTCTTGATTACTTACTGATACAACTCCAAGTCCACCTTGCAAATGGGAGTAAACCACTTCAACAGGCAATATGTGTTGTCTCTGAAGAGCTGTAAATGCTAAGTGGTAATTACAGAGATTTCCTTTCCAGCGTTCTCGTAACTTTGAGGTCTGCAAATAAATCTGCAAGGTATCATTTCTTTTTCTTGTGCCAAAAGGCTTATTAATTCTATAGGTTAAATGCTAAGAATGTTTAAACAGATGATAAACCACTTAATGTAACTTTCTTGCCTCCAGTTATTTTCAGCACTTAGGCTGTGACACTCTGTTCCTTGGAATAAAATTGGGAACTAAAAGGTATATACCTTCCTTATCATACTGTAAGCCCTTTTGGAACCTAATAAATTAATTAGATCGCCAAAGAAAGTCTTTCACTTGCTTCCCTCTCTTAACATTGCCAACTACATCTTGCTAGCCAGCCAGATACTGAGAGGGCATTATTGCAGATTACAATCAGAAATGTTGAAGTAGTTATTGGTGTCACACTGAAACAGCATATTAACATTGCCACAAACAGTCTTTGCCTTGTAAGAGTAGTGCTTTGATGTTTCAACCTCTAGCAAGAAGATTAGGAAACAACAACAAAAAAATCCAAAAAAGGGAGGGTAAAAACAGTGACGATTGTGAAGACAGATTTCCCAGCTGAAATTAATAATTCTGAGCAGCACTAAAATTAATTACTCTGTAGTTGTAAGCAGGCAGCGGATTTATGGTAAATGACAGAGTGTTTGCAAATTTTCCTGACTACTCGATTAGAAAACGCAGCAAGTACAGGCGTCAGCCGAGCATGCATTATTTAAGTGGTTGGTGTCTGGTGACAATCTGGAAGCTGCAATTGTTGTGGTTGCCCGTAGGAAAATTCGCACTTTCTGGGAGAAATTCTTTCACCTTTATGTGCCCACAGCACAGATCTCTCCTCATGGCAGCTGTAGGATACACTGGAACTTCATGACCTGGAAAATGTGGGACAACTGACACAAGGTGACCCCCTGAATGCTGGGGCAGGCCCAATTAATTTAAAATTTTGCTTGGCCTTGTCTCTTCCAATTTTCTAAATCCTCTGGAAAAATGATTAATGCGTATACTGCCAATGCGAAAATATTTTTGACCCTATTAAAGTCGACCAAGGGTAAACCAAGTGTAGGTTGGCATTGTATCAAACTAGCTTTATTAAATTTGATTGGAGGTTTGTATGAGGAAGGGACAGACAAGGACATTATTTTGCACAGCAACTCCCTTTTAAATGAAAATACTGTGAGGAATACAAAGTACTGGTGCACATTGGTACAGAGCTGTATTTAACCTATCAAAATCTTGCCATAAAAGTGGTTATTTCTGAGAAAGCTTGGTATTCCCTCAGTGAGAAAGTATGTTGTCAGTGAAGTTGATTCATTATATGACAAGCATTGTTTCATTGCAGAAAAAAAGAGAATGATTCAAAGTTACTTTTTGTCTCACTTTTGCCTTACATTTGTCTTTTTGGATTTATATTCCCTAATTTATTCCTGCTCTGCTACCTCCAGCAGCTGGAAACACATCCCAAGGACTGAGACTAAGGCAGGTGGCAGGTGTCAGCATCTCAGTCACAGAATATATTAAATGCTTTTCCCAAATTCTAAAGTAGCTTTTTTTTTTTTAACTGACAGTTGAGCACAAATGAAGAATCACAAGGTTTCTCAGCATTTGTACTCATCCATTCATGATCCTGAAACACAACACCAAGCTCTCAGCTTCCAAGAACCATTTAAGGCTGAAAAGGGCCTACATTTCTACCCATAAACCAACCAACAAAAAAGCCAAAATGTTAGATGACTTTTTAATTTTCTGAATAGTAAAGAGTGATAGATGCTCTGTTTTTTCAACCCCATAAAACCTAATGGAGCATTTGAGATGCCATCCTGTCCTCCCCACTTCTTGTCTTGCCTAGATATCCTGTTGTCTAGCTTGTCTAATTTAAGGAAAGTTTACATGAAGAAAGAAACTGGTCATAAATTTGTCTGCTCTTGCCTAAAATATACCAACTCCAGCTTGGAAACTGCAATGCCATTAATTTAATTTGGTGTGGTTTGTTTGCAGGGAGTGCATGCACTCAGATGCAAGATCTCCAAACCTGCCCAAACTTCTGCCCAGCTGCTGGACTGAGGTGCAAGCAGGAGCCACTGGACACTTTGAGATGTTGGCTATGGGGTGCAGATTTTTAAGGCTAAAAAACTCATTAAGCATTCCATCAGAGGGTTTTTCTGCTGTGTATCAGTTGACAGTAAATAGCAAATCAAAATTTTTAATGAAGGGGTCCAACTAATGCAAAGGAGAATATTCCAATCTTTTAGCAGTTTTGAGTGGTATAAAACTCATAATTACAAAATGTTCTGTACTGATGACACTAAATAATTCTTCAAACACTCAAGATACAGCAGAAGCAGAAACTGTCCTAGATAGCCTTACTTAGAGGTGTAACTGCAGGGAAAAAAAACCAGACTACTATCTTTGAGGAGATGGACATAATGATGTACATGGATGACAGCCTTTTTTTGGCGAGATATGAGCTCACTGAAGACCACCAACAAGCTGCCAGTAGATAAGCATGAAATTATTTTGATGAAATGAGTGAAATTCTGCTTGAATTAATCTTGATAAACTAAAATAAAGAGGCCCTTAAACAGCCTTATTGAACTTCCTCCAAGTGCAAATTTAGCATCTTCAGAAAACATTCCATAACATCTACATGTAGTGTAAATGTAAACCCGTACATATATACATATAACACACAATGTTTTTAATTAGAAGGAGATAGAAAAATTGGTTTTGTCTACACTAATTTTAACATAGTTACCTACAGTCAGAGCAAAGTGTTATATTCATCCAAACCTCTGATATGCCATTTAAAGCCAGCTAAGAAGTAGGTGTGAAATGCTAAGTTCAGATCCAGCTGTCAAATACTTTTTTTTCCAAAACTCAGGACTCATTTACAGGCCTAGTCCATTTATATCTAAGCAAGATCTCTGAATGTATATTTTCTTTCATAAATTTGAAACATCTGAAATGAACTGAAGGACAAAGTAAACTTAAGTGAATGAACATAGATTTAGGCATGTGAAAGAGAAACTTGACGATAGCCCATCCCAAGCCAATAAATAAAATAGTTACAAAGATTGTTGAAATAAAAAATACATATATAGGAGTGCATCACTTGAATTTTTTCATAGTTTGTGAGGGAGTGGACTTGGTAACTGTCCAGCAAATTAGTCTTTCTAGTATATAGTGGACTTCCTACAGAACTTCTGAGAACAGCAGCAGCTCCAAGAAAAACAACAACAAAATTTTCATGATTCTGTGCTACTTTTAATACTCAGACTTCAAAGATAAGTTCACCAAAGGGTGAGAGGATTCATAAAATGTGCAAGTCTAATAAATTGCAATTCTTTTTTTTTTCCCACTTGTATTTTATCTTTGTGCTTTCAATATTTATAAGGCATCTATAATCTTGCATTTAACTATGAAGCATTTTGAGTCAAATTCTCATTAAAATTTTCTCTTAATAACTAAAAAGAGAAACACAGAGAGACACCTGTAAGCTGATTCCACCAAATATTTTGCTCATTTTTAATACAAACCTCTGACTATAGGGCAACATCTGTGGTTGATGTTTTGCAAATGCTGTCCTGGAGATACATCAAAAGCATTTTGTGTTAGATCCTGAGTTTGAACTGCTTCTAGGACTTCCAGTCCTGTGGCCTTTGCTACCACCTTGCTATTTTGCTTCTCTTTTCTGCCTCTTCTGGAGAGGTCATCACTCTCTATAGCAGTTATCCATGTGGACAAGAACTGTGCTCTCCTGTCAAGCTGTTTGACTGTCATTGCTGTTGTTGAACTATGTGCTGGTTGGCTACCTGCCCGTTCTTGGAGACTCGGGGATAAATAAAATGAGAAGAAGTGGAGGTCTCTAATATCATGAAAAGGCTTTACAAGCCTTTGTGTATTGATCAGGACACCTCATTTGTGGTGGACATCGGAGAGGAAGGCCTCATGATGTCTGGCCTGATACTAGGAACTGACAGAACACCATAGGAACGGAAACTACAATAAGCCAAGAGTTTTCTGGGATAAGTAGGAAAATGAAGAATTAGGTCTGAGAATAATACTACAAATAGTGGCTTGTTTTCAAAAAAAATCCAGTCTTACCAATAACTGCAGTCACATCATTATCCTTATGGAGAAAGTACAGATATACTCTTTCAGTCACTGTGGTGTCTACCTCCTGGTAGGACTGATCAAGATTAATTTGGATTCAGGGTCACAGAATAAGTGTGTGCTTTCTTCAGCTCAGATGGCATCATGCTGAGGTACTTCAACAAACAGGGGAGATGGTCATGCATGAATAAACTCAATGCATCCAAAATTTGGAGTATCATGACATCTTTTGCTTTAGATTAATCCACAAATTCACTAGAGCTGGTATTCATGGTGTTTAGATTTCAAAGGGTCTTAATTCTCCAGACTAGGTGTGTTCCATTTTTTATCCCTTTTGTAATGTCTCATTTTCTCTGCTTCTGATTCATGAGAACATATGAACATTTTTGTGTTTCATCCAAAATACAGGAAATTCCTCTTTCCTCCAGGATAAAAAGATCAGGAGTTTCTCATTGATCAAGACATGCATTATACTTTCTTCCAGCCTTGTAATGACTATATCTATCTAAATTTCCATATCAGACCAGTTATGTGTCAGTAACGGTTCTATCTTCTCCTGAATAACCTTTTCCTGAATTCTCCCATAACCTCTGGGAGAATCTGGTCTGGCTCCACTCTATGGTGTGCTAAGAGCTAGCATTAGATTGGACTATGGAGAATAAGGGAAGGAGAGTGGATAAGTATCAGTTTGCAGATAAAACAGAGTAATTTTCTTGGAAAAACATAGTAATAGCTCACTCGATCACCTCCCTAAATGCAGAGGGTCATTTTACTGGATGAAACATTAGAGATGGGTCTGTTCACGGATAACTGACCATACTCATTGTCTCAAACAGCTGATAGGGCAAAGTGAGACCTCCAGAAAAGATGATAAGAAACAGACTGATAGTGCTTACATGTCCTAAGACCTGCCAAATGCTAGTGCAATCTTGAGTTCAGTCCATCTTATCTCCATTTGTGTTTTATTAATTTTTCAGTGAGCAGTAGACACAGGGTTTTTCAGGAAAATCATAGGCTAGATGTGTGCAAGAACTGCAGATATTTTTCCTCTTTTATGATTCAAGATATGTATATGTTCTATACTAACTACAGCAGCAATACTGTATCTAGAATGGTAGATTTAGTATTTTCTCCTGTTAAATGTTGAAAAAATTTCCAGCTCAGGATTCTGCAGAGGCAAAACCCTCAAAAACTAGTGCTGAATTAGTGTCGTAATTCCCATATTTCCAAAATTAAGTATAAAGGTTGAAGTAATTAGTAGCTATTTCCTGTATTATGCATAGTAGAAACTAAATCTTTCATAACACTCCAACTCCTAAGTGACTGAGGATTACCTTTTATGTAACATTTCCTCCGAAGTTTTTTATTGCTACTGAAACTACATTGTTCAGTCAAGACAGGACTTGTATTCTATGCATCTCAGAGATCTGATTGCAACTACAGGATCTTTATGAAGCTCTTATTTAATTGCTCTTGCATGGTAATGTAACTGAGTGTGTGGTTCTTGCTCAAAAATAGTTGCTGGTTGAGACATTATCTGAGATATTAAATTATTTAAGAGAACAATCTACTCCACAGATTAATTCTGATGGAAGCAATGTGGATGAAGTTCTTACTCTTTGTGTATTTCTCTAACTGGTATGACTCTTCTAGTTTATTAATATGTATATCGTGTCTGAGCAGCTATTATGATCATTTTTATGCAGTGTATTTTTCTTGGTGTTTTTGGTTCACAGCTGAATTGTGACAACTTCAGGATCATCATCTGATTTATTTTGCCCCTCAGCTATTGATCAAGATCTTTCCCAGTGAACTATTATCTGCTTATTTTAATCAGCCAAAGATAACTCAAAAGATCAGTGGAATATAATATCCTAAACTTTTTATTTATTTTTGAGGTACTGCACCATGCCAGCACACTTCTTTCTTGTCACATTGTGTTACCCAGACTTATAGTGAGAAGAAATTTAACGGGAAGTGACATGGTATAAGTGATGTACTGACATGTATAATTTAAAGACTATACTCTTGTTTGAAGCAGACACCTGCAATTAATTCAGATATTGGGAATTCAAAATGAAACTGATGATTAAAGCCAGAAGGGACTTAGGATGCATATTAAGCTTATGAAGTGCTGAATTTCTCTGTTTATCTAGCAGAACAGCACATTTACAGTTACCACATTTCTTCTGAGAAGTCATCTGTGGAGCACCATGGCTGCTGTTTTGATGAGGTATTATCAGTCTACAAAATACAAAGAAATTCACTTTTCTTTTGGTCTTATCTTGTCTATGAACACAGAGTTTGATTTGAAAACACTTTAAAAAGGAGGTGTCTTTGTTTTCTGTTATCTTACTATCTTTTATCAAATCATTATTCAAATTGTGACTATTTTAATGTAGAAAACTTCAGGTTTTTTTTCTATGATGTTATATCAGTGGGTTTCCTAAATAGCAAGAACAGATAGATATTGCTTCATGAACACGACCAGAAGTCATAATTCTGATGAACAGTTTTGCAAACATACAGTGTTATGTCTTAAAAATATCTCTTCAAAGACAATTCTAATGAAATAAAACATGCTGGCCTTGAAGTGTGCATATCCATCCTTTCAATTTTTTTTTTCTACAGTTTTGTATCTGTTACACCGAATTAAGTATTTGGATCATTCTGGGAAAATACATCTTTATTTAGCTGAGGCGTATGATAGCGATTTTGCCTCGGCCAGGTTGTTGATAGTGGGGAGAGCTACAGGGATGGCTTCCTTAAAGACAGTGCTGCCAGGAGCTTCCCCATATAGCTGATAGGGCCAATGATAGTCAGTTCTAAGATGGATCCTGTACCTGACCCTGGCCTGGCCAATTAGTGATGGGGGTAATGCGTCTGTGTATAACATATCTGAGAAGGAGAAGAGGTTGCTGCGCAGTTGCTAAACTGCAGCAGTAACAAGGAGTGAGAATATGAACAAGTCTCTGCAGACACCAAGATCAGTGGAGGAGGGGAAGGAGCGTCCTTAGGCCCTCGAAGACAGACTCCTCTGTGCCCTGTGGTGCAGCCCATGGTGAGGCAGCTGTGCCCCTGCAGCCCATGCAGGTCAGCGAGGAGCAGAGACCCACTCGCAATCTGTGGAGGAACCCAGGCCGGAGGGGGTGGATGCCTGAAGGAGGGAAGCCCATGCTGGAGCAAGTTCCTGGAGCAAGTTCCTGGACTTGGTTGCCTGTAGGGAGAGAGGAGCCCACGCCAGAGCAGGTTTGCTGTCAGGACTTGTGATCCTGTGAGAGACTCAGGCTGGAGCAGTCAGTGTCTGAAGGACTGTTCTCCTCATGAATGACCCACATTGGGGCAGGTTGTAAGGAGCTGCCCCTGGGGCAGGCCCCATGCTGAAGCAGTTAGTGAGGAACTGTAGCCCATGGGAAGGACCTACATTGGATAAGTTTATGAGAGACTGTCTCATGTGGGAGACACATGAGCAGCAGCAAAGTCCACGTGTAGTGAACTGACCAAAACCCCCATCCCCTGTGCCTCTCGGGGCAAGGAAGGAGAGTTCTAGGAAGAGGGAAGAGTGGGGGGGGAGGAGTCTTAAGATTCAGATTTATTTCTCATCTCTTTGTTCTTACTGTTCCTTTAATAAACCAAACCTTTTTCTCCACAAGTTGAGTCTGGTTTGTCCTTGACGCTAATTGCTGAGCAGCCTTTCCATCCTTACCTCAACTCACAAACTGCTTGTTATATTTTTCTCTCTCCTGTCCAGTTTAGGAGGAGGAGTGATTTTATGACTTGGTGGACTTCTGGCTAAACCACCACACCTACTATGAAAGCCCTAAATGAATCAACAGCTTGAACCCTGCATACTAATAGTAATGAACATTGTGATTTTAAGATTGAAGAAACTTGTACTTTCTTCCTATTGAAACAATGCAATGCATGAAGGCTATAGATATCTTTGCATCTATTTACTTAAAAAAGGCATTTAAGAAAACTACTGGAAAAGCTTTGAAAAATACATAACGTGAAAAATACAGAAGAACAACAGCAGCAGCAGCAGTATTCATCCTTGAACAGTACTAGTAGTTTCAACTATAAGTTTATGGTTAGTAACTTTATGGATAGCTTATCACTGATTAAACACTAACCTGTATGCATTTACAGCTTGTTTGTTTTTTCCCACTGGACTACAATTGATCAAAAAGATACTGTTGACAGACATCTAAATTAGTAAAGCAGAGATTAGGATGTTTGTTTAAAAATAGTCATAATGTGAATGTTAGTGCTTAGGGGTTTATAAAAAAAATTGGTTTTTTTTCTTTAAATGTAAACTTTTGTTTTCCTGAGTCCATGAAATCTGACAGAAAAAAAAGTAGGAAAAAGAAAACACGAGAGTGTGCCCTAGAAATGGGAAATAGTGTGGCATCAAGTTCTCACGTATAATAGTAAAGCCCAACAATTAAATAACAGTGTGAGCACATGAAATGCATAACAAACTCAGAGGAATATCCCAGGTGGACCGAACGGGTCAAGAACACAAATCCATGTAATTATTGTACTGTAAAGTGGAAGCAACATTGCCAAGTTCCGCCTATCTGAGCTGAGGCAGCCCTCACTTCCAAAACTGCAGGAAGATGCTTTTTCCTGGCATTGGGATATATAGATATTTGTGTTTCTAGCAAAGATCTTAAGGGCAGGCAGTCTGTATGATGCCCTCTAAATTACTGGTTATTCATTTTTCCATGTCCTGTCATTTCTGAGATTGTTTGATTAGGAAAACATTCCACTATTTTTTCTTTTTTTCTTTTTTCTTTTCTTTTTTTTTTTTTTTTTTTGCCTGACTAGGCTGCATCTATCAGCCAATAACAGGGGTTTGAATTGTGAGGCTGGCCAACCTAGTACAACATACTTGCTTCATTTTCCCTGAAGAGTTTGGCAGTCCTGAAAGACATGCTCAGTGTAAACGAACAACTGAGAATGTAATTAAGAGGCATGTTAAAGTATAAAAAAGGGGTAGTAACCACAGTATGCTTTCATTAATTAAAGCACTTTCTAATATCAGCCAATTACATCAACCTCCTCTGGCCCTTATATTTCTTAGGCTTTGTGTAACTGGTCCCTTTATCTCTAATGGGATCCTTATAATGCTGACCATGTGGCTTTAGAACAACACCAAAATGCTAATCTAATCCCCAGTGTTGCCCAAAGGCATTACATGGGCCCTGACATGGATCCAAGATTGGTGGCACCCTAATTCAAATAAAAGCAAGAATTAGGGCTGATCAGGTGTCTCAGTGACAACAGTACAATGAGCGATTGGAGGAAGGTGGGGGCAGGTTGGAGAGAGGGAGGTGACAGCAGCAAACGATCAGGCACATTTCAAAAGTAATTGGTCTCCAGGGAGGGTGTGGGTTGCTTCCTAGACCACTTCTACAGAGCCCTTTGCACCTTGCCAGCTGGAGGGAAAGTGCAGCCACTTCCAGAGAATAGTGGCGGGGCTAATGGAAGTGCATGTTCATGTGAAAATGGAAAACAGGCAGCTTTAAACCAAAGGAGTAAAAGGGGACTTCTTTCCAGATTTTGCTTTTTCTGGTTTTCTTTTTTTAAAAATTCAGTCTTGTCATTACACTGATTTCGCAGAGAACTAGATTAGACACAGAAACTTAGGATGCCTAAAAGAAAGAGATTGATATCACAGCAATACACATCCCTCCCTGTCTTGCTGCAAATGCATCATGAAATGAAATGAAATGACTTAGCCACAGTAAGGCTTTTCAGTAGTTTTTGAGGGTTTTTTTTGTTTGTTTTTAGTTTATTTTTTTTAATAATGGTGGCTTTTACAGAGTACTTTTATTCTGTAGATCTTAAAGCAACCTCTAGTTGTGTGACTGCACTATCTTCCCTACTTTGTGCAAAGGGGAAAGATGCCAAGAGCTGGTCTTTTGTGATCACTATACTGAATTTAACCTCCAACATCTTCTTAGGGGCTCACTCTACCAGGTTACAAGCATCTTCCTCTAAATAAATATGTAATGATAAACCCCCCAAAAAAATCTCTGCTGCAGCTTTAACTTGAGCAACCAAACAGACAGTGATGTAAGAAACCAAATAACTGGAAATATTTCAGAATATTTGAGCTGTGATTTTAGAAATTCCCCGGGAATTCTCTTTAACAGGCTTGCCCTGGCTTTTTGCTCTGCCAAGTCAGGTACCAGCAAGCGTCTGACTTTAGCCTGTAACCCCTATTCAGGCATGACTAAGCTTTTCCAAAGCAACTAAAACACAACATTTATTCAGTGGAATTTAACACACTCTTTCAAGGTCTGTCTCTTTGGCTGTGTCCTGGGCAGTTTGTCCAAACCTTTGGGCATTAGGGCAGAAAATTTCACATCTTATTGGGAAGGTAATTGTCAGATTTGACTTAAGAAAGCTGTAAGAAGACCTCAAATTTTTACTACTTTATCCTGTTACTTTTTTCATGGCTCTGCAAGTTTCAGGAGCATATGCAACAGAAGATCTGAGAGTGCATTAGCAGTATGACTTCCTGATAGACTTGATCAACTTGTCCCAAATAATTTCTGAGTGATAGTAGAAATACATTTATTGATGTATTTTTTACCATTAGCTTTTTTTTTTTTTTGACAAGAAATTCTTCATGTGTTTCACTCCAATTTTACCACATAAGAAAACACAGCCTTGAATTGTGTTGGTTCACCTGGAAAGCCATACTTTAAAGCAGAAAGTTTCTAGAAATAGACAGACTGTGGGCTTGATTTGTTCTCTGTCATGACCTGTTTTCTACAGAAACAACTTACTTTCTTTTTGTTATGTGAAGATCATCTGACTCTTCAAATATATTTCAATCTTAAGAGTCCAATTTACTGAATACTTTTATTTGATCCCCAAGTTATTCCAATGAATATTTTAAGAATTAACTGCTATACTCTTCTTGTCTCCTTGCTGATTGTTGAACTATGATTGCCACCAGGCTTTAATTTTTTGAGTCTTGATAATAAGGCAAGTTAAATCCAAGTACATTGTCATCATCTTATGTTGGCAGGAACAATGGAGACAGAGTTTGGATAAAAGGATCAAATTTATCCAGGGAAAGATCATGCCACAGCAGCTTTTTGCTCCTACGGAGGTAGATAAGGTGCCTCTTAGTGCACTGCACAACTTCAGGTTTTTTCCCACAGTTTTCAGGAGAGGCACATGACAGAATTAGCCACTTTCTTGCCTTGCAAAGAACATTCTCCCTTTGCATGAAGAGATTGAGTATCGCCATACACATGCTGCAGTTTTGCTTCTGTCCTGTTTTGAAAACATTTTCCTGTTGTTACTTTTAATTCTGAAGAGTATAACAACTCTGATTACATTTCTAACTGCTTTACTGATCATGCAGCAGACCTATAATGTGTGTCTCTCAAAGAGACAGCTAATTTTCGTTTCCAATCAGCTTCTCCACAAGATTTTTCGCATAGCCTTCCTTCACACCACTAATTTCATTTTAGATTTGCCATTATATCACACATCCCTTTGCCTGCTGTGCTAACATGTTTTCACATGCTTATTCTTTATTACCACAAGAGAGGCAAGACTCATAATGATGCTCACCCTAACACTTTGTAAAAGTTCTGAGGGCAGAACCCTGGCTCCACCAGAACAAACCAAACCAAACCAAACCAAACCAAACCATACCAAACCAAACCAAACCAAACCAAACCAAACCAAACCACAGAGGGAAAGGATTTAAGGATAAATGAGGTGAGCAGGAGAAGACAATTCAACTAAGAGTAAATACAAGCTCTAGTGTAGGCTATTCAAGGTGACTTCGGCAGCACTTAGCAAGAACTCCAACATTGCATTTCTTCAAAATACCCTACGTAAAGCTATAAGCTTTGAGACAGGAATTTTTAGTTCATATCCAAGCCATTTAATTTCAATGAAGGTGAGATTCCTCTGTTACAGTCCAGCAAGGTTTTCATTGGAGCTGTTCTGTATGCTCTATATTCCAGATTCAGATGATGTTTACCCCAGCTTGGTGAACACCTCATCTGAGCAGTGCAAATAGTTGGTGGAGGGGTTTTGCAGTGAGGCACAGATATATGTTGCAATCATCAGCAAAGATCGGGAGACTTGGTCTTCCCATCTTTCCAAAATAGTGATGCCAAGGCTTTTGTGTGGTGATCTCCAAAGACATCTCCTGTCTCTTAGAGTTGTCTGTTAAACATGCCCCTTGGTTTTCTACTTGTGAGACTGGAAGTAACAAAGGGAACACTGGCAGATCAAAGGTCCATCAGGCAAAGTGGTTTGCACACCAGCATGATAGAGCACTGATCCCAATGCTCCTACTTGAGTGTGTTATCACCAGTTCTGCACTCCCTAGCTCCCAGTCTGTCACTTTAACAAGTTATTATTTTGTAGAGGCCATCCTCTGGGTGGAGTAAGATAAAGATTCAAAATATATTAATGTTTCATGTAACAGTGATGAAAAGGTAAAAAGAATTGACTGTTTTTGCAGCTTCATTGAGATTAGCTTAACTAAAGGTTCTCTTCTGTTCTTTGCCTTGAATGTGAATTGGAAAATTCTCTTGTGCGTCACCACTTTTCTCTGCTGACACAAAATTAATCCAGAAGTGGGAATGAGCAAATTTTTTTTTCCTCTGAATTTTTTTGTTAATTAAAAAACCAATTACCAAGGATTTCTAATTACTTAACAAGTACACTATAGCCTGTACCTGCTTCTTGGCAAATTGGAGAGATAATACTTGAAACGTCTTATTAACAGAATTACTCTTCCTTCACATCCATTCACACTTCTGCTTAATAGTCTTTTTAAGCAACATCTCTGTGAAACATTTATGTAATTAATGTATCTTACTGCTATTAATATCGTTCTACAGTTTCCATGTTTTTCTGTTGAAAATGCAATAAAGTGGTAAGATTGAGCTGAGGAGCAGTGTTGGGAAAGACCTTCAAATATACCTATTATAACTGATGGCCCAAGAAAAGTGGCTGCATAACGTGTTGAGAACTGCAGTGAGAAGGTGATAATCACTTCAGAAATTCTATGGACAGCCTAGAGAGACAAACGTCAAACAATGTAGATCTAGAGAGAGAAGGACAAGCAAAAACTTGATGCAGCCTTTGAGAGGAAGTTAAAAAAGTTAAGTCTATGATCTGTGTTACAGTGAACAGAAAACCACCTAGGAATTAACCTGATGAGAAAGCAGCAAAGGATTTCTGATTTGGGGCACCAAATACATAAGCATCATGGGTTTTGCCTCTGATGGTGCTGAGTTTTCTGCAGAATTACTGTGTTTAATTCCAAGAAACTAGTAACAAAAAAGCAGTAACATTGTTAGAGGAATTCAGCAACAAAATACCAAAACAATAGAGAGATTAATGGTGATGGCAGTGATTATACATGTGGTTCAGAAAAAAAACCCAAACCAAAAAAGATAACTGTTCTGAAATATTTAAGAGGTGTTAACAGAGAATATATGCTACAAAGGGAATTTCAATGTGACCTTAAGAAACCATATAACTATTTAGACATGGTGTTAAAAAAAAAAAAAAAAGAAAAAAGCTTCCTGACAAAGATGTTTTAGAGTTTGGAGTGGTTTTCAAAGAGAAATGATACAGTCCCATTGATTTAGGTACTGGACTTTAGCTAAAGGGCAAAGCAATAGCTAGGAAAGCGTATAGGCTACCCTGCTCAGGACTTATAATGATCTTACATTCTTTCCCAAATGTCAATGGTGTAATTCTTTGTTTCATAGCCTGAAATAGTTGGACTTCTCTCAATTATACTGAAAGCAACTGAAGCAAAAGAAAATAAGTAAGAAAATTTCACAATGGTACTTTTGGAAGATGGCTTGTGTTACCATTTTCAACTTGGCATAATGTGCATTATAAGGTCCACTTTTTGCAGTGTAATTAATTGGTCACTTCCTGACATATACAGATACTACACATGTTAATTTGTTGAAGTAATACTTTTACTTCTCCCTCCTTCCCAGGTGCAAGTGTAGAATGAAGAATGTTCTTGTATTTGGAACAATCTGTTCAGAGATTTTAGATTTTGCTTTTAGAGAAAGCTTTCACTGTTGAAAGATACGTTAAAAAAACCCCAAAACATTGGGTCAATTACTGTTCAATATAAAAATCTTGACTGAATCTTACTGCAAATCTTCAAATATTATTCATATTATTTCTTACCATTTAGTTTGTGTACTTTATATTGTAACTAAAGTATGTCCATGCTAAAATGTAATATTTGTTTTACAGTTTATTTGCAAATACTGTTTAAAAATCAAAACACCAGGAAAAAAAAAGCACATTTACATTGGAACATCCTGGAATTAAAAGTTTTCTCACCTTAATTACTAGCTACTATATAATTCAAGTCTATAAAATATATGCTATGAATGCTTCTTTCTGACTGTTTAAAAACACTTTTTTTCCCCCCTCTTGCTGCCCTTGTGGACTTTCATTCATGTAGCGAGGAGAAACAGTCTTTCCAAACTGAAAACTCAACTTGAGCTTGTAAAATACAGCATACAATGTGGTTACTCCAATTTTCTGTTTGCTTATGAATCTCATTTAACCATTTATGTTGTGCATTACTTCATATTTACATCCAGCACACAGCAGCAGTAATGCTGCTTATGCAAAATACAATAGATGGAACTTTCCTGAAATAACCAGTTAGTCTTGGAGTTTCTATGCGATCTCCCTCTTGAGTAAGTAATAAGAACAAAATCACATATTGAATGATATTCTTAGGAACATATGTTTTAATTGGTTCCTGTGCACCATCATGTTTTCCAAGATGGCAGTACCACGAAGCAACATTAATATCTATTCAAAGCAAAGTAGATCACAGCTGGCAGGTAGATTTTATTAGAGACTTATGAGGAAGAAATAAATTAAGCCACAAGGGATAAAACTGAATAGGTTGAGGACTGACTGAACCCAGAATGTTATACACCCTGCTACGTCAAATTTGTCTGGCTTGCAACCTTAACTAGGTTGTCCTTGAAAAAAATAAAATGAGGTGCCGTGTTTGCTGTGGAAGACTTCTCTTCCAGAAGACATAAATGTCACCAGCACTCGCCTGGGCTTACTGTTTCTGCAAGGATCACCTCTCATTGCTTTGCTTTTCAGTGCTTCAAAGAAAGGGGTGAGTTTTCATTCCAGTACTGTTGCTGTAATTAGAAATTAGCTCCAGAAAGCTGATAGATCTGCCCTAGCTGCATGCGTGCCTCAAAACTTTTTTTTTTTTTTTTTTCCCCAGTGTGTTGGTTAACTCAATAAAAACACAGCTTTTCCCTGAAAACTTTTCTCCGGTTTGCAGCATACATATGGACTGAAGTTGGGTCATCCAAATTTTGTTTAAATTGTTATTGACAAGAAAGTATTATCTTCTGATAAACAGTGGTCTGTGGATCTTGTTAAAAATGGATGATTTATAGCCTATGAGATGCAACAAAGCTCTGATAATACACACGTTTTGAGAAGGACTAAACATCGTTCTCCATTAGTGCTGCAATGTGATGCCCCTGCAAATGTTCTCTAGTGGTCAGAAGGCAGACAAAGGAGCTGGCTCAGAAGACAGCTTAAACTCTTGCAGATACTGATTAATTTTCTCATATTAGACTTCTGCACACAGCTCCTTTTCTAAGGCTGTAGATCCCAGCAGGTCTGGGTTGTAACCATCAAAAATTTTGTGGAGCAACAGCTGCTGATTTGATGAAAATGAAATATTTTTCACGAAAGTCTACAGATTTAATTCAACTTTTGGAAGGAAAATATTTCCTTCCAATAAGATCAAATATTCTATTTAATCTCCAATCCCATTAGAGCTAAAAGTTGAAGTTAATGTGTGCTCAGTCAACAAATATGAAATTTTAAAACCTCTATAACTGACACTGTAACTCTTTGGTTTTTTTGTTAGACAGTCCCAAGTACATGTACCTAGGATTAATCTGAGGCCTGAAGAATTTAAAATCCTTATTTTTATTTCAATTCCTACAGGCGAGCAATGAAAAATACTTCAGTAAATGTGAGAGATAGAGCACAATGCTGTCAAAATAAGATTTATTTTAAACAAGTTTTTTTTTTGTTTTCTTTTTCACAACCTGTTGGAAAGCTAACTTGAATACAAATAGAATTATGAGACGCAAGTTTTTCTTTTTTGTTTTAATTTTGTTGTGGCATATTATCAATTAAATGTAAAACTTACAGAAGGCAGATGGGATACACACATTTAAAAAGTACTGTATGTTAAAAAATATTTTACTTTTGAAGGAAATTATTGATATTATTATAATGAAAAGGATTATTAAATTATATCCATTTACAATTTAGTTTCCTTAAACCTGAAAGTCCTTTCTATGTATTTCTTCACTTCCTTGCAAATACGAAGCTCATTTTTCAGTTTCACCTTCTAGTTGTTCGGGTCTTCCCCAGTGCAGAAGTGAAAGGAGAAACATTTATCAAAAAAATAAATGTCCATAAAGTAGTGTAAGTAGCTGAATTTCTTAAGGGACAGATTTCATTTCTGTTACAATATTTAAATTACTCTTTGCAATTGTATTTCAAGTTGCCAGTGTCCCCTTAGCTTTCAGGTCTTTCTGAGGACAGAAGCGCCTTATGCAGAAGCTGACCTATTTTTATTTCCCTTTTCATGCATATTTCAGCACAGGAAAGTTAGTAGCATCCTGATATATTATATTCTGTAATTATGACATGTTTGTATTCATGCAGTTTCAATGCAGATGCACTTTTTTTTTCTTCATGTTCTACACAAACCAGTTGCCTTCAATAAGAACTGAAGTGACCTCTTTCTTTCAAAAACTATTTATTACACTTGCAAGACCTACATATTCTATTTCCATATGCACTGCTACTGGTTCCTGGAAGACGTCAGCAGCAGGTTGTTTTCCTTTAGCTGTGATAACAGCACATATAAAAGCAAGTGCTGTTGTAAATTAATTAAAACAGCAAATAAGCATTAAGAACTGGACAGTAAAGAATGACATACACTGTTGAAATTATAGGAGAAACTTTTGTAGGTTTAATAGTGTTCTAGATGTAGTGGTATAAGGATTCAAAGAAACATTTCTGAAGGTCGTGTGAGTTTAAAAATGCATCTGTTTTTTCTAACCATTTGCCTGACATACAACTTTTCATGTCTGAAAGTTTTGTTTTATTTTCTAAAAGTATGCATTGTCCTCAGAAGAGATACTTTGTCTTTTTACATACTTATCCTTTCTTGGGATCTTAAGCAAGTTAGAAAGACCAAATGGAAGATTATGTCAATGAAATTGGTATTCCAGGTATAAACTTGAATAAAAGTCTGTGAGTTTGTTACTCAAGTTCTATCTCTCTAACATCTAACAAAGCATTTCTGTCCACTCTGTCTCTTGGTTGCAGGTATCACTGTGGAGACGTCAATCTTTTCCTAGTTTACATGCTTCTAAAGCACTAGAACATGAGAAATCTTTCAACACTTGTAAATCAAAAATACCCCCTGTGAAGCTGTTTTCTCGATCCTCTGCACTTCTAGCTATACAATTTCTATATGGCAGTAAGCAGATACTAATAGAAGTGTTAAGAAATCAGAGAAGATTATAAAAAATATGACCTGTTTTGATTTAAAAAATCTGTAAAAATTATTTTCTTCTTATACAGGAATTGTATTGCCAACAGCAAATTTCTTTACTACAGTTTTTCTGCTGCACTTTCATGTCATATTGGCTAAAGTTTTCTGAGGTTTGAAAATTGATTTGGTCAACCTAAGATGTATTTCATTGAGATTAAACTCAAAATAAATCATTAAGTTATCAATACTGTCTCCTTCAAGAAATTAATTGTTGCTCTTCTAAGTGTTTATTTTGAGGATTGAATAGAATTTCAGGTGTTTTTGCTGTAATTTGTTTGCAATGTCTTACTGTAGAAATTGTATCCATATTATATGTGTAGGAGAGTGTGTCCATGTCATGGTACTGGACTTGTCTGAAGCTCTGTTAGAATGTCCCCTTGACTCTATCTGGCTGGAATCCCTTTCAAATGCATTAAATAATTACATAACTCTTAATCTGATTGTGCAAAGAAAACAGACCTCTGAAGAGAAAATAACACTCAGACAATGTCCTGTAGTGTCCATCTTTGGGCACTCCAATACAAAGACATCCATAAGCGAGTACAAGTCTACAAAGCTGGATAGGTGCTGGTGTGCTTGTGCCATGATGAGAAGCTGAAGGAGATGGGCTTCTTCAGCCTTTTTCTCTAAATTTCATCAAAATGTTTGCATAACTGAGTTGGAAAAGTTACAAAGCCAAGTTTGTTTGTAACATACAGAGATGATAAAATTATAAAAAAACCACTACATTTATTTTTAAAGTTATTCCATTATTACTGAAACACTACAGCTTCAGTAAAAATTTTGATTTGAGCTCAGAGGAAATTTTAAACAAGCCTCTTCACTATGTCTCTCTTAGAAAGATTAGATTTGGTGAGAGAATAAAAAGTGCACTTCATAGTCTTGTCTCAGTGTAGCTTATGTCTGAGCAAAGGTGCAAAACTTCTATTTAAGATTGTTCGTTTTATATACATACAATACAAAAATAAATCACCTTTTAATTTAAACTCTTTTATATCTAAACATTTAATTAGCTCCCACTCACTGACAATCACTTTTGATATGTCTACTTGACATCCATAATTTTCAAAATGTAACTACCAAGACTGTTGTTTTAGTAAAGATAGGTGTCTAACCCTGCTCCTCACAAGACTGATTGTTCATCACCAGGGCAGCATAAAGCTGGAAGAGGAACCACACATAGACATGACTATCATTTTGCAGAGCAACGAACGGGACTAGTGATGATGGCTAACCAGGCATTGTAAATTAAAGTTAAAGCTATAAGTGCTTTAACTGGAAGCAGTTAACGAAGTTAAAGCTGTAAGTGTTTTTGCTTCAGGTATAAGAATGGGAAATACTGTCTTATTCTCTAGTTAACAAATCCTGAGAAGTCCTATGGTCATGACCCAACTTGAGTAATGCTCCTATCTAGACAGTTTTTGAACAATTTGCCAACATCCTGTTCTTCTATTCTTTGCAGACTTGCAGTCTTTGTCTTCTATCACACATTGAATGGCCAGCCATTTATTGCCTGTACAAATGACGTGCAGTGAAATTATTTAATATATTTTCAGAAACTCAATAAAATGATACAAAAAATATTTCTGTAACATTGCTCAATAAAATTCTAAATTCAACATCATTTAAAAAATTCCCCAAATTCTAAATTTTTTAAAATGGAGAATTATACAGGACTGTAAATATTTGCTACTAACTTGGTTAACAAGGTTTATAGGAAAATCAATTCCACTTAGATATGGACTTTGTAGCTGCATATATCCTTCTATTATCTGAAAGCTGGGGTACAAGAATTCTTTTCCTAGTCTCCTCAAACTATGTCTTTTGGATCCTTCAGAATAAAGTACCTTTATTGGCATAAAGTGTCATAGCGATATACAATGATTTCTGCTATTTGATTTTTACAAAATACAAGGTGTGCTCTTGATTGTGTATATAGACTTTGAAATTATATGGGTCTCATCTATTTCAGCTATTTCTCTGATAATTGTAGACCTCTGGCAGGAGGGAAAGCTGTCCAAAAACTCTCCTCTCCCATCTCTGTTCAAATAGAAGGCTCAGCAGGGCAGATGCAATGTGAAGGACAATGAACAGTGGAAAGGTGACATTTATTTCATGCGCACGTAATATAGTTTTCTGCCATTTGTGAGGATTCTTAGTGCTTCTAATTGCTAAAAGCTACAAAAGGAGAAAAAAAATCAATTAGATAAACCAAGGGACTGAAAAATGTTAATAAGTCCAGACCCCCTGAAACCAGCAACTAAAATATATGAGAGTCATCTAAAGTGGAAACATTTAATCTCTACACTGTTGTATTACTTTTTCCCTAGTCCTTTCTGGAGTACGTGTACCTATAAGAAAAGCAATAGCCAAAGATAATAATCATGAGGCCATTTTAGGTATCGTACCTAGGATTAGCTGGGGCTTAGGAAGAGGACAAGGTCATTGCCAGGGCTCTCCAATTACTACTTGCATCACTACCTTTTCTAACGTGTCAACCGACAACAAGCTTTTGAAGGCTAAATCCAACAGCAGCACCTTCTAGATGGGTTAGTGGTAAATGAGTGACATCGAGTCTGAGAGTTTGACATTGTTTGTCAAGATAAGTTCACAATGAAGATGACTTTCATTTCCAATACAAGCTATCGTAAAAAGGATTGCACCTATAAACTGTGCTGCTAAGTGCCTGACTCTGACAAGACAGAGCCATTAAATGAAGTTAATAACAAATTCCCAGGGCTATTTGAGATAATTATTAAATGTTATTAAGTTGTATTTTCTGTAGCTTTCATTTTTTTTCCCCAGTGTTCCTTTAATTAATGGGGTTTTGGGGGTGCTAACCTGTCAAAGGGCTGCACTATTTGTTTCCTAGCAATGGGTTTCAACATTTATGCAAAAAGATTCAGCGGGTGGAGAGAAACCCTGCAACCAGAGGGCTCACAAGCTGAATGTTATTTGTTTACTCTTTAGCATAATTTGATTCCTGCTTCCCTGATAAACAAAAAATGACTTCATAATTCTCTCCCTCTTGGGGGTGGGGGGGGTAGAAGGGGAAGAAAAGGAGAATTCACAAGCAGTATGTCAGCTTCACAAGTGAAATTCACAGGATCCCCTTGAATTTGACTCAAAACACTTCAAGATCTAGTGTATTCTACCAGTAAGTTACAGAGCAATTAGTTGCTTCTGGAATCTATTTATTCCCTCATTGTGCATTAAACAGACATGTTACTTGTTCTTACCTACTGTTAATTATCAGGAAATTCAGTCCCTTCATAGGGTCACCATTTTAACCTATCTGCAAATCCTGGGGCAGAAAGTGAATCTGGCTGCAGGGCATGTGCTTCTGGTCACTGTGGCCCACGGCTGGGTGCCCTCCCAGTGAGCACACAGTTGCATGAGTGGGATGACCTAATGTGGGAGGCTACCAGGCTGTAGTGATGGCTGTGAAGGGTAGGCTTGGAAACGAAACTATTTTTGGAAGGTATGGTCTGAAACTTTGGAGTTTTCTGAACAGCTCTGTGTATCTGGCTGTGAATTTGGCAAGCCCTGATTTGTAACATGCAAACAACACAAATAGTATTTCAAAGCTGTTACTTTAAAAGCAAACTGAAGCTTGGAAAACTAGTATAAAGAATTTATATCTCCCCAAAACTGTAAGGTAGGGTCATTTACTCACTGTTCCTCAGAAAAATCTCAGTGTTGACTCCAATCCTTATTTTCCTCTGACTAACCTACTGCCTTTCTGCTGGGAATACAGTGAAGTGGCCTAAGAAAAGCTGCCACTAACAAAATGCCAGGCTGCATTTCATGCAAAAACTTAAACTGAAGTACAAAATAGTATTCTTGTTCTCTGTTTAGTCCTTTAGTATAAATTACTTAGATATTGTTACCTAGTTTTTCTTATTTGTCATGCAAATAATTTTCTGTTTATCAGGCCCCAATGTGAATACAACAGTGTAGAAGATATATAGGGGATATTGAATTTCTTTGAAATCAGACTATCTTGGAGTGCACAACTAAATTATTTAACAAACAGGGTTTGTTGGTTAGGATTTAGATCTTAAAAAATTGACACCTCCCTCCCCCCCAACCAATCAAAAAACTGATTTGTTTCCACTCTATTTCAGCAGTTGATTTTACTTGACTATAAAATCAAATGAAGTTTTTTAAGTCCTACAAGAAAGCCTTTTGAAGATAAATATTGACTCTGAAGCTGATAACAGTCTTACCTTGATATTTCTGATGGGGAACAACAGAAAGATACAATTTCCAACACGAAAATATAACATGTGAGTTTTGTTAATGACAGCTTTTACCTAGATGCAGTGATTTGTAAGAAGCAGCTGACTGTAGTTTTATCTACTAGGGCTGCAGCCTATCATCAGAAAATTAGTCTGAGGCAGACCCAGGAGTTGTGTCCTCTCATATAATCCTCTCATATAATACTCAAAAAGTACACTCTAACTGCATATTGGAGAAGCCCAATGTGAAAAATTTAAATTGTGTTTTGTTAAGGTGTCTAATATCCTTCTGTAATCAAAAATCTAACTTAATCCTTTAAGGTTGGGTTTTTACAGACTCGAACTCGAACACTTTTGTGGCATGACTCAGCACTCATGTCTAGACACAAACATAGAGAAAGATAAAAAAAACCTCAAACCCTAAAACATACTTTCAATCTGAGTTTCTTTTATCTTGCCAGCAATCCTGTGTGACTCAGGTTCCTTTTTTTTTTTGGGAACTCATGGTTGTTCTCCTGGGGAATTTGTATACTTGTGGAATTATGCTAAGATTTAGCTGAGAGCAGCAATATTTTCCAAACACAGACATGAGGAGAGAGAAATAGAGAAAAATGTGGGGTTTTTACTTCCATTTTTTACCTCTCTACTTTCAGATAGTTTACTAATTATATGTACTGTGAATTTACTGTGCTGTTAGCAGATTCCTTGTGGGATTGTGTTTTCTTTATCATCATCTAATTTATTCATTCTCTGTAACACAAAGTTGAGTCTTTCTTCAAATAAAGACAATGTGCTTCGCATTTAGTCATTATTTTCTTATCCTTTTTTTTTCCTTTTTTTTTTTTTTAATAAAGCCTCCCATGAGCTCTAAAATGAACCCCGTCCTGACTGAAGTGGTATTAGGACAGTGGTGATCTCAAATAAAGAGAGTGTTTGCAGGAGATGGGTGACTTGGAAGAACTTGGCTTGAATATACCTACTTTCTGCCTTTCTAAGAGATACTCTGACCGCACATAATATCTTTTCCAGGAGGTATTCTGCCATTATTGATATTATACAAGCTTGATGGGAAAACAGAGGTTTGGTCCAGAAGCTTTTAGAAGATGCAACTGTCTTCAGATCTTCCTAGCTGTTGTATCTTAAATCTCTTTTCTTGTAACACATATGGATCATTGTTTGTGCTTCATTTTACAGCTGATCGAATCTGCATGTGTCCCCTAATACCAGCTGCTTTTCTCCCAGAAACTTGGTGTTGGTGTATATTGATGAAGTTTGCATAACAAATGAATAATTACCAAATCAGAGGAGAACATCATACATCTGAAAGATATCAAGAGGTTCTGAATACTCATTCAGAGTATCAGCAGCCTTTAACCTCATCTGACAATGGCACTGATGTTTACTTAATGGGCCTTCGAGAATCCAAACTAATAATGTGCTAGGTAAAAGTCTACATAGGTTGCCATCTAAATGAAACTTAACAATGCATATAAATGATTAAAATATTTGTATTAACTCAACTGTGCTTAAGTACCTTTTAAAGTGTCTTTACAGGATTTATGAGCAACTGCTCTGTTGGGTAAGCTGAAAAAAGTATCCACTTCCCACTGCAGTGCAATTGTTAGTTTAACAGCTCGTTCACCACCGCTGTTTCCATAAAACCTGAACTGCTGGCCTCCCTCCTACATTAAACAATAAACACATTTCCCCCTCAATCTTCATCATGGTGACAATGAACCAGGATGCTACAAAACTCAAACTACCTCGCCTTACTTAAGAACATTGTGAGAGTTCTGGACACAAATGAGCAAGATTTGGGTCCAGGCTTAGAGTTTAAAAGATGAAAATTAATCCAAAACCACCTTAAAAGAGTTTCTTCTGAGTTTTCACATATTTTTTAAAAATTTTTTGTATTTTTAGTGTATGAGACATGTCACTGCTACAGTTATTGAATGCTGGGAAACAACTGAGTAGCATCAGAGACAGGGAGATTAGAATCACCTAATTCAGAACTTGCACTTCCAATGAAAGCAAATTAAAAAATGATTTGAATTAACAACATTGAATCTAAAATGCAGAAGAGAGGTATGTGTAACCACAAAGATGATATGAAGATGCAAGTAGATGAATACCAGCACACAACAATACCGGCATAGTAAGTATTTATTTTTCAATTTAGTCTGTTTTTCTTGTGTTATAGTTTTCTTTTTAACGATTTTAGAGCAGTTACATTCTGTCCTTGTGGAAAGGGCACAATTTTCTTATCTTTTCTCGTTTGGGTTTATGTAAGCTGACATTTCCAGTGCCATTTCTCTCACTCTTAGCTATTTAAAGGTGCTTGCCCAAAGAATCCTTTTGGGAACTGGCTTTCTAGACTCGGGGCTGATGTTGCTTTCTGGGTGAAACTTTCTAACCTCTTCAAAGAAACGACAGGTTTGACCCCAAAGCCCTTATTTATAACAACCAGTCACAAGGTGACCATCCTGCACGACCTGTGGAATATACTACACACTATTTTTAGACACTGCAGGATGCACTCAAGGGCAAATGACAGAGTCCATGATTAACAAAGAATTCCTGCAGAAGTATTACTCAATATTATGCCACATAAATGGACCCACAGAAAAGTAAATCAAGAAAGGGTAGATAGAAGTTCAAGAAATGTCTGAGCTCTTCTTGGGCATCTTGAAGTAGTGACATTTTTACCCTAAATAAAAAAATCAAATTTAAAGATTATATTAAATATCTTGGTTTTATGATTATACATACATGTATGTGTATACATAAACATACATATCCTATCTTGTATATACTGTAATTTCACAAACTTCTAAATATGCTTCCTTTTCAATCTTTAATTTTTCACAGAAAATTGTCGTTCATATCTACTGACTGCCAACATAGTGTAAGCAAACAAATACACAAACAAAAATCAGTGGTCCAAATGTAAAGTGAGCACAAACCTATAAATAAATGCACTTTGGAGGTAAACAAGGACAGAAAAGCTTTTTACTTTGTTGCACATGGATTGAAAAGTTGCTCACTAAATAGCTCATAGGAACACATATTTAACAGAAAGCAGGACTTAAAGGTCTGTAAACAGGACAGGGAATCAAAAACAACTTCAGTGTATAAAGATGGCCTTCTGAGTTTTGCAAACCAGTCAAATTCAAATGTTCAAATAACTGGATAACTATTAGACAAGAGTACCAACAGAATTTTCAAATTTAAAGTGGATTGACTTTTTTTTTTTTTTTTGCTATGTGATTGATTAAATTCCAAGTGATATATTATGCATTTAGCTATTAGAAGTATTAGGAAATAATGACGTGCTGCATGGCTATTCCATCCAACAAGCAGAAACTTACTTCAACACTTTTGATACAATTGGATTTGATAAATTGACAGTGCCTTGCTAATAGTGGTTAATATCCTATGATACAGGTCTCTAGTTGAGCTCTACAATAGCTCCTAAACTCAAAATGCCTTTTTACAGTCTTGTGAAATTGGATGGTTTTATGATTTTTTACCCATTTTTTAGACTTTTGTTTAGATCTGGAGAAAATGTGAAATGCTGGGCAGACAGGAAAATACTTTTGTGATGAAATCTGTTATCCTTTCAATGTTTTAAAGTCTCAAGTTTAAACATAAACTTCCAAGTATTTAAACTCAATAACAGAATGCATTAATTTTACTGAAGTTCGTCAATGGCATCTCAAACCAAGAAACTTGGTAGGTTTTCTTTTTACATGTGCATATTTATACATGCACTGTGTACAAATTGTATATAATACAGGCACAAGTTCATAGGTAAAAAAGGTTATTTTAAACAGAAGAAGCCCCATCCCTTTGCCCCTTAAGTTAAAAACATGCTCCAGGATCTACCTAAAGGTTTGAAAGTCATTATTTCCAAATATCTCTCTCTCTGCACACACACTTCCAGTTTTGTGACTGTTCCCAGTTATTTTTGCCTCATCTGTAGAAGTTTTTTCTGGAAACTTTCAATTGTGCTGGCCTATGCTTTCAGCAAATCTCACCAGTTAAATAGAGTCAGCTCTGTTCTTTCTATGGCCAAAGGAAAAATAATGGTGCTGATTCATCCTTTCCTTTGAATCAATATTAAGCTCAGTGGTGTGCTTGAAGTGAAGCTATTCTTTTTAAGGAGGTCAAAACAAGATCCTGATTGCTTCTGACTTAAGGAACCCTTGATATATTTTGAATGTGAAAGGCTATGTCTCAAAGCCAGAGTAAAATTTGAAGTTAGCTTTCTGATGCTTTAAATTGTCCTTATGGTATCAGTTAGCCTTGATGGTCTGTCCTAAAGCGTTGATAGTGCAGCCATGTGTTCATATGCATGCTATGGTTTACCCTTAGGAAAGCCTTGAAAGCTGTTTTTTGGTACCTATAACATTAGATGTCTTTGAAAAGCTGGTGATGTTTAGAGACACCGAAACGCAAAAAAATGGTGTTGGTTCATGTTCCATACATCTTTTGTATTTTCCATACAATTAACTAATTCTTTTCTACGGCAAGCTACTGCATACGAGTGATGTAGTATGACTAGTAGTGTCACATGTGGCCTCAAAGTCAAGGCAACAATGAAAAATTCATGAAGGAGATGAGAAAACACTTAGTTCTTCAGAAAAAGTTAGTGTGAAAAAGACAAATAAATTTTATTTCCTTGATTAAAGAGAAGGTAACTCATGAATTTTTGTTTCTGCCTGTCTGCAAGAGCAAATCATCATTCAGTGAAACGAACAAGACTTGAAATAGACCACTTAATGGAGTAAATATCTAAGTGACCATCAAAATTATCCAAAGAAATTCTTTAAAAAAATGAAGATATTTTTGAAAATCTGGTGTGTTTCACATTTAAGCCAGGGACCAGCATGAAAGGTGCACGTTTCTGTGTAGCTGAATTCTAGCACCTTCGTCACTTAGTGATTCTTCAATGATTGATATCACTTTGAGGTACAGAAAACAGATAAATAAGCCTCTTGTGTAATCTGGTATGACATCTACATGCCCTTCTTGGTAAATCTCTGTCATGGTAAACAAAATTTTGCAGCATTGCATTTTATTGTAATGGTTTCTCTGGGGTCGCAGGAGGAGGACAAACACTATTTGAAGAGAAAACTTTGCTTTGCATGCTGAATACATATTGACAGAATAAAAGGCAGTTCTCCATTACTATTTCAGTTACCATATACATTAGTATTTTTTCCCCCAATAAAGTTGAAATAACCTGCATCAATACTTAAAAAGTACTAGTAAGACAGAAAATTCCCTTCTAGAGTTACTGAAATAGTTCATTAGTTTTGTTTACATTCAGAAGCAGGAATAGCAGATACTTCATAGAATAGATGAATTTCTGCAGCATATTTAGTTAATTCTTGTCAGTAGAGGTATGGGGTAAACAATGAGAATTTCTGGATAGATTATTCATTCTAAATGCACAAAGGAAAAACTGAAATATCCCTATTTTATACGAAAAATGCATTTTTAAAAAAAAATGGTTGATCCATACCAAAAATATATCCCCTTGAAGACAGATTTTGGTGCAAGGTATTGTTCAGTAGCAGGAAGCACAAATCTAAGCTGCAAAAATTTAACATCTATGTTCCCATCTCTGATTTAAGGCTGCTAAAGGAGGAAGAAACATCTGTTATGTGTAGAGGGATAGCTGCTGCCATGAAATTTCTCTCCTGTCATAAACAGTTCTGGATGAATTAAAATAGAAATTAGTTCTACCATACAACAGAGTGCCTATTTGTGCACAGTACTGGACTGCTGACTTTGCGACAATTTCATGGAGTTAACACCTTGCAAGATTCAACTTCTTGCAGGATCAGGCTCCAAGTGCTGAAAACTAATCTTTGCAAGCACTTTTTACAACATATCTTTGGGTGACAATGCAGTAAAAAGGGGAAAAAAAATCACAGCCAGCAGTTATATTTTGCATGATTCCAAGGAACTGTTAATGAGCTCCGCAATTTATCTTCAGAAGGAAAAAAAAGATGAAAAAGGGCTTATGAAACATTTTTGGCAGCTTCTTCAAACTATCTTAGAAAAACACAGGGAAAGGTTAAATGCCTTAAAATGGGTATGTTCGACATTTGCCCTTTTATCTCACTGAAATTCTAAAAACACTTTTTTCATGTTTTTAACCTCATGTGTCAAATGTGCAATGCAAGAAAAGCCCTGCAAGGAACTCCAGATATGGCAAAGCCTCAGCAACTGCAGTGCCTGCTATTTTTGAAAGGGTATGTAGTTTCGGAGCCCTTTAGAGAAGGGAAAAAAGGCAAGTTGTTTTCAGCTATGAGCTGGCCATGATACTCCATGTTTTCTTTAAGTACGATTTCAGCAAGTCTGTTTTCTGTCTGCTGTGATGTATCTCAGTGCAAACAGCTCACTGTTAGCCATTATGTACCTATTAGCACTGATTACTTTCTGATAGCTCTTCACCAGTTGGTTTCACTCACTTTGACAGGTTTGGTGCTTTGTTTAACCTTTAAACTAGTGGGGCAATAACATTGCTGACAGAATTGGAGAAATAATTAAGGAAAACTTAGCCAAGACATAAGAAAACAACTGTAACAAGGCAGCTCTTTCTGCTGGGTTTGAGAAGTTGTCAGCTGACATGCAGGAAAAGGAAGGAGCATCCATGTGATGATAGCACGATACAGCATAATTATGGCTATTCCCAGTTTAATCTGCAGGAGTCTAGTTTAAGGATTTTATTGCTGTCTTTCTAATTTTATTTTGTTCTCTCTGGCTAGGCCAATAAAGTATTTATTTCTCCATTTATTGCAAACTGTAGAACAGCAATGACAATACCAATAATTTAGAGAGCATTTCTGTTTTGATTGATAAGGGAAGAAAACCCCTCAATACTTTAAAATATTGTTTGTAAAGTTGTTACAAGAATTGCCAGGTTAACATAAAACAATTTACCTGCTAATGTTACAAAGCAACTTGAAGAGTACCATGAAGAGATAAAAAGATAAAGAAAAAAGTCTTTTTCATCAAAACCCAGTTTAGGTTTGAAAATATTTTGGAGGAAAAGTATTTGAGTGAAATTCACTTCACCCCTACTGAGCCTTTCTAGGTAACTAGTGTGTGAAGTCCCAAGCTGGAATGAGTTGGATCAATGTGGTGCATATTAGAAAACACATAAGAAGCACTTTCTAAACCACTGCAGTTGGTACCTTGTGGTGTTGTAAGCTGGCTCCAACCTCACTTTGTATTGTTGCACTAAGCTGCAAACTCCATCAGCTGCAAAGCTGGATCCTGAAGAGCTGTAAGAGTAGGAGCTTTTGAGAGAAAAATGATCTGGAAGGGAGAAGATATGCTAGCTTGCTAGTAACTCCTTAGACCACTTTCCTCACCTTATTGCTGCTCAGAGGATCAACACTATCTCAGTTTTAGAAGAGGATGTGTTTCCATGACAGAGTTGCTTTGCTGTGGCAGAATAACCCTTGTAGACCTCCGAATCTTGAGATATGGCATGCCAAATCCTCAAATTGACTTCTTTCCTTATCTAGACCTCACCTGTCTCAAAGTCTCTAGCTCTGCATGGACTAGCAGGACTCACAGCACAAGTCAGAGCTGGCACAGTCATCACATGGACCATCCCAGGCTTCTTTTATTCTTCATAAATGTTCTCTTCTTACTAAAGTTAGGAGTTTTCTTCCTTTTTATTTGGAGGACTATTTAGCTTTGCCACAGGAGGAAAAAAAAATGAAGATAAAAATATGGCTATTAACTCACAGAAATCAAGAGGGTATTTGGAGCGACTGTTGTACACCTTTGGCTTTTACTTTTTACTTTCAATCTGGTCAGTTTTCATAAATGAGATTTCACGTTTCCATTCTTACTGAGAATGATTCAATCTGTTTTGGAAGAAATATAGTACTCCCTTTTATGATCAGCATATGCTCAAGTTTATTATCAGCATAATTTCCACAAAAGCTTAGTTAAGAGACAAACTTCTGAAAGGCAGACTGGTATTCTGCAACTATTACAGATCATGAAATACAGGTCTTTGTAGCTGGCACAAGACAAGCAACCTCCAGGAGAAGCCCTTCTGGGTTTTTTCTTGTGATCATCCTTTTTTTTTCCCTCCTCATATTTAAATAACTCAGTTAAAAATACGATAGGTCACAATCTTCTGTTTCTATCAGCCAAAACTGGCATGCAAATCACAGAGCTTAGAAATCATGTTTTATTGTTGCATGCAGATAATTAAAATCTAAACAATATTCCAATGCCGTAGCCAAGATATTCTGTGGGGTCATTAATAATTGAAGAGTTTGTGAGTCATTAAAATAGAATATATTTATTATTTTCCTCAGGTTGAATAGTACATTACACAATACAATGCATTTATGATTTGTATTCCTCCTTTCTTTAGTTGTACTTTCTTTGGCCATGATAATAACTGTAACAAGCAACTTAGTCAGATGTAAGATACTGACATCAAGCAAGTAGAACAGTTGTCTCTTAATTAAGTGTGCTAACTAGTCTAATTTAGTGTCCTTTCATCAGTCATTTATCATCACTTTTAATGCTCATAGTATTAGTTCTTATGCTAATTGCCAACTCTAATGGTCTTAAACTACATAACTGCACAAATATTTCCTAGCAAAAGAGTTCAGCATTTCTTACAGGTCATATTAAGACTCCTCTGTTGAGTGCACAGGTAGAAAACATCTAAAGTACTGTGAATATGTCTCTGGATGGGTAAACACAGTGCATTTTGTGAGTTCTGCACTTTGATAGCTTCAGGAATTAGAAAAGTCAAGAGAAAGCAGATGCTGAAGGTCAGGTATGCTCCAGCCCCCATAAAGAGGGCAATCCTTAACTCTCCCTGCATTCTTTTACCACATATGCTTTTTATAAAGAGTATCTGGAAATTGGAAAAGCTTTTGGAATCACATACTTAACCTCTATGCATTAAGGTCTCCTGACAAACAAAACATCATGTAAAGGAAACGCAAGGGATGTTTCCTGAACTACAGTATGCAATTTTGAAATCATATTTATCTCCTTTTAAAGTGTACAACATGTTTGACACCTCAAGAGGGTGTGCTTATAATGAGGGCAAGGATAAAGATATCAAGAATTGTGTTAATTAGAGGACTATAGTGTGGTTCTAACAAGAATAAGTAGGAATATGCAGAAACCATATGTGAGACTATTCTAAAGACAGCCTTATTATTAAAGATGCAGGTGCTATTACTTGTGGTAAAAAATAAAAGTATTTATTTTCATAGGGCAGGTCACCAGTATTGCATGTGTAAGTGGAACTGGGTCATTATATGCAAACTGAAATCTCCCCTCTAAGTGCAAGGGTAGAACACTTATACATGAATTCATAAACTCCAGACCAAATGGATTGGTTAGAGATCAGCAGCCACATGAATTTCTCAGTAAATGTCTCTCACCCCATTGCCACTTTTTTCAGTTCTCCATATGCTAGATTGCAAACTACAGATTTAGCCCTTTTGCCCAAAGGCATCCGAACCTGTGAAAAGCCTAGCTGAAGCAGTGTCTATTGTTCATTGACAACTTGTCAATTTACTTCCAGGCAAAATAACTCATAAACATGATAAGTAAGGCAGATAAAACAAGAATTCTTTCACACTTTGCAACTTTACTGCAAAAATGCCTTATTTTTCATGAATGTGTGAAATCTCCCTTCAGAATTGTGACTGTGCATTGAACTTTAAAACTGTGTGGAAACCGTGCATGCATCTCACGATTTCTGTCTATAATAAGATGAATGTTAAATATTAAAGATGCGTTAAAAGTGTTAAAATGAAAGATATTCAAAGGTTCAACAACATTCTCATATCACTAGCTGTTTTTCCTGAGTTAATAAAAGTTCGTTTTAAGGAAAAAACTCCAAAGACAAATGTTTGAATATCAGTCTCTAATCTGACATTCATGTAGTTCTTTAATGGTTATTATATAAATCTTTCCACTTCTGGAACCATATAAAACTCCTTTCCTTCAGAGACAGTGGCAAAGAGCATTAAATAGAAATCAATGGCTTGCCAATTTAATATATATTCATACAAATAGCTTCCACATGTTCAATAACAATGATGATATTTTCCACAAAAGGTACTTAAAGGATTATTTTTTTATGTATGGCCATACAGACAAATTCACAATCACACAGTGTTTAGTTCACTGCACACAAATTAGTTGTTTGCAAGGAAAACTTCAGAACAAGTTGCCAAAAAGCATCTACAGGAATGATGTTATTGCACATGCCATTAGGCTGAGACCATGTTTATAATGCTAAAAATATTACTTCCTTCCCGCCCCTAAAGACAACTGGCAGTCTCCTCTTCTCCCTTTGTTCATTTCTGTAGTATCTCTCAAAACATGCTAAGCTTGTAACTCCATGAAGCAGAGATGGTCTTTCTTGTGCAGGTGTGCATCCTCTATGGCACTTCTGACCTCCATTGTGGTACTGCCACAGCACATGCAATAAGTTCTGGGAAACAGTAAGATTAAAAATTGAAGTGTAATGTAACAATTTTGTAGTGAATTGCTGCTGGGCCACTGGCGCTTTCAGCCAGGCTCATTGGGGACTGTCAACTTGCTGGGATGGCTCACAGCTCCCAAAAGCCTTCAGGGAGCCTTGCTGAGACTTACTTCAGTAGAGAGGTTGTTCTCTTTCTGTGGCTGATGGCACAGCCCATTTAGGTAATCCAGAATTTATAGTAGTCCCTGTCTAAATGAAGCCACTGGGAAGCAGTTACTTTCCAGATTTCATTGCTTTTATACAAACATAATGGTCTTTGGCAAGAAGAAAGTGAGGAAGATTTCTGCTGAATTACTGCTTTCTGAGTAGATTAATATAATAAATGAAAATGTGGTGTTTTTTTCTTGTTCCAGTTACACTTTTTCACCTGTGACCGTCAACTATCTTGAGCATTAAACTTTTATTTCGAGTAAGGAATTAGAGTTACCAAACATTAAAAATGCAAACAAATATTTGTGAAACATTTTCTCTTAATTCAGACATAAAAAAGATTCCAACTTTAAAAACAGCATTTGCATTATGCATATCTTATTAATATTAGATGATTCTTTGCCACTTATAATTAGAAGAGAAAAGGAAAATAGAATTATGAATACATCAACATATATTGATTCATTACTGAAATTCACTTTCTGTTTACACATCCTTTCAGGTTTTTATTACACATTCATTTTAACCAATTACAACTATAATTATAATTTACACTTTATAGCTAATCCTTTGTTTTCAGTGTTATCTTTGGGTATAAATCATTTGGGTATAAATCATTTGTCATTGTTTTTCAAAGAATTTCACTATTGTAGGAATAACAAAAGAGATTTTTGGGAACTATGCTTCTAATAACTCTGATATATAGTAGGTATAAAGTTGTGGAGTGATTTAAAGTTTAATGCTCTCTAATGTACAAACACCCACACGTATTACATTTCTGCATATATTCATTCACAAACACACCTGAATTATAATAGTCATAATACTCATAATACTCATCAGTTCTGTATAACAATATATAGAAAGTCCCTTGTTCTTTTTCTTCTTTTGTTGTATTAAGAAGCCAGTATTAACGCACATCATGTACCAGACACAAATCCATAGCACTGTGAAAAATTCCAAGTCCTCTAAGGATATGTATCCCCATTTGTCCATTTCAGGCACAGATTTTGCTGCCCATGAAAGTACCAAATTCCAGTACACTGGAACACCTTAACATACTCTTCTTCTCACAATATTTTGGCAGACTATTTTTTTCCCAGTCTTATTAACAACTAAAGTATGTGAAGAGAGTGGTTGAAGATGGATGATATTTAGCAAAATGTGTGTGTGCAAAGGCAACAAAAAAATGGGATTCTCCCCACTCCATTTTAATTAGTTGTGTCAGAGTTAAGGCAACTTTGAACTTTATAATGTTGGTACATATAACAAGAGGAAATGGCATAGTAAGACATGATGAAATGGGTTTAAGTTATTCCAGGGTCAGTTCAGATTGGACATTAGGAAAAACTTTTTCATTGAGAAGGGTTATCAAGCATTGGAACAGACTGCCCAGGAAGATGGCGTAGTCACAATCCCTAGTGATATTTAAAAGACATGTAGATGAAGTACTGGGTGCATATGGTTTAGTTTAGTGATGGGCTTGGTAGTGTGAGGTTAGTGGTTGGATTTGATAATCTTAAAGGTCTAGTCCAACTGTAATGATTCTTTGATTCTATGATACTTGCTGACCACCAGCCGCTCTCCAAATACTGACTTACATACTGTAAGGAAAATACTGTTTCATATATTTCACCATCAGCCCTTGAGACACCATTCTGCATAGTCCCAAGCATGCTTTCTTCTAAGAATGTTATGCCATTCTCATTGACAACATCATCAGCAGAAACACCTTTATTAAAGCCTCTATTTAGGTGTGATTATGTCAGAAGATCCTTTTATTAATAAAACTTGTAATGCAAAATTTTTCTTACCATTCCTTTCTTTTCATCTGTGATTAAAATACAAAACATTGCCATGGGCAAGCTGTGAATGAAAGAGCACAATATATCTGTTAAAACATGGGAAGCGGAGAGATATATTTTCCTTTCGCAAGCCAGGAAAACTCAGTAACTAACTGCTAAAAGAATCATTGGTTCCCTTGAAAAATGGCCCAGAAGTGAACTTGAAAAACACTAGAAACTACAAAATAAATGGGGAAGTTAACACTGGTCTTTTGTATAAGATAAAGAATAATATGACTTTTAATTAAAAGTGGTTGATTTGACATTTATACTCCACTAGTTCAGAAAACAAATGCATTAAATGTGAATTAAAAGATGTAATATTGATGACGTTATTTCTTTTTCCTTTTTAGTTCTGCTTCTCACTGCCATTTGATAATGTTATGCTATTTAAAAATGGTTTCACTTTCACCCGAAATACACTTCTTAATGTGATGGAACATGCATTTCATTTCATTTATAATTTTTGGTTGGTTCAGCTATAGGAAATTAGACAATGTACCAATATATTCCAATGATAGTGGTGGTTGTTGGATAGGTTCTATTAAAAGGGAAAGAGAATGATGGAACCAAAGTATTTCTTTTCTCTTTCTGGTCTGAATGAAGTGGGAATATGGAGCTCTAAGAGTCTTCAATACATCTATCTCCAGGATTAAGAAGGAGCATAAATACTTCTTTAGAGAAAAGATGTATTAAAAGTAGGTTAAAATTCAAATTAGACTGCTGCCTTGTAAATTTGTGAGGGGGTGACAGCTCTCCATGGCTTAGGGCCAAACTTAAGTGCTGGAAAGCTTTTGAAGATGGGATAGCTGTGGGTGTCACTGCCATCGGTGGGTTTCTCCTGGACTCCAGACACCGTTCTCATCACATCTGACATAGGAGTAAAGGCAGATAAAAACATTTGAATTAATTACCCTCAATTATGGTTTAGTACATTGACTTTGGAGAATTTTTCTCTTTAGTAAATGAAATTATTCAACCACCTTATTATGACTCCCAGGGTTAATTATATGACATTTGACAGCTCACACTGTGCAATTTCATGTTATGTAACTGATGCCAACCCAATGGGCCCTCTGCTTCAGAAGAAACTTGTTTTTGTAGAGTTCCAGGTAGTCTTGAGAGATACCTGGCAACTTTCACAGTGGTCAGAATGTAGATAACATTGACTGGAACCCAAATCTAAGAATGAATAATTTGAATGGACTCACTTTTTTTTTAGGTATCTGTGGTGGTTTAGCCATGGCTAGATGCCAAGTGCCCACAAAGTTGTAAAATCACTCCCCCTCCTAAACTAGACAGGAGAGAGAGAAATATAATGAGAGGTTTGTGTGTAGAGATAAGGACAGGGAGATCACTCAGCTATTAGCAT